>CM035234.1:40311448-40842670 GCA_020226215.1 Sindora glabra
TGATTTTTTTTTTGGTATAAAATCACCATAATTTCAAATTGATATGCACTTACACTATAACCTTAGACCTATTCAAAAGTTAATTGGCTTTTATAAACTAACCAACCCTTTGTCTGATAAATTTCAATAGCTTAGGATAAGTCATTTAGTTATCGTTACCAATTCATCTACTTTTTATTTCATGTGTAAATTTTTTTTATTTTTTCATTATTCTCTAAGTATGTACTATATCAATGTATGTATTGTATCAATGTGTAGTTTGTACATTTAAGGAAGTAAAGGGAAATGTTACTAAAATTTCTATGTTCAAGAAATGTATCATTGATAACTTGAAATGATAAGTACATGAATATCTTAAATAGGATAGGACCTTACCTTTTAGAGTTAGAGAGATATGATGGATTTACAACAAATAACAAATGGTACATATAAGATTGAATCCTATGATAACGTGTCACATTGTAAAAATTTCTTGTCTCTTTATTGTTCTCTCATTGTGTACTATATTGATGTATAGTTTGCACACTTAAAGAAGTAAAAGGAGATGCTACCAAAATTTCCTTGTTTAAAAAATGTATCATAAATAAGTTGAAATAATAACTACATGAATATCTAGAATGGCATAAGGCTTTAACTTTTTAAAATTGGAATGATACGGTGGATTTAGGACATATAGCAAACGATGCATATAAGATTGAATCTTATAATAACTCGTCACGTTATTAGCCAGTTACACTATGTCCATTAATAAAAGTCAGATAAATTTATTAAATTATTTATCCGATGAGAATTGGAATAGTACCATGACATTTGTCAAAAGGGTTAGAAATTTTGTCAATAACAAGGGATTAGCAAGATATCCATATAAGAGTGCATAAATATGTTGTATCAGAGACTAGAAACGATGGAGGCACATGTAATAAATAATAGATTTGATTCATTTTACATGAATTAAGTCACTCATGGTAAAGAAAATGTATTAATTGCCAAAGGTATGTGTCTAGTAATTCCGAATGTGATATTTTATGTTAATTTTATTTATGTTATGTTGTTATAACTATTCCAAACACATATCTTTAATAATGATTACCATTCATGTTGCCTAATAGTCATGACTGATGTTATATTACACTATCATAAAAGAGACGGTGGAGGTGACCTACCACATGACCCCACTCCCATTTCCTTGCATTCTGAGATAGTTAAGATTCCTTACATTGTATTATAAATTTTAGCATCTATTTCCTATAAATATATATTATTAACATTGTGTTATATTTTTCCTTCACTAAAAAATTCAGAAAGGTAATGCTAAATCATTACTAGTCCATTTTGATAAGATAAGTACTTAGTAGATAGTGGATTAAAACTCACACCACTTCACCCATGACATAAAAGTGCTAGTTAAGGAACATTGTGAGGTTTTTCATAAGAATTGGAGGAAATTACCTGAGGAGCAAAGGGTATGTGTTATGTAGGGAGTCTGTGTAAGTATCATTCAATGCATTTTCCTTATTATTTTATATTTAATATTAAAATTGTTTGACATAGTAACCATATTATTGTTACATATCTTTCAATGCAATCTTATTTCAAGTTTATAAATGTGTTAGCCTAAGAGTAAGGCATTGTGATCACTAATATCTAGTAAATGATAGTCAATCGATACTAAGATTAGAAGTTAGACTTCCATAATCATTTCCTAGAGCATAAAGGCATAAGGACATTTATGACCTACATAATGCAAGGTAGGCAGTTCCTACAAATATGCCATCTAATAATTGAGATAGGTTATTCACTTACTTTAATAAGTATGAGGTAAGGATAAAGTAAAAAATATAGGTTATCATTCCTAACCTACTCAATTATTCACTCTTATAATTGTAAATGCTTTTATTTAAATTTGTAGGAGTTATCCAAAAGAAATAAGGAGAATAGGTCAAAGAACATGTACAATGGTTACCATGGATCCAAGTTTATTAAATGTAATAACATAATAAGGTATTTTAAGTTAATAGTCTTGAAATTTATTATTATTGAAAATATTACTAATATTGTATATCTTATTTTAAAATTAGCATAAAAAATGACATAAGTGATTTCTAGCTGGTGAGGGAGAATTTTTGTGAGCATCATACATATTAGATGAAGGAGTAGATGCATCCGAATATGCATACTACTTATGTAAATAATTAAATTCTTATTTCCTAATTTTAAATACCTTAGGAAAAATGTTTTACTTATACTATCTATTTTGAAAAAAAAAATTAAAGTCAAGAAGTTGCAACTAGTTATCTAGCAATTTTATCCTTTAATGGCTCCTTAGCAAATCTAGTGTAGATTGATAAGCTTTTCATGGTGCTAGGCACTCATCAAGGGTATAAACAGGTGGTAGGTTATGTGCTTTCTAAGACATCATATACCACCCTAAACATCTGCAAATTAACTATAACATATAGCCATAAGTCTATATAAGTGCCTATATTATGTATGTGCCAATAGCCACGACATAAATTGTTGTATGTATAGGTGCCTATAACTACAAGTCTATACTGATGACTTATCATTTGGAAATGTCTACATTAATAACTTTTGTTGTTTATATAACCCATTTTTTGTAGTGATTGTTAAAGGGATACACATTGAATCCATGTATTTTGTCTCTAAAATACTCACAAGTACATTTATCTCCACTTTTGTAGTTAAATCTAACAAAGTAAATTTATGCCACACAGAAATTCTCAGAATTAACCATTAATCTATATAAATCTAGGCATTTTTCAAATAATACACACTAAGACTTATAATTTTGAACACATGAATGTAAACCATAATTCTTAATGGGAAGTACTTAACACATTTAACCAAATAAAAATAAAAAGAAAAAAAGTGAGAAAAAATAAAGATAAAAATGAAATTTAAAAAAAGTAAATTAAGAACAATGGAATTTATGAGCTTATTAATTGAATGTAAAAGGAATAATAGAGATGAGGTTGTTATTGTCAAGAAAATTTATTTTTTTCATTTCCTATTTAGTGTTAG
Organism: Sindora glabra; assembly: GCA_020226215.1. NCBI lineage: Eukaryota > Viridiplantae > Streptophyta > Magnoliopsida > Fabales > Fabaceae > Sindora > Sindora glabra. Next base: position 40,314,491 of record CM035234.1, read on the forward strand.
AAGCGAGACAAATAGAGAAAAATTACAATTTCAACTTGTTAGAGCTCCTTACTAGTCATTAGAAATCTTATCCCACTATTACCTTTCCATATTGGGGGGGTCATACTTTGCTATAATTATATCATAAGTTAGCAATTATAACAAGGTTGACAAGTAAATGCACTCATTCTTTTAATAATATTTGGTGAGAAAATAAGCATGTTATAGGGGTCTTATGGTAAAAATTTAGGATTAATCTTACTTGTACATTATTTTTTCTAAATTTTTTAAGTTTAGGGATATTTTAGTAATTTTAACATGGTTGGAAAAGTTAAAGGGGTTTGAAAATCTTATATTTGTGATCCTTACATTTTTTTATCTTCATTTTAATGTATTATAGTGCTAATTGGACATAAAAAAAAGGCAAAAAAGGCTTATAACTACTTGAAAAAAATATGTTTACTTGTGACAGATGAACTTTCATTTAAAATACTTTTTAAAGGGTGAAGTATTGGAATGCCTATCAAGGCAACTTAGCACTAATCTAAAAACTTAAGTGTGTTATTTTGTGGTTATCTCTTATACACTCAAAATTGTGGCATAACACATATATTAAGTAAACAAAGTGTCTTTCTCCTTATTTAAATTTATCCATTTTAATTTGTTATGCTTAAAAGCTTCTTGTGTGAGGAAATCTTATGACTCCACATGTATAGGTGTTTCGATGACATTTAATTATAACTTGTAGATTTGCAAGTCCTGCTATCTATCCCAAGCTTTCCTCGAGAGTTTACTAGGAAAGTTAGCATGCTTACCAAGAATGGCAAGCATATGCTGCACAATTTCAACTAAAGAGTTATTAATCCATAACAAATGGTATTAAAGCTTAATTTAAATGAAAGGGCAAATATCAAGTAGGTTATAATTGGTTTAGATACGGCTTATCCAATTTTATATGAGAGATATGTGAGGCAATTATTCTCAAACTCAAAGTAGTTATTGTCAAGGACTTGATTAGAAAGTGCAAGAGTTTGGATTGGCTTAAAAAGCTATTATGTGGGAAAATGTTGCATCTAAATGATCATGGATTGGTGTATTGGGTGCAAGCATTTGTGACAGAGGGCTATCTTACTTTGTGTAAAATGTTAGTCATGTGTTTATTTATAGTAGTGACATTGAATGATGCAAAACCACCATCCAGAAGGATGAATGAATTGCTAACTAATCTAGGGGAGAAACTTTAGTCTTGTTAGAAGGCTTGACCATTTTTAGAAGGTGTGAGCGAAGCTAGAAGGAAAAATCTTGGTCATGTTAAAATATGTGGCTACAGATGAAAGGTATAACAAATTACTCTAGAGATGGGAGTCTAAAATCATATCGAGGCAAAGATTTAGAGGAATTATACTTATGTACACAATCACATAAGGCAATGAGTGGGCTGTAATGGTCTTAGACAAAATTCTTCAATGTAGTGGGTTAGGCTATATAATTACTTTACGAAATGGTAACAATAACTTAGAGGAAGGATAACAGAGTAATAGTACATAATTGCATTGTCAAAAAATTTTATGGCAATGACCATGAGAATCACATTTACTCATGCATAGGAAAATTAGAGCTTGAGATAGAATGAAGGATGCTTTAAGCTCAACCCTCTTGTAGATATTGAAGTAGGGAAACTATTAGAAGATATGCTCAAAGAAGTCATCAAAGGATGCACATAGAAGGGGTTGTGAAGACCATGGTGCTAGAGAGTTTTAACTCTAAAGTAGGTTGTGGTAGTCGATAAGATACTAGAGGATATCATATCAAATTAAAGAGAATCATAAGATCTAAGGTGTATAAGTGACATTATGAAGTACAATGAATTGGCCGAAAGTAACACAAGTTATCGTAGGAGCAAAGTTATGGGATCTTATGTGTAGATCAAAACGTAAGTCTTATCTTTCATGTTAGTTATATAAGGTATTAGACTGAGATGCCTTGTTAATAGGAAATTTAAAGTGTTAATCATTGTGCATAAGCTAAAGAATTAGCACAAACTTTTACTACAGAGGTAGCATTTATGCAAGTTATAGAGCATAAACTTTTACTATGGAGATGACATTTGTGCAAGTTACAAAGGTAGTGAGCACATAGTTATAGAAGCAACAACTTCTCAAATAAGTTACACAAGTAATGAATTTAAGAGAGTGGGAAAGCAACAATAAAAATTTTCAATATTACAAGGGAGTTTCGCATGATTTTAATAAACTATAAAGGAGAGATCTATCTTTTACTCTAAAATATATTATTTCATTTCAAAACTAGCATATTTATTAGGAGCTTATTGTAGAACTTTTCAAATTATCAAGCCTTTTTCATATCAGTGATGATAGGATTTCAATAAAAACATTGGTGGGAAATAAAAAATAAACAAGCCTTTTGAGCTAAACTACTTTAGGTGACAAACATATGAACTTTTTTTTTTAATCCTTATTACGGGCGAGAAATTGAAAACAAACAGTCATTATGAGCTAAACTACTTCAAAGAACAAATATATTAAAAATAATTTAATCCTAATTTTTTTTATCATTATTAATATTTAAAGTAATTGCACAAAAAGTATTTAACCTCTTTAAATATCAAATATTTTTATTGTAAAATTATTTTTTCCTCTTCTTTAAAATTTCAAAATAAATAAATCAAATAGAAAAACATAAATTCAATAGTGAACATGTAATTTAATGACAAAAATATCTAAATTATTAAAATGTTGATTTTTCATTTTTTTAAAAAAAAATTTTTGAACACTAAAAAAATCATACTCATTTTAGAAGTTTCTCACTCATTGACAAAAAGAATGCTCAAATAAAAAATGAAAAAAAATAGAAATAGAAGTAAAAAAATTCAAATCCCACTCTTTTACTTATTAATGATACACTCCCAAAGAATTCCCCTAATGCCTAATTGATTAATATATAATCATCTCTAAAGGAGTTGAAATAGCATAGGATTTCCCATTCTTTTTAATTCTAGACAAGGCATTCATCATCGACAATAATTTAAAAGATTTAGGATCTCCTGGAATAAAATTTCAGTGGTTGAAAATAACATTAAATTATTGCTTATTTGTGTGGAGAATTAAAAGAAAGGAAAACAAAAAGAAGAAAAGGGCTAAAAAAATTTCTTTTACCTTGCTTGAATGTAAAGTGGAAAATAATTAAAATAGATAATGAGTAAAAAAAATTCATGGAATTCATCACATTATTTTCTCAACAAACATGTCAAGAAAATGGATAAAAAACACAAAGTTTCAATCTTTTTTTAAAAATTACGCTCAAAAGCTTTTTGCAATTATGTTCATAGTGACACCTTTATCTGATAAGGATTAATTGTATGTTTTGTTTGAGGTGATAATAGAAGAGAAAAGAATTAGAGGTGGAAAAAATGAAGAGAGAAGAAATTGAAGGTGAAGGAATTTAAATTACCTAGGGTTGTTTGGAATTGGATAAAATGGGAGAGAAAGAAAATATGAGTGAAATTGATTTCTTTGTTTGAAATGAATGAAAATTGGGGAGGAAGAAAACGGGATTGAGTTAAATGACTATAATCCCTTTATAGTATATTATATACAGATAGTTATAATATTAATTTATCAAACTCAGTTAAAAATTAATAATATATTGATAAAATATTATATAATTAATCAGAGATATATTTTTATTAAATAATTTGAAATAATAATACTAAATTTTTATTATGCATTTACCTTAAACATTTTTATTACATATTATGCGATTCAAAATTATTTCATATATTACCATTTTAATGGGGTACTATTGCTTGTCATATTCCCACTTGCAAAGTTCGACAAACGTAAAAAATTATTACTAAACTTCAAAATATTTTAAATATTAGAAATTCTATTTTTCATTTTTTAAGATGGTAATATTACAAAATTTTATTATTTATTACTTTTTTTAAGTAAGGATTTTTCTCATATTAAAAAAATACAAAATTACTGAATACAAATAATTTTTTTTTCAAATTTGGAAAAAAAATTCTTTAGTACTAAAATTTTAAGTGCTTCGCATGACTTTCATATACACACCCACAAATATATATATATATATATATATATATATATATGACTCATGTCATATATTCTTTTTACCATTGTAGTCCTCTATGTTTATGATTAATTTGTCCCACAATCAAATTTTTAAATGTTAAATTTATGATTCGCGTCGGAAGTTGATTTTCAAGGGAAAAAAATTAGGAAAGAAACAAATTTTTAAAGTTTTTTCTTTTGTATTTAGATGGAATGAAAAAAAGAAAATAAATATTAAATGTTAAATTTATAATTAATTTTTTAATAATTTAAATTTAAATTTAAAATTTTTAATTTAATTTTTTTCCATTCTTCCACTATTTTCTTCTCATTCAAATAAGAGGTTAATGCAAAAAACTCGCGAAGGGAAGTGTTGATATGCTTAGATGTATTTTTATTTTCTATTTTTAAAATTTATTTTAAATTTAAAAAGTAATAAATAATATCTAGTAAAATAAATAAATTTTATTTAATTATAAAATTATTATATAAAATAAAGTTAAAAAAATTTAAAACTCATTCTTATTTTTTATTTTTAAATATAATTTACCAAATATAAATTTTTAGTTAAAATAATTATTTTTAAAAATCATAAACAAACATTCCCACAGTTTCTTTGCCTTCTGAAGTCAAGCTGTACAATAGAAATGGAAAAAGTTATGATTTTTTAACGGGAGGCTCTGGGACACAGTCACTCATCAAGAGGTAGCAATACACAGCAACACTATAACGGATCAAACAAATTCCCTCTAATTTTGAATCTGCCAAAAAAAAAAAAGAATATATCTCCTACAGAAGATGGATAAGAATCGAAAATAGAGACTTGTTCAATTTCTGAAAGCAGCATTCCCAACTGTGCCATATGTTCCGTTGGGACACAACAAATCATGCAGCCTACCAATCTGCCCATCATAAACCGGTAGGGAATCATAGAATAATGTTGACATATGTGAATTGGTTTCAAGAAGACTCCACACAGTCGGAGAATAATGTTAAATCTATGATTAAATTTTTCCCACAGTCGCCCCTGCAGATCAGCTTCCGGCCAGGGCGAATCTCGTCCGATAACCAGTAGATCGGCGCGGATACGGCGGCGAGGATCGGTGGCTGAGCACACGATGGTCGAATCTCTACCACGAACAGGCCTCCTCCTTCGATTCGGATGACGAGCTCTCTGTTTCAAGGAGGCAGAAACGGCAGCACGAGTAAATACGACACAGGGACGCTGGAATGCCGAGGAGCCGTCGGTGGAATCTTCGAAGGGTAGCAACTGGAATGAACAAAAGAACACGCCCTCCCCTCCCGATTTTCTTCTGGTTTCTTTTGGGGCGGGGTTGTATTTTCATTGGACCCACCTAGTTTTTTAATCCCAATTCACCTGGCAGCCAAATGGGTGAAAATTAGAATTTCATCCTCATTTTTCCTTTTCCTTTTCTTCCTCCCCATATTTCACCTGTTCCAAACAGAGCGTTATGAAATAAGGAATATGCGTATGGCACCTCCATTTCCCCCTTTTTTTTCCTTTACGGGAGGAAGAAAACGAATTATATCATTATTAAATTTTTTTACTAATAATTTCAAATCTGCTAAAAACATTTTGATTATTATACATTTGTATATGTGTTGAAAGGGATATGTCAATAACAGTGTAAGTGTAAATAATTTATATGAAATTTAAGACAAATTCTATATTACTCAATCTCATTTTTAGGGTATGCTAATTTTTGATATTGTGACAATTTGTACACTTTTAGATAGGGACTTATGATATGTCCATCTCCAATGTGACAAATAATTAAAGTTATAGGTTTTTTTATTTAACTATCGATCATTACAAAAATTTATATTTACTAAAATGAAACTTTTTTTATTATGTCATACTTGTGATTAATTTAATCATCAATCATTATAAAAAATTATATTATTTAAATTGCCTCTTTTTTTTTATAATATCACTTATGTGATTATGCAACTTTTTTTATTATGTCATACTTGTGATTATTTTAATCATCAATCATTACAAAAAATTATATTATTTAAATTGCCTCTCTTTTTTTTATAATATCACTTATGTGATTAAAGGTAATTTCTTCTCTTAATATATTATGACAGTTAAAAAATGTAAATTATTATTAAGAATAGTAAATATCAAGAACTCTTGATCTTATAATTTTTTTTTGTCTTATTATTGTTTTTCAAAGTTCTAACTCAAAATGGAGAAGTTTTATTGTGCCTAGAGATTTCTTAAGCTTTTAATAAATATGAAATTATTTGGTATTTTTTTATAAAAACGAAGTTGTTTTGATTTTTCTGGGAATAAATATTTTAATTAATTTTTATCTCAAGATGTAAATATTTCTTAAATTGTCGCATTATATATTAATTTTAAAATTTTTTTTATTAAACCTTTACTAACATATTAGAATTAATATGGGGCCATCATTAAAATAGATGATATCATATTATTGATATTAAAGTTAGGCTAGCACAGCCCCTAAAATATCAAAGGGTTGGGTAGAGCCCCTCGAAATTGAAACCTTTAATCTTAATCTTAATTAAATTTTAAGTCTAAAATAAATTCATTTTAGATAATTTTTACACCGTTTACAACTTATTTCCCTTTTGAATAATGCATTAAGTAAGAATTATTAAATCATTAATATAATAAAAATTAAATTTTGCTAAAAAATAAATTAAATTGAAAGAAAATTAATTAAAACTATTAATATATTACCAATCCGTTTTAATAAAAATAAATTAAAGGGTAAAAAAGGTTATTTTAGGAATTAACAAAGCATCGCTGATTGCCGTTAGTAAATATAATATAATATTTTAACTGAATATATAAAATTAGAATTGGAATGTCAATAAATAATATGATGTTTTGGGCTTCGTTTATTTTTGATGAAAAATATTTTTTATAATAAATATAATTATAAAATATTAAGATAATAAAAAATATTTTATATATTTAATATTAAATAAAAAATTTAATCGAAGATAATTTTCTAATTTTTAAAAATAAAATTATTTTCTACCACTAATATAACTCTAGATATCTATCTTTTTAATCATAATATATAAACTAATAAGGCACTCTTTTATTTATATATAAACAAATAAAATTTCTTTACAGAACATGCCTCTTGACAAAATAAGTAAAATATATCAATTATCCGTGCCCAGTTAAGTAAAAAATATGATTAATGAAATGTCGATATAAAATTCAATAATTTATATTTATATATTTATGTTACTATCAAATATAGAAATATATGCTTGGTAAATTGTGATACTAACAATTTATGTTGACAAACATTATTTCAAATAAGTTTATTATTTTGAGTGTAAAAATGTTAGTTAATTGATTTTAATTTTTTATTATTTTATCTAAAAAATATTTTCTTTTTCCTCCTTGTCTTCTAAATTCCTATTCATTTAAACACACACAAAATAAAAATAAAAATAATAATAAAACTTCTCCTTGTATTTTCTTCCCATTCCTTTCCCTTCTACCAATCAAACAAAGGATACTGGATTCGGCCCTTTGACTTGCGCAGCGCATGTCTCCGTCTGGTTCGGCGGACGTTAAGGCTCCGTTAATTTATAATTTATAGGTAAGAAAGAGACCAAACCGTTGAAAAATTGGCAAACCCGCCAATTGGAACCATGTTTTCCTATTCTTCACATTCAAGAACGTTCACGAATAGTCAGGTGGGGGGAATTATTTCCAATCTAGTACTAAAAATTTTATTATTATTATTTCTCATATTTTAACAAGTAAAAAGAATCAATTTTTAAAATTTAAAAATTATTTAATTATAATATAAAAATAATTTATTTATTAAAATACAAATGAGATTAATATTGAAAATCAGATTTCAATATTACAGTACGCTAGAAAATATTTCCCTAAGGAGGTTATGCTTTTGTATGGACACACATGTTTATAATTTTATTTTTTATGATAATAAGAACAATAATTTATTCAAAGTGTATATACAAAATTTTGGATTTGAATTCTAGATGCAATAAGGAGTAAAATTTTTAAGATAACATTACTTGATATTATGCTATTAAAATGTTGGTATATATTTTTATTTTTATTAAATATTTAATTTTATATAAATTATTGCGTTTTGTTAAATGTTACAATTTTTTATAAAAATTTAAAAATTTTCATTAATGAAATTATAAGTATTTAATACATTCAAAATTTATAAATATTTGTAATTTTTTACAAAAAACAAAAGTTTATCTAAAAAATTTAAGTTTTATAATTTTTATTAAGTTTTCAAAAAAATTAAGAAACATGCGTCCAAACCCTTCCTAGATTTGATTATGCGGTTGGTTGGCTCTTCAACGAAATGACATGGGGAATTCCGGAAGCGGGAGGAAGGGGATATGGCCTCGACCAGGTCGGCACTGCCTCAATTTGCATATTTTTTTACTAATAAAGCGGCACAATGGAGATAGAAAGGATCACTTAAACACGTCATTGGCCGATCCCCTTCCCTCCTCTATATTTCCTTTTAAGTTTTTAATAATATATTTTACATTATTCTTTAAAAGGATAAGAAAAATTAGATCCTATGACTCGAGTGAAAACCACTCATGCCATATTTTTTTATGCTTAGGATATCTCACACACTTTTTATTAAACATGAAGTAATAAGTAGTAAATTCTTCTGAATAAAAATATTTTCAAAAGTTGGTCTCAAAATATTTTAAAATCTATTATATTTCTATTACTATATAGAAAATCTTGCACAAATGTACTAAACAAGTTGTCAATCATGTTATTATTCAAAAGAAAATAATAGATAAGGTTGATATTTAGGAGGATGGAATATTTACAAAAAGACGGAAATTAGATTCAATTAAATATTTATGGTAATTAAAATAAATATTTTTGAATACAAAAATTAAAATCAAATAGTTTATAATTAAAATTATATAAGCCTTCATTTTAAGTAACTTGATACAAAAATCTTGGAAGTTCTACCTGTGACTAAGGACTCGTTTGGTTCATACGGGAAATAAGTTCCCATGGGAAATGGAACTTCACAGGAAGTTGATTTCTCGTATGAACTTCCTGGGATATCTGAATTTTTGTTTGGTTGACAGGGAGCAAGTTTCATTTCCTGCAGCAGAAGTTCCTACGTTTTTGTTTGGTTCAACTTTGTATTTCCTACGATATAACAATGAAATGACGAAAATAGCCTCCAAAATAAACATTAACAGATATTAATTGATTGAGTTGTTTTTTTATGTGGAAAACACTGTTCTCCGAGGCGGGAAAATGAAAGGACACGACATCGAAGCGACAAAATGCAATGGCCTGAATACGAAACGATGCACGCGAAGGGCGTTTCGGCGGGGACAAAAAGGCCGAAACAGTAACAGTAACAACACTTCGCATTCCATCTCAAAGCTCACCAGAACCAGTGATCTCAGGACGCAGGAAGACACCGTGGTTATCATCGCCGAATACACCAAGAGAAGATACCAAACGACTCTGAATAACTGTATAACCTCATTTATCCACATCGGATGCTGAAAGCAAGATCAAACAGCAACTCCGAACAAATGGGTCGTCCACAAGTAAACCCACCTCCTCTTTAGCATTGACTCTAATACAGGCATCATACTTCAGTTATAAGTGCAACGAAAATGTGGAGTTGCTTGCTTGGACTTGTGTTCCTACGTGAGTTGAAGTGAAACCCTAGCAGTTAGTAGGACCACAACATGCCATGTATTTTGTTGCATGTTACTGTCACTCTACATAATATCCGTAAGACAGTTATACTACGGTTATAGGCTCATGTTACTGTTTCTCGGTGAAACAGTAACACCCCACTGCGACGATGTTGCATTGTTATTCATACCTCACAGAGTGGCACTTACCCACGAGTTTTGTTAAACGTGTATGTCTCATTTTGTATCTGATGTTACTTTTTCTTGCTGAAACAGTAACACCACTAGGAAGAATTGGATGTTGCATTAGTGATCATACCTGGTTGTGACTATTTATGCTTGATCTAACTCTTGATTTGACGTTTACCCGAGCAGAAAGGCGCTAAAGCACTTTCACAAGGAGACTTTTCTGATGAAGAAACCCAGAAATTCCAGCAGTATAGGTCTAATCTCTTGGCCTGCATTAGGCAGGTTGATCAGCTTCAGTTGGATGACAGGCACACGACGGTGCTACGACACAACCCATTCTGGGTCCTGATAAACGCAATAATAACAAAGGAACTGGATCGCAGCATGTGTCGTAAGAGCGATGTTGAAATTCAGTCCATAATTGCTACCTTCTCAGACAAGAATAATTATTTCAACATCGGGGGCGATCATCTCAGAATAACACCAGCATCAGTGAAGCTAATCTTTGGAATAAGAGATGGAGACCAGCCCATCCAGACAACCTCTGGCAAAAGGACCTTGTCAGACTTTGATGTTAGATGTTTCCGTGGCAAATCACGCCTGAGCAAACCAATCATATTCAAAGCTCTCCAAAGAGCAGTGCGGGGAACATCGGAGACTGATGTGCAGGATGTCTCCCGCCTCATGACGTTGATGCTTCTTGTCACCCTCTTCGTACCCAACAGGGCTCACACAATGGGTTGGTCGTATATCAAATACGTGGAGGATGTGGACGAAATAGCACAATATGGGTGGTCACAACACATTCACGACCAACTCATGAATTCTCTCAAAAAGGACAGCACCCCCAATGTAACCGGGTGTGTCATGCTATTGCCAATAAGTCAAAGATGTCAAAACTATTCTTTACTTGGTGTCCGAATCCTTTACATTTTCTTCATTCATATCCATTCATTTGAGTGAATGTTCCTGTCTCTTGTTGTATGTTTGTCGCAAGGCTTGGCTCATGTTGCTGTTTTAGGCTAAAACAGTAACATGACCCTCCTTTGTCTCTTAGGGGTTGCCCCAGGTTTTATGGCGTCTCTATTGTTAATGTGATCTCATTAGACAATTAGTCGTGAGTTCTTAATCCCTGTTGTATGTTTCTTGCACTGGCTTGGCTCATGTTGCTGTTTTAGACTAAAACAGTAACATGAGCCTCCTTTGTCTCTGAGTGGTTACCCCAAGTTTTATGGCGTCTCTATTGTTAATTTGATCTCATCATACAATTATTCTTGAGTTCTTAATCTCTGTTGTGTGTTTGTCGCAAGGCTTGGCTCATGTTGCTGTTTTAGACTAAAACAGTAACATGAGCCTCCTTTGTTTCTGAGTGGTTGCCCCAAGTTTGATGGCGTCTCTGTTGTTAATGTGATCTCATTAGACAGTTATTCGTGAGTTCTTCATCCCTGTTGTATGTTTGTCGCAAGGCTTGGCTCATGTTGCTGTTTTAGACTAAAACAGTAACATGAGCCTCCTTTGTCTCTGAGTGGTTGCCCCAAGTTTTAAGGCGTCTCTATTGTTAATTTGATCTCACCAGACAGTTATTCGTGAGTTCTTCATCTCTGTTGTGTGCTTGTCGCAAGGCTTGGCTCATGTTGCTGTTTTAGACTAAAATAACATGAGCCTCCTTTGTCTCTGAGTGGTTGCCCCAAGTTTGATGGCGTCTCTGTTGTTAATGTGATCTCATTAGACAGTTATTCGTGAGTTCTTCATCCCTGTTGTATGTTTGTCGCAAGGCTTGGCTCATGTTGCTGTTTTAGACTAAAACAGTAACATGAGCCTCCTTTGTCTCTGAGTGGTTGCCCCAAGTTTTAAGGCATCTCTATTGTTAATTTGATCTCACCAGACAATTATTCGTGAGTTCTTCATCTCTGTTGTGTGTTTGTCGCAAGGCTTGGCTCATGTTGCTATTTTAGGCTAAAACAGTAACATGACCCTCCTTTGTCTCTTAGGGGTTGCCCCAGGTTTTATGGCGTCTCTATTGTTAATGTGATCTCATTAGACAGTTAGTCGTGAGTTCTTAATCCCTGTTGTATGTTTCTTGCACTGGCTTGGCTCATGTTGCTGTTTTAGACTAAAACAGTAACATGAGCCTCCTTTGTCTCTGAGTGGTTACCCCAAGTTTTATGGCGTCTCTATTGTTAATTTGATCTCATCATACAGTTATTCTTGAGTTCTTAATCTCTGTTGTGTGTTTGTCGCAAGGCTTGGCTCATGTTGCTGTTTTAGACTAAAACAGTAACATGAGCCTCCTTTGTCTCTGAGTGGTTGCCCCAAGTTTGATGGCGTCTCTGTTGTTAATGTGATCTCATTAGACAGTTATTCGTGAGTTCTTCATCCCTGTTGTATGTTTGTCGCAAGGCTTGGCTCATGTTGCTGTTTTAGACTAAAACAGTAACATGAGCCTCCTTTGTCTCTGAGTGGTTGCCCTAAGTTTTAAGGCATCTCTATTGTTAATTTGATCTCACCAGACAATTATTCGTGAGTTCTTCATCTCTGTTGTGTGTTTGTCGCAAGGCTTGGCTCATGTTGCTATTTTAGGCTAAAACAGTAACATGACCCTCCTTTGTCTCTTAGGGGTTGCCCCAGGTTTTATGGCGTCTCTATTATTAATGTGATCTCATTAGACAGTTAGTCGTGAGTTCTTAATCCCTGTTGTATGTTTCTTGCACTGGCTTGGCTCATGTTGCTGTTTTAGACTAAAACAGTAACATGAGCCTCCTTTGTCTCTGAGTGGTTACCCCAAGTTTTATGGCGTCTCTATTGTTAATTTGATCTCATCATACAGTTATTCTTGAGTTCTTAATCTCTGTTGTGTGTTTGTCGCAAGGCTTGGCTCATGTTGCTGTTTTAGACTAAAACAGTAACATGAGCCTCCTTTGTTTCTGAGTGGTTGCCCCAAGTTTGATGGCGTCTCTGTTGTTAATGTGATCTCATTAGACAGTTATTCGTGAGTTCTTCATCCCTGTTGTATGTTTGTCGCAAGGCTTGGCTCATGTTGCTGTTTTAGACTAAAACAGTAACATGACCCTCCTTTGTCTCTTAGGGGTTGCCCCAAGTTTTAAGGCGTCTCTATTGTTAATTTGATCTCACCAGACAGTTATTCGTGAGTTCTTCATCTCTGTTGTGTGTTTGTCGCAAGGCTTGACTCATGTTGCTATTTTAGACTAAAACAGTAACATGAGCCTCCTTTGTCTCTGAGTGGTTGCCCCAAGTTTGATGGCGTCTCTGTTGTTAATGTGATCTCATTAGACAGTTATTCGTGAGTTCTTCATCCCTGTTGTATGTTTGTCGCAAGGCTTGGCTCATGTTGCTGTTTTAGACTAAAACAGTAACATGAGCCTCCTTTGTCTCTGAGTGGTTGCCCCAAGTTTTAAGGCGTCTCTATTGTTAATTTGATCTCACCAGACAGTTATTCGTGAGTTCTTCATCTCTGTTGTGTGTTTGTCGCAAGGCTTGGCTCATGTTGCTGTTTTAGACTAAAACAGTAACATGAGCCTCCTTTGTCTCTGAGTGGTTGCCCCAAGTTTTATGGCGTCTCTATTGTTAATTTGATCTCATCAGACAGTTATTCGTGAGTTCTTAATCGCTGTTGTATGTTTGTCGCAAGTCTTGCCTCATGTTGCTGTTTTATTGTCCGCAGTATTGGCTGTGTGAGATTACCAACGTGCTGGGCGGGCACCACATCGAAAAAGTCCCAAGGTGCCTCAAATGGGACCTGAAGCTCCTCACACGCCAACTGAGGGATCAACTTATCAGCCAGCTTCAGGTAATAGTATGAAAATATCAACTTATTACGATGCCCGATACATGTCAGTGCAGGAAAGCATGTTGCTGTATTGATACCCATTGCAGCAGTTTACTTTGTTTTATGCGTGGTGTTGCTATTTCATAACAGACACAAGCATGCCGTAGTCACAATGCAACATGTTGTTGTTTTCTCTAAAAACAGTAACATGTCGAATTCTCACACTAACAGTTGAAATAATGTTATGCTTCAGGTCGTAAACAGGGAGATTGAGCCCACTGCACATGAATACGATCTCCTGTACACAGATGAGACAAATCTGCGGTTGATTGAATTCGCTGACAAAACAAAGTCGCGCGACACACCCTCCCAGTCGGAGGACTCGGAGGGCGATAATGAGACAGCATCGGCCCAGTACGTGATCCAACCCCGGCCAACAAAGCTGGACCAATTTGCCGATATTGCGCTATCCCAGAAGGATCAACAGCAATAAAACAACGATGAAGTTCTGCGGCTTAGGGATCAACTCACCAGTGCAAACACAGAGCTACTCAGACTGAAGGATGAGTTGACGTCCCTCACTGAGAAACTTCATTGGTTAGAACAACAGAAAGAAGAAAACGCCGGGACAATATCGAAACTTAAACACAATAACGCACTGCTACAGGAGGAACTGTCCACAGCAACAAGTGAGGCAGAAAACCTCAGGGCGGTCAATATTACTTTGGAAATGGTTAATAAACAGCTCAATGCACAGGTATCAGAACAGATTGTGCAGGTGGTTGAACAAGCTGAGGTAGAAACCACCAGAGCTGAAGACCAAGTTACACACAAGGCAAAACAGCGATTAATGATAGCGAACATAAAGAAAAAACCAAGAAAAATAAAACGGGACGAGGAGTTCACGTACTCGGGTCCTTTGAAAAAACGAACGAGACAAGCATACGCACGTCAGCAGATAACAACCGCTGAGGAGCTAAAGACCGAAGAGGCCCCCGTTGTAATTGAGGATGAAACACCCATAGAAAAAAACATTAAAAAGCAGTCTCAGAAGCCATCCCACAGTCCAAAGTTTCCAACTTCAAAATACCTGACCAAGGATGTCAGGAGTAAGATGATGCGATTAAAACTGGCAGGCGATCCACAGTAAGTCATGTTCTATTTTGTTGTGGATGCTTTGCATTTACTAGGAAGTTTTATCTGTCGCCTCATCTAATCCCCTTGCCCAATCACCACATGCAGTATTTTTGTCTGGTCAATCCCCCAGCAGGATTTGTTCATCACATTTGAGGAATTGGTGGGAGTTATGAAGGAGGAATCAATCACGAACAACGTATGTATCATCTGGTCGTTGTTCATGCATTGTTGTTTTGTCATTAATCACACCTCTGTTCCTGTTACTGTTTCTTTCCTAAACACTCAATGTAGATCATAGATGCCCATGCCTACACTTTGAGCCTGGCTTCCAGGAACAGTGAAAGGAAGGTATTTGCCTTCGACAGCTGTTGCTGGGTAAGATTCTGAATCCATCTCGCTTATACGAATCACAGAAGGTATCATTGATTCTGACGTAGGTTAAAACTATGTTGACAGTCTTACATTGTCAGCGACCTCAAGTTTCTCCAGGAAGCCAGGCAATACAAATTCGATGCACACATGGAGGAGGCAATGGTTGCCGATGTTGTTATCTTCCCACTGAACTCCACGGGCGTCAATGACTTCAGCAACCCCAACCACTTCACTCTTCTCGTCCTGGATAATAAAGCGCGCAGGTGGACGCACTATAACTCGATGCGGCCGAGAAGAGAGGGGACACCGGATCCATATTTTCGTGATGCCACGATGGTGGTGAGTGATACTAACTACATTGTTATTTTATTGACGTCACTCTCTCCATCAGACACAGTAACATCATTGTAGACAGTTGCATGGAGTTTTAACCTTTCATTTTTGTTGGTTTGATAACAACAGAAGGACTACTACGAGAAAAGGATGAATGAAATCCTCGCACGGGGTGGAATGGATAAGAGGGTAGGGCGAGCCACCTCAGGTCCACCATTTGATATAATATCATACGAACGGTCACCTCAACAGGCAGAAGCATCGTAAGTAGCAAGGTCCTTTCTTACCGAATGTTAACATGGCTAGTGGGTACCAAACTAACTCGTTACTATTTTCCAGGCAAGACTGCGGGATAATCGTGTGCTTCCATATAGAGAATGTATTCAACAATAAAGAGTTTCAGGAACAATTTCCCTTAGAAGAAGTGAGACGATACAGAGCAAACTTAGTTAATAAATTCCTCCAGGATTTCACTCTTCCCAGCTGAAGTTGTTTAACATGCACATATATAACAATAAAGTTGGTTATTATGCACATATGTAAAACTAAATTCATGTTTTATCCCAAAGTCTTAATATTTAAAATTCAAGTGTATGTATAACTCAATTGTAAATGTAATTCTTCTGTACAGATTAATCTTATATCCAGTTTATGTTAGCACCCAGACATCAGGTTGCCATGTTGCTGTTTTATGTTAGCACCCAGCAGCCAGGGCGATGTTGCTGTTTTATCCCAAAACAGCAACATCCCACACGAACACGTTTCTTGGACACACCGAGGAAAGGAACTCTTCAAGTGACGTGAATGACAACTTAGACCCGCCGCCCAGCCAACCTTAACCTCCAGGGAGCAATACCCAGCAGCCAGGGCGATGTTGCTGTTTTATCCCAAAACAGCAACATCCCACACGAACACGTTTCTTGGACACACCGAGGAGAGGAACTCTTCAAGTGACGTGAATGACAACCTAGACCCGCCGCCCAGCCAACCTTAACCTCCAGGGAGCAATACCCAGCAGCCAGGGCGATGTTGCTGTTTTATCCCAAAACAGCAACATCCCACACGAACACGTTTCTTGGACACACCGAGGAGAGGAACTCTTCAAGTGACGTGAATGACAACCTAGACCCGCCGCCCAGCCAACCTTAACCTCCAGGGAGTAATACCCAGCAGCCAGGGCGATGTTGCTGTTTTATCCCAAAACAGCGACATCCCACACGAACACGTTTCTTGGACACACCGAGGAGAGGAACTCTTCAAGTGACGTGAATGACAACCTAGACCCGCCCCCCAGCCAACCTTAACCTCCAGGGAGCAATACCCAGCAGCCAGGGCGATGTTGCTGTTTTATCCCAAAACAGCAACATCCCACACGAACACGTTTCTTGGACACACCGAGGAGAGGAACTCTTCAAGTGACGTGAATGACAACCTAGACCCGCCGCCCAGCCAACCTTAACCTCCAGGGAGTAATACCCAGCAGCCAGGGCGATGTTGCTGTTTTATCCCAAAACAGCGACATCCCACACGAACACGTTTCTTGGACACACCGAGGAGAGGAACTCTTCAAGTGACGTGAATGACAACCTAGACCCGCCCCCCAGCCAACCTTAACCTCCAGGGAGCAATACCCAGCAGCCAGGGCGATGTTGCTGTTTTATCCCAAAACAGCAACATCCCACACGAACACGTTTCTTGGACACACCGAGGAGAGGAACTCTTCAAGTGACGTGAATGACAACCTAGACCCGCCCCCCAGCCAACCTTAACCTCCAGGGAGCAATACCCAGCAGCCAGGGCGATGTTGCTGTTTTATCCCAAAACAGCAACATCCCACACGAACACGTTTCTTGGACATAATCAGGATAGGAACTTGTCAAGCGACGTGAATGACCACCCGCACCCGCCCTCCAGCCCATCATAACCTCCAGGACTTAAAACCCATCAGTCTAGGCGATGTTACTGTTTTCGTCCAAAACAGTAACATCATCTAATACATTAATTAGGAGTATCAATGGAAATGGAATTGCCATGAGAAAAAAAAATGGAATGTATTGTTATATTCAGCCACATCATCTAATACATTAATTAGGATCCGATGTCAGTGCCCAAAAAATAGGTGCACATACAGAAGTTCAACAGCATAGTATGAATTTAGTCAGTGTCTTAGTTCCTATTGACTACTACTTTTCTAGAACTTCACTGATCTGGAAGTAACAAACCATGCACATAAGCAGATCTGTACTCCTTTGGAAGGCTAAAAAAGAAATCAACTTCTAGGGGGTTGAGAGCAATCTTCCTAGCCGCAGTCATAACTTGGGTAAGAGTTAACCCGTCAATCTTCATAATCTCACTTGTCACTTGCATTCTTCTCCCTGCAGAATCAGATTCATGTTGGAAACAAGACGCCAAGCGGCCTATATGTTTACTTGCATCCTCCATCACATCACTCATTCGTGCAAATCTAGAAGAGAATTCTCTCAGAACTTCTAAATTTTCTATCTTTGCCTTCTTTGACCTACGGTTTACTGGGGTGGTTGAGGAAGAAGTTCCCATTGGGGCACATGGAGGGACTGGGTAAGTGTCCTCCGCGGAAAAGGCAGGAACATTTTCTTCTTGCTCTTCTTCCTCTCTGTCCCTTACTTCATCTTCTATCCCCTCTAATGCATCTTGGGGATTTACAGCCTCGTCTCCAATGGCTCTATCCTTCCCAAATATTTTAGCTAAATCATCAAAAAATAGAAATGGCTTGTTTCTTAAACCCACGGCATTTTTGTGGCTCTAGCATAAAAGAAGGGAAAACATAATGAGAGAAGGTAAAACTTTAAAAGCTGTCACCAATAAATAGAATTATACACATTTACACTTATGTTCATAGAAGAAAAGGCATAATATAAAATATTACCTTCACCCATTCATCCCACACTGGCTTTGAGCAAGTTACGTACTTCTCTTCATCATTCCATCCAAAGCCGCTAGCAGCTGGACCAAGCATCTCCGCAATAGCATTATATTGATTCCTCAAATACTTGATACGGGACTCGATGTGTGGCTTAGCCTTCATACCACACCCAGGAATCTTCTGATCCATAAGTTGTTCCAACCTGTTATAAGCTCCATTCTTGAACTGGCCATTATCCGTTTTCCAGCCACCCAGCTCCACAAGATCCATCATTGCACCAATTAGTGCACAATCCTCAACGCTTCCCCATCTTGTGCATCCTCTAGATGGGTTCGCACCCTCACCACCTTGGTCGGCATTTCTTTGAGCTTTTGGTTGACTCATCTATTAAGAACGAAAGATGGAAAGATAGGAAACATAGGAATTCGTTAGAGCAGTATTCTGCTCATGATTTAGCAATTTAGGATGGTCATACTACCAGTTCAATAAAAAGCGAAGTCATTACTCCCATCTTATTACAAATTCAGATAAAAATATTACAAGAATAAAGTGTATATTATCTACCAATCCATAAATGCAATACAAGTGAAACACGCTACATAGTTTTAGCTAAACCCTATTCAATGACGTGGTGTCATGTAACCATGCATTGTACATCTCATTGGCAAGATCATGTCTGAAGGTAGTCCATGCAGCACTAGATTCCATAATTCCAATATTAAGTTCACCATTGTCTTCTTCCTCACCATCCACAAGCAAGGGCTCCATGGGATCCACACCCATGAATGTTCGAATGAAATTATGCATCAATGCGCAAGCCAGGATAATTCTACCTACGGTTTTCCTAGGGTACCAAGTTGTACATCTTAGAATACCCCATCTCATTTTTAACAATCCAAAGCACCTCTCGATAACATTCCTTGCTTGCGAATGCTTCATATTAAAATATTCCTCAGTAGATACAGGTTGCGCACCACTCTTCCACACACTGAGATGATATCTCTGGCCTCTAAATGGTGTTAGAAAACCCTCACAATTCATGTATCCGGCATCACACAAATAGTAGTTGCCTATAATTAACCAACATAAGTGTTAGGTACTGTCATCTCAAATAAGCTCCTTGGTTCAGATTGAGCAATGTCAAGGTACCTATGGTGTTACCTTGTGGAACTTGCAAAGCATTTTTTCTAGAAAGTGCATCTCGAAGCACTCTATTGTCATGTGCGGACCCCTCCCAACCAGGCAATATATAAATAAATTGCAAATCTCGTGTGCAAGCAGCTAACACATTAGAAGTGAGTTCTCTTTTTCTATTCCTGAATCTAGCTTTATCTTTATCCCCAACATGAACCTTAATATGAGTTCCATCCAAAGCACCTAAGCAATTCTGCAGTGTGTATATATATAACTTGTTAATAGATACTGTATATATTTATAAATATTTACGCATTCATCTAATCTTCCTAGAAATTCTAACTTACCTTAAACCATTTTCACCTCTCATCTTGGCAATTCTCAGTCACTGGCTCAGGTTTCTTTAGTAGAATATCATGGCATCTAAGGACAGCGAGGAGAACTGAATTGAAGTGCCTAGATATTGTCTCACCACTTCTCCTAAAGTACAATTGAGTTCTTCGATTTTTTGTGTCATGAGAAAGTGTGAATAGAAATAAAGCAACCATCTCCTCTAAACTAGTATTCCTATTTCCTTGTAACTTACCGACATCTCTAAGCATATCACATAACTTAGAAAAACAGGCTCTATTCATCCTAAGGTTGTCCAAGCATGCTAAGTCACTTTCTTGAATCATTGGCCTGAGATTCAAAATCCTAGCATAATATCTTTCTTCAGCACAGCTGTCAAATATATAGGACATAGGCTGAGGCAATCTAATGTCCAAAAAGGCCAAAAGATACAAGAATTCAGAAATAGCCTCCAAAATCATGAGCATCATCTGTGTGTATAATGCAATACATGCAGTAGCAATCTTCTTCCTTTTACTCAACGGTAAGCGAGCTATAACTGTATGACATAGGCAAATTACATGCAAGAATGTTATAAGTTAGAAGAGCAATAAAAATATGGTCAGCCACTCTGAGAAATTTGAATGCAACAAACTCTATTCATCTTTTTCAAGGTAGTCAACAGGCAAACAACAACGATATTATATCCAGAACCTCTTAGAAGCTCTGCCGTCATGGTTGGATTAAACATACCAGTTTGCTAAACCATAAGCACACCCTTCTTTGTCAAATTCCACAACAAGAGGAAATATAACGAGCACTGTCATCAAGGCTTACCTTGAATCGCTAGTGCTGTTGCCCGGAACTGTTGCTAGGGTTTAGGGGAAATGGCAGAAGCTCGAGAACCAGAAATCGCTACTACCTTTGCCGGAGACTGCTGCTAGGGTTGAGAGGCGACGGGAGATGCTCGACAAACAAAAAGGCATACAGGAAGAAGTGAGTCCTTTATATTCAAATTACAAGGGCAAAATTGGTATTAAGTAATTTTAGCAGGGTCATTCTTGTCTATAAATTAGTTAAAAAAGCAGCCAATAAAACTTACCGAGGAGGGGTGGGTAAGTGACCTCCTGCGTTTTATGGGAAATACAAGTTCCCGGAAAGTTGTTTTTCCTCCCATTTGGGCAACCAAACAACTCTGGGGTCGTTTATTTCCTGGGAAGTCCAGTTTCCCACGTTATTGCTGCGAACCAAACGAGTCCTAACACTTACAAGGCGTTTTCATTTTCTCTCACTCCAGAGAGGCTATTGTTCTACTCACCTCTTTACCGTACTAGGGTAGAAAGCAGAAGATTAAAAACATTGATTTTGTGCCAAAAATATTATTAAATTAATTAATGAGATTTGAACAAGTGAATGACTAAATAGGCGGGATGAATATGTTTTATGAAAACAATAATGATAACTTACTTAATATATAAACAATAAATATTTTATATTTGAATATTATAAAAATATTTTAAATTTAAACTCAAAATATTACAAATAATATCATATCTCTCCACACTTTTGAAATATATTAAAAGTTGCAAGATTTGCACATTGGAGTGATAATATATCATCAATGAAACCATTGAATAATTATTGAAAAAATTTGGTAAAAGTCAGATTAATATCAAAATTTTTTGGCATCAATCTAATATTAATTTAAAATTTTTTATCTCAAATTATTATTGAATATTTTTTATATTAACAATTGAATGCTTTGATAAATATCAAATTAATATTTAAAATTTTAAATTGGTAATATATAAAAATTTCATATTAGTTTGATATTCATAAAAAAAATTATATACTTCAACTATAATATATTTGAACTTCTTTTTAATTGATTGAGATTAAAAATATATATTATAATTAAAATATAGGAAATTTTCTTTATCCATCGACTCTTGCAGGTGGAGGTACCACGAGTTGCAGTGAATTAATAGGTTGGTGTATATTAAAATAAACGTACTTTAATCTGGGTCCTTTCTCTCTCTATAGGGGGACAACAAAATTAGTGAAAAGGATATTAGAGATGAGAGTAATTCTTATATATTTTGATTATAATCTATATTTTTAATTACATTAAATAAATGGAGGATAAATTATAATTTTTAATTTAAATAATATTTAAAATTTTATATTTTTATTCAAAGTTTATTTTTTATTTTTATATGTGTATATTTAATAATTTAATTATTTTTTCATCATAAAAATATATAAAAATAAAAATTAATTTATATAATTTTCAATGTATTAAAATTTATAAAAATCAGATTTTTACAACTATTGAATCTGATGAAACTAATGAATGAACAATAAAATTAATAATTATCATTTATTTATCAATTTTGCAAAGCGTGGCCCTTTCAGCTATGTATAAAAGTTAATAAACATATATTATCTACTGTTATCTCTAATTTTAAAAGAATCTTGTGAAGTGATATTAATTAAGAAATTAATTTTTAATATTTTTATTTAATATTTTTAACAAATTATGTTTTAAATGAATTGCTCACCACTTATTTTTTAACATTTTTTTAAGGAATCTGCCCTTTTTTTTCACTTTATATATAAACAATGAATTTTTTGAACTAAAGACAAAGAGAAACAATAATTTTTTTTTCAGAGGCAGAGGAGATACATATGATTTATTGAATTTTAATAATGTAATAAAAAAATCAAACTTTTGAATTAAGTAGCATCTAATATCTCTCGGAGATTTTGTAACTTATAACGTGTAACATGAAAAAGATAGGTAAAATGGATCACCAAAATTCCCATCATTGGCAATTTTTTATAATTTAAAATTTGTATTAATAAAGTATTTTAATATATATCAAATAATTATTAATTAAATTTATTATTTTAAATTTTAAATCATTATAACTTTATAAAATATATATAAACGAATAATTAGTTTTTTAATTTTAGTATAAAAAATATATTGTTGATTACATGAGGTATAACACTTTATAGATATATAGGTATCTAATACATGGAATTTTTTTATATTTTAAGAAATAAAATATTTCATTTTATTTTAAAAATTTTCATATATTTACTTACTTATTTGATGGAATACTTTAGTATTTTGAATACTTTAGTATTTTATAATATAAAATATTTTCTTATTTATATTTAATATAGTAATTTTTTTATTGCTTTCTACATTTTTAAAGTTATCAAATACTCATTTTTTACATATTCCATTAATTAATTTATTATATTAAATATTAAAACATTATCAACTTATAAATAAAAAATCATTACTTGCCTATGAAGTTAAAAAATGTAATTGATTAATAAATTCCTAACAAAAAATTATCATATTTATACAAGGTTGAAAATATTAACAAAAATATTTTCATATAAAATTAAAATCACCTCGCTCTTGATAATGTAGGGTAATTTATAATATGTAATTTATTAATAAAAGTAATATTACTGATTACGTGTTTTTAATGCATTTAAAAAAATTTTGTTCTTTTAAAAGTATAAAAAATTGTTAATAATTATTAAATGCCCTAAGTTATCATTTGTTATGATTAGGCACCGATTAAAATGCATTATTTTAAACGTCAATAATATTAAATTATTAAATTTTATTAATAGCATAAATTAATAAATCTAAATCAATAAAGTGAGTAGTGCATCGTATTATTATTATTGTGTAAGATAATATCTCCCTATTATTTATGCCGAATAATTATGAGAAGGTGTTATGGTTGAATTATTGATATTAAAAAGAAGGCTAATTGAAGAATTTACCCAGAGATGGATTCTCCTTTATCTTTCCTCTCATGATCTCTGTTTTCTTGCGGCATTTTGGCAGGTAGGCTTTATTTTGAGAGCAACTTGTTAGTTGTCATTGAGGCGTCGAGCTGTCGGGAGCAGCAAATCCAAACCATATACCCAAAGCTTTCACTTTCACTCCACCTTTCATAACTGTTGGCCCATGCGAGGAATTTTAATTGCAATCTTCTGTTCATTCCTCTCTACAGGTAACAATCAAACACCCCTCTTTGTCCAAGATCTGCTTCCTTAACCAAGCTTCTTGAATTTAATTCAACAAATTAATGTCCTAAAAATTATAAATTCCAATCTCACCAATCTTATCAAATCTCAAATCCCTGATTTCTCTATTTCTTCTTCTAATCAATATGGCCAGCCTTCTCAATCTGTTTTTTCTATTACTGTTCATTTTGATACCAGTTTCAGTAGCTCAGCCTGATGAACTCTTGTTTTCTGGATTCAAGGATGCGGGCCCCAACTTAACACTGAATGGAATAGCAGAAATTGAGAAAAATGGAATACTGAGGTTAACAAATGACACAAGTAGATTAATGGGGCATGCTTTTTATCCAACTCCATTTCAGTTTAAGAATTCCACAAATGGTAAAGTTTTCTCCTTTTCTACTTCTTTTGCTTTGACTATAGTTCCTCAGTATCCCAAACTTGGTGGCCATGGCTTGGCTTTCACGATAGCAACTTCTAAGGAACTCAAAGCTCTTCCCAGTCAGTATCTGGGTCTCCTTAATTCCTCTGATTTAGGGGATTTCTCCGACCACCTCTTTGCTGTTGAGTTTGACACTGTCCAAGATTTTGAGTTTGAGGACATTAATGATAACCATGTTGGAATAGACATCAACAGCATGGTGTCCAACGCATCTGTAGCTGCTGGCTATTTCCCCGATGGTTCAAACAAAGAAGATTTGAATCTCAAAGGTGGGAAACCAATTATGGCTTGGATTGATTACGATTCTGCGAAGAATCTTATTGAAGTCACACTTTCTCCAAATTCGTCCAAACCCAAAAGGCCAATCTTGTCATTTCTAGTGGATCTCTCACCAATTCTAAATGAAGATATGTATGTTGGTTTCTCTGCATCAACAGGGCTTCTAGCAAGTTCCCATTACATATTGGGTTGGAGCTTCAAGATTAATGGGGAGGCCCCGAATCTTGACATCTCTGCTCTCCCGCGACTCCCGGGACCGAAGAAGAAGCACACTTCTTTAATAATAGGGGTTGCAGTTTCATTTGTTGTTATTTCATTATTTGCAGTCTTAATTGGGATTTACCTTTTTAGGAAAATCAAGAACGCTGATATCATAGAAGCTTGGGAACTTGAAATTGGGCCTCACAGGTATTCTTACCAAGAGCTCAGGAAAGCTACAAGAGGATTCAAGGACAAAGAGCTACTTGGTCAAGGGGGTTTTGGTAGGGTCTACAAAGGGACATTACCAAATCCCAAGATCCAAGTGGCTGTCAAGCGTGTCTCCCATGAATCCAGGCAGGGTTTGCGCGAATTTGTATCAGAAATCGCCAGTATTGGCAGGCTTCGCCACAGGAATTTGGTTCAATTGATGGGTTGGTGTAGACGCCGGGGAGATTTGCTGCTTGTATATGATTTCATGTCTAATGGTAGCTTGGACAAGTACTTGTTCGATGAGCCGCGAACTGTTCTAAGTTGGGAACAAAGGTTTAAAATTATAAAGGGTGTTGCCTCAGCACTTTTGTATCTACATGAAGGCTATGAGCAAGTGGTGGTTCACAGAGATGTGAAAGCCAGCAATGTTTTGCTAGATAGTGAACTAAATGGAAGGCTCGGTGATTTTGGATTGGCAAGATTGTATGAACATGGGGCTAACCCAAGTACAACAAGAGTTGTTGGAACTTTAGGCTACTTAGCACCAGAATTGCCAAGAACTGGAAAGGCCACGACAAGTTCTGATGTGTTTGCATTTGGTGCACTTTTGCTCGAAGTCGTGTGTGGAAGAAGGCCAATGGAGCCAAAGGCAGCCCCAGCAGAACAGGTTTTGGTGGATTGGGTTTGGGAAAGATACAAAGAAGGGAGGATTCTTGAAGTGGTGGATCCAAAACTAAATGGGCATTTTGATGAAAGTGAAGCTTTGATTGTGTTGAAATTGGGGCTATTATGTTCAAATGATGTGCCAAATGCTAGGCCTAGCGTGAGGCATGTTTTGAGGTTCTTGGATAAAGAAACTGAAGTGCCAGAAGTTTTGAGGAAGCCGGGTGAGAGAAGCCACCGCAATGATTATGAGGGATTTGAGATGTTCTTGCAATCCATTGCATCTTCTTCATTTGATAAATTGAGTTGTGGCTCTTTTACTGAACCTAGGACTGTGGATGCTAGTTTTGCTTCTTCTGCTAATTCACCTCTTTCCCTTCAAACTAGAGGGGAAACCAGGTGAGAAGGCATTTAACTGAACTTTTTTTCTTTTCTCTCTTTAATTTGCATGTTTGCTTTCTTTCTGGTCTTTATTACAGTATTTGTTCATTTTAGCATTCTATGACGTTTCATTGTAGAAAAATGAAAAAAGAGAAATTTTGGTGATGATGATGTTGTAATCCAGTTTGCAAAACTATATATGGAATATCTGTGCTCCTTACAGAGTGATTGCTTACTTTTGACATGACGGTGTGGTTAAAAAAATTTTTCTGCTAAGCTGATGTGTTACATTATTTTCTTAGGGTTAAAAAGAAAAAAAACAATGTTTGTACACACTTAAGTGTGAAGGAGAAGTGAGGGAAGAAGGATTGGGAACAAGGAATATTGGTCGGTATGTGTATATTTTTTAAAAAAAATAGATTCTGTAATTATTTTTATAATTTATTTTTAAAAATTGTAACTTTAAATGTGTGATTTGAAAATTAAAAAAAATAAGATTTTTAAATTTTTCATGGTAATTTTGTAAATTGATCACTTTCTACTTTTTTTTTTTTCTTTAATTCAAAAATGATTTTTGAATAAAAAATTAATATTTGGAATTAATTTTTAAAAATAAATTTTGAAATTAAAAAATATACAAACAAATTACTTTTTATTTTGATGCTATTGTAATGCGTCATCGGATGGATCAATGGTAATTGCATATATATTAATTACTTAATTATAATTTTGATTACTCTAATCTCCAAATTAATTATATTTAATCTCTTTTAGGAAAAAATATTTAAAGTTATTTTAGTACTAAAAATTTAATGCTACTTTCATATAAATATTATCAATTGTATTTATTTTTTTAACTCAATATTCTTATTTGACAAAAAATCTATTTTGGTAGGAAATCAAACTTCTTTAAAGAAATTAGATTATTAAATTGAAAAAATAATATACTTTACAATAATTGTATAAAAATAATATTAAAACTTTTTTCCTACTTTTCGATATGATATCTATATTTTATCTTAGATATGATATTTTATTTTCATGCGTCAAAATTTTCAAATCGGACAAAGATCTATGTTTGTAACTTACATGGAATCCAATATTAAGTCTTCATTGGCAACAGAATTAAAATGGGACTCCAAGCGGGCAGCATGCTGTCATTCAAATTGGGATGTTTTCGCATGTTGAATAGACCGGCTTTGGCTCATCCGAAATGCAAGATACATTTTAAAAAATAATATAAATAATCATAATTATTATTAAAAAATAAAATAATAATTATAAATTAGAACTTCTTTTTTTTAACGATTTTTATAAAAAGTTCAGCCTCTGATTTAGCTGGAAGAGGCAAATTTGGATAGATCATTTGTCTTGATTTGTCTACTTTCTGATGTAGCAAGATAAATCTTATTGATTTTTTAAGTTCGGCTAAATTTTGTCTAAATTTATATACTGGAATCAAAATATAATATAATCACTTTGTAGAATAAAATAAAATCAATATACTTGGCAGTTTGCATAATCTTATCTTATTAATTAATAAGTGAAATTTTAATTAAATTTTGCTACAATTTTATTTGTAAAATTAAATGACTGAAATTATTTAGTTGATCCAATTAATGTAACCCTGTTAATCTCTAAGGCCTGCATTATACTGTTTTATTTTTTATTTTTCTTTTGGGGGTGGGGTGCCCGCATTTTACATTCGAGAAATTGTCTCTCACCTACCTTATAAAATTCTGCATTGTGTTTGGATGCGACAATTTAACGACGGATTGTAATCATATAAGGAATTTAAATTACTGGAAAATGAAATTACTTTTGTGCAATCTAACTTCAAAATTTAAAATATAAAGTATTTTTTATAAGGTAATTCAATACCATAAAATAAGGAGTTTCAAGTCCCCTCTATACATGTGGAATTTGAAATTCCAATCTTGGCGGACGCGCATAGGAGGTTGAAGTTGGGAGTCTACTGTGAAAATCTAATTTAATTACAGTGTTAAACTCAAGTTTTTACTGCAAACTTATTAGTAATTATGAATAAGAATCATATTTTGATTTAAGATTTAAATTTGATCTGCCATCAATAAGTTAACTTTATATTAGTACCTATTTATATATTATCATATTAATAAAACATTATTAAATTTTTTATTGAAATTAAAATTTTTTAATGACTATTATTTTTTAATGATATTTTTTATTCATTGATAGTATAATTTTTTTTATATTGACACTAGATCAAATCTAAATTTTGATTTTTTTGATAATTTGGTAGCATTTTTGTTATCAAAATATAATGATTTAAAATTAAATAAATTAACAGAAAAATTCATTGAAATATTTCTACCATCAGTAAGTTAGCTTTATATTATTACTTATTTATATATTATCATATTAATAAAAAATTATTAATTTTTTTATTGTAATTAAATTTTTTTTAATAATATTTTTTATTCACTAATAGTATAAAATACTAGATCAAATCTAAATTTTGATTGATGTGATAATTCGGTAGCATTTTTGTTATCAAAATATAATAATTTAAAATTAAAAAATTAACCGAAAAATTCATTGAAATATTTCTGTTATTTTTATTAATATTATAGAAAGAAAACGAAGGATTAATACAACTGGGAATTTTAGTAAAATAAGGGTAGGAAATAATAGATTATGATTAAATCTTTAGAACTTTCCCACATTTTCTAGCCTCAGCATTTTTGGCGTGCTCCACTAATATGTTGGCGTTCTTGAAGAATCCAATAATGATGATGTCCAAAGTGAGCGAAAAATCCCAAAATGGTCGGCCCCCACAATTAGTCACAAAATACATATCTAATAAGCCTTTAAATCATGAAATGATTGGGCCTTTTACAACCCATTCCTTGTTGGCTGGATCTTGAGTGACTCATCCCATCCGAGCATAATTATATGGGCATTCTTCCCTCTATTTGAGATTACGCTGAAAATGTGACGTGGGGGTAACAATGTTGAATTTGGATTTAATTTAATAAATAATCGCGTTATATTGAATTAATTAATTTATTAAATATATTAAAATAAATTAATTCATTTAATATATTTAATATTTTTAATTAAGAAAACTCATATTATAAAATTATTTATTAAATTTAATTACTTATTTATTAAAATAAATTATTTTTAAAAATATTTTAATATTTTTAAATTTTATTACCATTTTATTAAAATATAAATTTTATTTTTTATTATCCATAATTTTTTATAGTCTAATTATTAATTATTTTTGAAATAATATTTTAAAATTGAAATATAAATTTTTAAACAAATTAATATATCAACTCAATCATATTTTGATTCATTTATCATTCATGTCAATGATAAATGGATTAACTCATTTACAATTTGAATTCATATAATTTCAACTCTAAGAATTTTATATTTATATCGAATTATTATATTATATTAAAAATTGCTAAATTTAATGTGATCAACGACGACCTATACTTTAAGAAATGATCTCATCCACTAAGATTCTTCTAAACTATAAGTCCACATATCCATTTCTCGCCAATAGTGCGAATCACATAAAAAATTACCTTAAAATCGTTGAGATTAAAGCTTATAAAAGCATTCAATTTCTTCTTGGTGATACTAGCTAAATACATATTAATTTAGTCATTGAAATGTACTCCGCAGATGCATCCTCATTGTGTACATCTAATGTTCTCTATTTGTGCTTGTAGCTCGATTGGTCATCTCATTCTCCAAAACCAACCGGACAAATAGGGAGTTATTATCTACACATTCAAATATGAGGAAGAAAAACCATCTTTTAATCATTATTTTCTACATTTTCTTTCTTTTTATTCTCTTTTGTCATTTTTTCTTTCTTTCGCCTCCTTGTTAGAGTGATAATTAAATCAATCCAAGGCCGTTTCCTAATAATTTAAGCCTTTAGAAATAATTAGCATGTGATATAGCAGCGAAAGTTCTTAACCCAAAGGGTGCAAATTCAATTCCTTCTATTTTTACTCTTCTAATTAAAAATTTTAGCACGAGATATGTGTGATGTGAGGGGCGTGATAAAATAATAATAAAATTAATATTTTTTAAGAATAATTTATACATGATAGTTTTGACTATAAATAAAATTATTAAAAAAAAAAAAACATAAGATTGAAAAATCTCTCCTGAAGTTACTTGATAAACATCCCCCATTGAAAGGGACAATTCATTTGGATAAGGGGCAGAATTCTGGATCTTACCATTACTAGAATGGTTCGATTTCGGCAACACCCCAGAGCCCTCACCCATATTTTTAATCAAAAGAATAACCCAAATTATAAATTAAAGAGAATATATCGTATATTGAGAATTAGAAGAGTGTTTAAAGAACAAATGCAAAAACACTGAAGATTAGTCTTGAAAGTGCAGCGTGAAAGATTAGAAGGTAAAAAATGAGATGAAACGCACGAAGGAAATTTGAAGGCAAACATAAAAAAACGAACAAACATGTCCCTTCAACCGTAAAGAAAAGGCTAACATGCGGGATCAGTTTATTTTAATAAGAAACATGCTTAGTAAAAATATAATTATGAAATATTAAAATGACATGAAATAATTTATTTACTCAATATTAAATATAAAAATTTAATGAAAGAATATTTTTTATTTCAAAAAACTATTCTTCTCAATTATTATATCATTAAATGTTTCAATTTTTTATACCATTAGATTTCATAATTTTCTCAATATATCATTCTTTTACTCTATAAAAGTTAATGAAATTTTTTAATAAAAAACGTGTTCCAACGAAACAAAATAACCGGTACATACAAGATATTCTATATTTTCTGTGTAAGGTTATTGAACTTCCCTCACAGTATTAATGCCTAAAGGCCAAATGATCTCCTATGACCCAGATAAGGCTATGACATATATAACTTGGACACGAGCAGTAATAACATTTTTTTATTTACATATGACAATTACTTGGTTGATGACCAGAAGATATGGAAATTTTCGAAAAAATCTTTAATGCTTTGTTTGGATTGGGAAGAAGTGGGAGGAGAAAGAAATTGGGAGAGAAAGAAGTTGGAGGAGAAAGAAATAGGAGGAAAAGTTAATTTTTTTTGTATTGTTTAAAATTAGAGAAATTAGAAAAAAAAAGAAGTTGTAGGAGAAGTGATTTTTTTTTTGTTTGGAAAAAAAGAAATTAGGAGAGAAAGAAATTATAGTTATGTGAATTAACCATTATGCCCTTATATATAAAAGATGAAAATAGTAAAATATTGAAAAAATAGATTTCTAAAAGATAATTAAAAAATTTTTAAAATAAAATATCTCAAAAAACTTATCACAAATAAAATATTTTTTAAAATATCTATAAAAAATATTCATACAATGTTTCTATAGTGAGATATTTCTCCTACATAAATTTTTTGAAATTCAAAATTTTCATTAAAAAAAGAAAATTGATTATATATAAATTTTTATGAAGTAACTTCATAACAAATAACATTTATCATTAGATTATTTCATTTCCATACTAACAAGCGGAGAAAAATTAACTTCAAAGCTAACATTATACAATTAAGTCATTATATATTAAAATTGCTATAATCAAGCTTCTTTGGAATGATTGATGTGTTATTCGATATTATTACGATTATGGATCTTTGCACTTTTATTTGGTCCATCACATTTTTTTTTTAGTTTATGCACACTCCTATTAGTCATATTTTTGCCACAAATCACTTTTAACATTATGGACATAACATTTTATAAAGAAAAGAATGCTGCCACCTTAATTTTTATTTTAATAGTTTTAATAGATTATAAATCATAAGAAAGCCTATACATTTTGTGCTAGTGGCAGTTTTAGACCTACTTATATCCTCCAATAAATAAGTGGATTTCCTTTACTTTATAACTTGCTTTAGATATTAAATAATTGTCTTCTCTAATTTTTTTTAAACCTTATTCTAAGGTTAGTATTCCAAAAATAATGCATTAGGTGTTCACACCTAAGATCCAGTAATAACCATTAGAAGCCCACCACCTTAACATTTCAATAATTAAACATACAATTACACATTTTTTTGAAATTATTTTTTTTGGAATGTGTAATTCTGAATTCTAAAAATTTAATACATAGACTTTTTTTGGAATTAAACATACAATAACACATTTTTTTGTAATTAATTTTTTTTGGAATGTATAATTCTAAATTCTAAAAATTTAATACATAGACTTTTTGCATTTTATAAATTTATATACCATCAAAGTAAGCTAATCAATTTGTGATGATAATGGTTCTGGTGATGTATAAGAGGAGAATTGAAAGAAAATTTTTTTGTCTACAATTAAAAAAAATTTATTGCAAAGAAAGAAAAAAATAAGTGGAACCTAGGTCAGGCGTTAACATAAACTAGGTCACATGTGGATTAGGTTGGATATGTGCAACCTGGCAAAGGCACCCAAACTCAGGCCAGCAAATCGATAAATCAATGGCCTACACAATAGGTCTATTGGTGGTTTGGACTACAACTCAACTAACCTCTTTTTCTCTTGTTAAAGTTCATCGCTGGCAACCGATGAAGCAAGTAGCACACTTGATAGAAGCTACAAATTAGATGTCCTCATTGCTTTGAACTTGTAACGATAGAAATAACAGATTGGGGAGAGTAACATCAAACTACACAAACACGATTGAGCAAGTGACTGACTGGAGATTTGCAGTGGCAATAAAGCTTGGCCAATAGTGGATTTTGTGGGAATGTTGTTGCCTGAAAGCAGGGGTAGTAGTGGGAAATTTGGAACTTCTCTCCCTATTTCTCCTTACGAGTAGGGAGAAGTTTTTTTTTTTTTGTGGCCCCACTTTGTTTTCAAGATAGGATTTCTTCCTCTTTCCATTTCACCCCTAGTTCTAAATGGGAGAAATGGAATAGTTCTCCCGTAACTTCTCCTTCTCTACTTCTTTCTACCCTAACTTCCACTATTCCAAATAGAGGAAACTTTTAAGATTAGTATAACTCTTCTCTTGACATAATAATTACACAATTTTAATTTTTTAATTAAATTAAATTAACTACATTTTGATAGAAGAATATTTATGAAATTAAAAAATTTAAATGTATAAATAGATTTCATTTCATTATACCTATAATAACTGAAATATTTATGAATGAACTATTATTATGACTATTAATATGATAATAGTTATAAAAAATATTTGATTAATTAAGTTATAAAAATGCAAAAAGAAAATCTTAATTTTATTGTAGTTAAATATTACTTCACAAACTTCAAAACCAAATATAAATATCTTAAATTCTATCATTATTAACCATAATTCTATTATCCATTATTTAGGCCACCATTGGATATCAAGTTATTGCAAATAACTATTAATTACTATCCATTATTGTTGAGTATCATATATCACCATGTAACATTACATTTCACTGACCATTTGCTATTACTATTTACAAATGTTTGCCATCATGCATCATCATTAATCATCATCCTCTATTTTTTGATATTATTGGCTATTGGTGCTTACTTATCACTATTATCCCTTCATTATCATTGTTCATTAATATTGATTGTCATTGGCCACCACCCATAATTATTAATTTTCACCTGCTACTAATTTAATATCATCTATTACTATCAATTGTAATTGATCATTGACCAATATCATTACTTTATTATGATATTATTTTAATATAATATTTATTTATATAACTCATTCTATCAATATTTTATTCTACTAATATTTTAGTCATAATAATACATTATAAAAAATGTTAAAGTTATAAAATTATCTAAGGAATAAACTAGAACGAAATTATTAATACTATAAAATTTATAATTTTATAAATATTTTTTTATCAAAATCTAATTAATTTAATTAACAAATAAAAATTGTGTAGTTATCGTATTAAAAAAAATAAAATTATACCATTCGGAAAATATAACCTTTGTCCCCCCCCCCCTCCATAATATCACCCAGGTGTAAACGCATTTGTGCGTCGGATCGAAATTTGCCCTACGTTTACTGAGAGACTAGTGTTAACCGTTAGGTGTTCTTAAATTTCTTTAAAACCGATTTTGTCTGTATTTTCAAAAAATTTCTATTTTTTACATATAAATAAAGAAATATTATATATTTCTATACTCTATAATTAAAGAAAATCCTTAAAATTATGATGGTAGAGAATGAAAATAATATCTTCTTTAAAAAAGAAGATACTATTTTTTTATTAAATTTATTATATTTATTATTAAATATATCAATTATTTTTTATAATTTTAATAGTTTACAATTATACTCAAATATTTTCCATCAAAAATACAATTCAAATCTAAGCATTTACAATGTGAATTGGATATTACAATTTCACCAAATATAAAGCCAATAATTCATATACACATGTCCGGGGTTTATATGGCCAAGTTGCGTTCGTGGCTTAGAAGTCGACCCTGTCCATTCTTCTTAGCCATCCCTGCAATATTCTACGACCTTCCAAACATTGACCTCAAACGCCTTTTATCATCTGCGTTTGATATCACACAAAATTAAGAGTTCATCACCTGATTTTGTTTGCTTGTGATTCCTCCTACTGCTCGTCGCCGAGCATTAAGCGTTGATTTTCCGCATACACGAGAGATGCTTAAGTGACAATGGGTTTTACTCATCACAAGTATAATGAGAGACTTATTAGTCTTTAATTTAGTTTTGAATATATATTCCTTTTTTTATAAATTAAATAAAAAAGATCACATAAAAAACTTCATATTTTTTATTAATCACTCTCATTAGTAATTATACAAAAAAAGTAAATAATTATACAAAATTTAGTCTCTAAGCCCAAAAAAAGCTACAAAATTATATCATTTTCAAGATTATTATTAAATTACATGTTTCGCATCCCCTATCATCATCTCGTTTGAACAGTTACTCCGCCTCCGTGTCTCGTCTCTGGAACTACCTCGTCGAATCCAATCAATCTACAATTAGCACCGTGCACGACCGCAACGGGGTTTCCCTGAACCGGGTTCGTGGTTCTCCTATACGGAGCGAACCATTTATTTTGCATGTACCGATTCTTTCTCCACGGAGGCACTGAAAGTCCTCTACTCCTAAGGCATTTCTTCGCCACGTCACACATGGCCCGTACAGTGCGTTTCAGCTCATCCGCCCTCCCGACGAATATTCCAGGCAGGCATTTTAGAATCTCCGTGTACTCACTAGCAGCTCTAGCGATCTCGAATTGAGCGGCAAAATCGAGCTCGATAAAATACCGATTCTCCCACGTGGACGACCCCGATTGCACTGCGTCGATAAATTCGTGGTTTCCGGCGGTGACGCCGCCGGAGGAGTCCCACCTGGTCTTGCAAATTGCCGCATTATGGCCCTTCTCTCTGAGGAAAAGCATGACGTTTCGCCGGAAAGCCGAAACGCTGTTTCTCAAAAAGGCGAATTTTTCAGCTGCCATTGAAACGTGAGCTATAAGAATCTTCCTGTAAGGATCCGCATTGCGTGCAGCATTCAATCTCAGTATATGTTCTATTTGTTCTCTGAAATCCGAAACCAAGTCGACGCGGTTCGAGTCCAACTCGTCCCCAACCGACTCACTCTCCGTTTGGTCATCCTCAAAGAAGCCATGGACGAGCTCAGAAAGGCACAGCGAGTCCCCGCCGCCGTCTGCGGAGTGTTCGCTTCCGCTGCTAATGTAACTGAGTTGGTGGCAGTCGGCAGCGCCCACGAGTCTGGCTCTGGCCTCGTCGCCAAGCGGAACAGTGACTCGCTTCTTTTTGGCCAAAATTGCCATTGATCCACTGATTGTGGATATGGAATAAGTTCACTGATCTGAACGAAGGTTGTGGGAGGATGAGTTGATTTATAAGTGGGTTAATTTAAAGATGATAGAGAATTGGGAGGGATTATGTGGAGAATATTCGAGAGAACTGTAGTGTGTTAAAATAAATTTTTTGTTATTTAGCTTTATAAAGTTATTTCTGAGTAGACGTGGTTTTGACAAAGTGGAGAATTATGGAATGGGTTAGAGGATATGCGGGTTGGATCCGATAGGGGGATTTTGGAGATGCCGAAGCATATACCTAAGGGGAGCTTTGTTCGGGTCATGTTCTGGTTGGCTCCTGAAACTTTGATTTCACCCAGGGTAGGTGAGGGAAGGACTGTACGGACAGTTGGGACCAGGTAAAGGACACAATGTAACCGTAGGTATGTTTATTTTTTCTTTTAAAATAATTTTTTATTTTTTATTTTTAAAAATTAAAAAAATTATTTGACAAGCTATTTTTAGCATTTTTAAAATTTTTAACTTAAAAATAAAAAATAAAAATAATTTTTAGTTATTTTTAAACTTTTATTATTATTTTAAATATTAATTTTATAATTAAATAAAATATTTTTATTTATAATATCAATTATCCTCTAATTTTAATTTTTTTAATTCAAAAATAATTTTTTAAGATAATTTTTAAAAACACAAAAATAACAACATATCTACATACATTCTATATTTATCTCAATTGATTTCACTTAGGGTCGGCCTTTGTTAGACTAAAACTGACGTGGAACTGTTTTAACCTTGAATTCTAATTTTGGACAGTTAATCGCGGTTATCTTCTATTTAAAATAAATTTTCTGATATGTTCTAGACCATCAAAGTAAAGTTGGAATACACGTAATGTCCCTGAAGGGTGTATTGGATGGTACCAAAGAAAAAAAAAGGTAGGGTGTATAGGAACGGTAAAATGTCCAAAATTGACATTGCTAAGTGAGAATTATATTAATGAAACTTTAAGATGGCGTGATTTTTTTTTCGTTGTAAGATAATAATAATATATATGATAAGTTTTTACTTTAAACAAAATAATAGAGTGGAGTAATAATACTTTATTTTATTTGATGAAATTTTATTATTATAAAATTATTATATTTTTATCTTATACATGAATATACATATTTACATTCACATATATATTTATTTTAATTATTTTAATAATTTAATTATTTAAAAATTAAAAATATATTAAAATTTTATTTAAGATGGTGAATATATAAAATATTAATTATATATTAATTTAATTTTTTAAAAATTTTAAATTATTTAAATCAATTATCTGTAATTTTATATTTATATTATATCATTTTGTTAATTATATATGATTTATAATATTTAAATTTAATTGGAAATGATAATTTTTTTAGTTTCAAATTAATAATTAAATATTATGAATTACAAAAATATTAATTTATGATTAATTTTTTAAATTAATTATTCATAATCAATTGTATTTAAAATAATTCTTTTATAGAAAAATTTAGATAATATTTTATCTTTATTTCATTGTGTTGTATTTTGAGCATTTTTAAAAGTACAATATTTTTATTAACTTATTTTTGTAATAATACATATAACTTAAAATTATTAATTTAATTTCAATTTTGATCCCAAAATTATTAGTTTAATTTCAATTTTGATCCCTCTAATATTTTTGTTACATTTGATCCCTTTAAAAACGAAATATTCCATTTTAGTCTTTTTAAATGTTAAAATTGGACAACTTCGAACCACTTTTACATCTGATAAATTTTAACTGAACATGCCTATG
Source organism: Sindora glabra (assembly GCA_020226215.1). NCBI lineage: Eukaryota > Viridiplantae > Streptophyta > Magnoliopsida > Fabales > Fabaceae > Sindora > Sindora glabra. The sequence goes on from CM035234.1 coordinate 40,352,314, forward strand.
TCACAAACTTGAGCAGTATGCCAACGATCACTTTAATATTGTCTAGCACTTTTACACCTTTTGTTATTTTCCATTAAAAATTAAATTCTTTTGCATAAAAATAAAAAAATTCCAAAAATACTTTCTATTCAAATTTAAATAGTATGCTTATGATTTTTTTTTATATATTTGCTTAACATAAAACTGATATACATCTATAAATTTCCTAAAAATTAAAAAAATTATATAAAAAACTTATAACTCCCATAATTTAGTTATACAGGGGCTTGCTACGATACTTCAGAAGTTTCAAGCTCGGGGTAACATGATGCAATGCAAGTCATTGAATGAAATTATTAAGAATTTTGGTAACCTCATCCAATGACACAAAATGTACCACATCACCTCGAGTTTAAAAACTCTGAGGTACCATAGAATTTTTCATTTATACAACAACAACAACAACAACAACAACAACAACAACAACAACAACAACAACAACAACAACAACAACAACAACAACAACAACAACAACAACAACAACAACAACAACAACAACAACAACAACAACAACAACAACAACAACAACAACAACAACAACAACAACAACAACAACAACAACAACAACAACAACAACAACAACAACAACAACAACAACAACAACAACAACAACAACAACAACAACAACAACAACAACAACAACAACAACAACAACAACAACAACAACAACAACAACAACAACAACAACAACAACAACAACAACAACAACAACAACAACAACAACAACAACAACAACAACAACAACAACAACAACAACAACAAGAATAATAATAATAATAATAATAATAATTGGGCCATGTGTTGTTCCCTAACTGCCTACTTTTATTATTTAATTCTATTTTTATTTTATTTTTAATTTTTAATTCCCACCCCCTAAAAAATAGGGTGAAATGCGGTGAAATTGGAAACCACAATCACATTTCCGGTCGTTACCCCTCACCTCCTGCTTGCTGCCCTTTTGTTGGAGAGTCCTCCTCAACCCCACCGCTTGCGATTTGCCAGCAGATCAGCCATCGGAAGTCAGCCTTCTATGCTGCCATGAGCTCGTCAACCACCTCGCAATATTTCTCCCACTGTGAGCTCCTTGTGCAATTTTGCAATTGTTTGTTCTGTCGTCTTTGTGTGCTTGTAACAGGGGATGTCATCGGTTGCTACACAGAGGAGGAGAACTACTGATGGTGGAAGTTCATCCACCGAAATGACATCGGCAGGACCAAAAACCATTTCTAATGTCTGATCTATTGTTCGCCGATGGCTAAATGTACATGCGGCTGCAGCATGATTTGCTGGGCTCAACCCCCATCCCCCTTCTTCGTAGCATTTTGATAACGTTTATTTTGAAATTCCTTAAGAATAATTAAATTGATTATGCTAATTTTAAGTTGATTACATTAATTGATTATATTAATTTGAAAAATCATGATTAGATGATGAAAATATTAATGATTATTATTAATTAAGTGATTACAATTAATTTACACAACTTTTTAAAAATAAGAAAATAATATGATTTGGATTGGTAATATTATAGTAACTTTAGAAAATTATTTTTAAGATAAATATATATATTTATTATACTAGCAATAGCATATGAATGAATATAAACTTAGATTGGAGAGGAACTTGACCTGTGTAAACAATTTATGATAAGTAGATGTGTATCATTAAAGTGTTAATATTTGAAAATATTTAAATCCAATAATATGTGATATTAATATTAGAGGTAGATGAAAAAAATAAAAATTATCGTTATTATTTAAATTATTTAAAAAAATTATCTATTATCAAAAGTATAATATTTTATCAGTATATTATAAAATTTTTAATTAAATTTGTTGTATTAATATTATAACAAAAATTAATATTATATTATAAGGGTTTGAAAATATAAAATAATAAAATATTTATTAATTACAATAAAAGTAGAAAATATATTTAATATAAATATAAAAATAAAAATAAAAATTTATTTAAAAATATATTAATATATTATAAATATTTTAATTGATTTTATTAAATTAATATTATTATAAAAATTAATAATATATTATAAGAATATTATAATAATTTTACTCAATCTCATTTTCACCCCCTCCCATTTTCACCCATTCCACATAAAAAAATTAATTTCATCCCTATTTCCATCCCCTCTCATTTTCATTCATTCCAAACAATTTTTTTAAAATTACTCCCCTCCCTATTTCCTTTCATCACTATTTCCTCTCCTCTATTTTCACCTAATGCCAAACAAAGCATTAAGTCCATTCACTTTTAGTTGCTCCGCTCGATTGATCTAACGCCTTTAATTTTTAATTAAAATATTTTGAAAATAAATGTTGTTCTGTCCCTTTTTTTATGGCCGTTCGTTTTTGGTTAACAACTGCACCTTCAATGATCTTCTTTTTTTTAATATAAAATTATTAATGAAATTACTTATTTACCCACCATTTTTTTATAGTATTAAGATATATGAATTTATTATAGTATAATTTTTGACAATAAAAATATTTTATATAAATTACATATTTTGTAATTGAATTAATTTAATTTACTATGTGTATTATTTTAACTTTTATTGTTTATTAGTTTAGATTTTTTTTATTTTTTATTTTTTATTTTTCATATTACCTTATGCTGCTTATAATTGAGATATTATTATTAGTGAATAGTGTAAATATGATATTATATATTTTATTTTTTAATTTTATAAATATTTTAAATAAATTAAAATTTTCATATGAAATTATTAATTGAATCATTTAATTATATATTATATTTTTAATAATAATATCTAAATATTTAAATAAAATTTATTTATTTAATTCTTTTAATATTTTTTATATTAATTTTAAGATATTATATATCAAAATAAATACTAGAATGATTTTAAAGTTCATTTGTCAATATTTCTAAGTGGCTGGGATTACACTGCCATGACAACCTTCTAGGCAACCCACCCTAATTGTTTTAGTGGCTGGAAGATTGCCACCTGTCCCGCCCAACTAAATGAGAAACATCTTTTCACCTGTAACGAAGTCTCTGAATGTATTGTTTTATTACCTATCGGTCCCTTAAAAACATCGCGGCGGAAGTACAGGATGGAGCAAGTCCATTGCTTGTCTAATGCTTCGGATGACGGGCCGGACTTCCATCCCCCGGTATAAAACTGGGGTGAATAAACTCCGGAGACGTGGCGTCTTCGTTATCACGAGGGCCATGTGATGCGGAAACAGACAAAATATCCCATCAATATTTGGAGCACCGAAAATGGATATATTATGAAAAGCATCTCTGCGACTTGAATTTGCACACTATCACATAAAAAGTTCCTAATTGCAAGGTGGTCCTCTTCTAAAAAAATATTTTTAATTTTATCATAATACTAATAATATTACTTCTAATTATATTTTGATCAGTAGAATTTCTTCACAACATGATTAAATAAATATAAAAAATTAGGTAATTATTTCCTTATTTATTAAATATATTTTCATTTATATTTTGATAAGTAAAATATTTTGATATTACAATTAAATGAATAGTTGCCTTACTTATCAAAATACAAGAAACATTAATATAATAAAATTAGAAATAAGTAGGGAAAAAGGAAATTCAAGAAGGATTGATTGATAACCGTGTATTAATGGTTAAAAAAGGAATATTATTAAAAAGAAAAAATTAAAGCAGTCAAATTTCATTGAAATAAATATAAAATTAAAGGATGCAATGTCTTTCTTTCCTAATATTTGTAGTAAGATTAGATTAATGTTTGCATCGGATTGATGTTCTATATTACGAATAATAGATCTCTTTTAGTTTTTATATTATTAAAATGTAACAGGTATAAATTAAATGCTTATTAAAGTAAAATAAAAAATTAATTCATATTAAATAATTAAATGTCTATCAATGTAAAATACTGCACATAAACTGAAGACAACCAATAAAAAATAAAATACTAAAAGCAAAATATTTAAAAAAGATAAGAAAAGATCAAATCCATAAAAAACGTTATTATTTATGATAAAGAAAAGTTTCAACTTGACCTAGTGCTTACAGAAGGGAGTATTTTTAAATTACAAAATATATTTTATATTTTTATGAAAAACTAAGAAAGTAGTTAGTTACAAATTTAAAATTTATTTTTTAAATTAATTCTTCTTTTATTTTTTATTAAAAATTGTGAAATTTTTTTACACTTTTTAAGTGCATTTCACATTTTAAAAAAGGATGATTCATTAAAATGTTAAAACATTAGCAATAAGGCTAAAGTAACGTATGTAAAGTTATTTGAGAAATGAGACTATTATAAATTCTTACTCAAGGAAATGAGCAAAATTATAATTATTCTAATTTTATTATATATAATTATAATTATTAAGAATATTTATTGTTATTGTTATTATTATAATATGAATTGAAATTTTTGAAAATTTTTTAATTGATATATATTTAATTTAAAATATAATACCTTAAAATAAAATATAAAATGTTAATAAATTCAAAATAAATAATTTTAATTTTAGTTTTTTAAATATTTTATTACAAAATATACATATATAAGTAATTATTTCAATTAAAATTTTGTATTAGAATGTCAAATTATTAAAAATATTTTTATAATAAAATTAAAATATATCATATTATATCTATTCTACTTGATGTTATTAGTATTTGAATTATAAATAATAGGAGTTAATGTGAAAAAGAAAAAGAAAAAAAATGCAATAAAGCAAATAAAATTAAAAAGATAGTACCTAAGTTATAAAGTAATAAGAGTTAAAAATAAAATAAGTAATTAATTAATGCAATTAAATCAAATCTTTAATTCACTCATTTAAAATATTTTTATAATAAAATAAAAATATATTATATTTTATATATTATTTAATGATATTATCATATAATCTAAAAATAACATGAGTGAAAAGAAAAAGAAAAGAATCTAATAAACTACATAAAAGAAAGAGTAATTCATAAGTTATAAAGTTTTAATAAAATCTCGTTTAATTTGAAACACAGTACTTAAAAATTGATATGAAGAAAATATAAATAAAATTTATTTTAACTTATTTTTTAAAAATATATAATTAATTTAATTAATATTTTTATATTGAAATTTTAATTTATTATAAATAATATTAAAATAAAATAAAATATATTATATTATATATATGTAATTTAGTGATATTAATGTTTGAATTATACAATAAGAATGAATATGAAAAATATGCAATTGAACAAATAAAAAAGAAGGAAAATAGTAAATAAGTTATAAAATAATAAAAGTTAAAAATAAAATATATATTAAAAATTCAATTAAATAAAATATATCATATATATTTTATTTATACACATCAATAACATTAGAGTCTAAGACATAAATAATTAAAGTAGATAAAAATAAAAATAAAATATGCAATGAAATAAATAAAATAAAAATAAATAATGTGTAAGCGGTAAAGGGGTCAGAGTTAATAATATAAAATATAAAATGGAATAACATATAATGAAGCAAATGAAAAAGAAAAGATAATATGTGAGTTATTAAATAACAAAAGTTACAGATATAATATGTAATTAATTAATATAATTAAATTAAATTCTTGTTTTTATCAAAATTTTAAATTTAAAAAATTTTTATAATAAAAATATTATGGTATATTAATATTATATTATAACGTTTATATCTGAGTTATACAAATAAAAATGGATAAAAATTTAATAAATTAAATAAAATAATATATGAATTATAAAATAAAATAATGTAATATAATAAACAAAATTATAAGAAGGACTTGGGGGAGAAGAAGACAAAACGAGATAAATAGAAGTATATATTAAAACATTTAAAAGACCGAATTGCAATAATATTCTGTTGCCCGAGAAATGAGAAGCTGGCAATTACTTTCAAATTCTTTGACTCGAGTTAATTAACCTATAGGATGTAGAAGTCCTGGCCATTGGATGACTTTACGGCAAATCATCGTTCATCTGCAACTGTAGTTGGAATTATGGGAGGGAATACTTTACGAGGAAATTGGTGCGCCTGCTCCCGTGTTTCTAATTCAGAAAATCCACTGCCAAACTCCATCTTTTATCATAAATAGTTAAATTTGAAAGTATTAATTTTATATTAATTTATCATTAATTTTAAAAATGATAAATATTTTTAATAAAAATAATCAGCCATTATCTCATTTAAAGCATTAACTTTACATAGTCATAAATGAGTGTATACAATAAAAAAAGTTATCATCTCATTTCAATACATGTCTTGATATAATAATAATAATGACAATAATAATAATTTAAATAAATTAAAATTTTAATATAAAAGGTACATATTAATTGAATTAATTACATATTTTATTTTTTAATAAAAATATTTAAAGATAAAATTAATTCTATCGAAAATTTGTAAATATTTTTTACATCAGTTTTCAAGTACTATTTTTAAAATTAAATAAATATACATTAATTAAAGTTTTTTCATAATATGTATTTTTTCTTCCGTTTCTCTACATCATTGAATAATTTATATATAATAAAATATATTTTAATTATAAAAATAGTTTATTTAATTTAATAAATTTATTATAAATTTTATTTTTAACTCTGATTACTTTAATATATTTTTTTATTTTCATTTAGTTTATCATATATATTTATTTTTTTTAATTTAGCTTTTGCTAAAAATATTTCAAACAAGTTGAAATTTTAATTTCATTAAATTAATTAACTTCATATTAATATAAAATTCATTTGGATAAGGAGCAGAATTCTGGATCTTACCATTACTAGAATGGTTCGATTTAGGCAACACTCCATAGCCCTCACCCATATTTTTAATCAAAAGAATAACGCAAAATATAAATTAAAGAGAATATATCGTACATTGAGAATTAGAAGAGTGTTTGAAGAACAAATGCAAAAACACTGAAGAATAGTCTTGAAAGTGCAGCGTGAAAGATTAGAAGGTAAAAAATGAGATGAAACGCACGGAGGAAATTTGAAGGCAAACATAAAAAAACGAACAAACATGTCCCTTCAACCGTAAAGAAAAGGCTAACGTGCGGGATCAGTTTATGTTAATAAGAAACATGCTTAGTAAAAATATAATTATGAAATATTAAAATGACATGAAATAATTTATTTACTCAATATTAAATATAAAAATATAATGAAAGAATATTTTTTATTTTAAAAAATATTCTTCTCAATTATTATATCATTAAATATTTCAATTTTTTATATCATTAGATTTCATAATTTTCTCAATATACCATTCTTTTACTCTATAAAAGCTGATGAAATTTTTTAATAAAAAAACGTGTTCCAACGGAACAAAACAACCGGCACAGACAAGATATTCTATATTTTCTCCGTAAGGTTATTGAACTTTCCTCACAGTCGTAATACCTGAAGGTCAAATGGTCTCCTGTGACCCAGATAAGGCTATGACATATATAACCTGGACACGAGCAGTAATAACATTTTTTTATTTACATATGACTATTACTTGGTCGATGACCAGAAGATATGGAAATTTTCGAAAAATCTTTAAGAGTTAACACTAAGCCCCCTACTATGGTCGTAAATTTTCATTTGACAGTAAACTTTCGAGATTAGTATAACTCTTCTCTTGACACAATAATTACACAATTTTAATTTTTTAATTAAATTAAATAACTAGATTTTGACAGAAGAATATTTATGAAATTAAAAAATTTAAATGTATAAATAGATTTCATTTCATTATATACTATAATAATTGAAATATTAATGACTGAAATATTATTATGACTATTAATATGATAATAGTTATAAAGAATCTTTGATTAATTAAGTTATAAAAATGCAAAAATTATAAAAATGTAAAAATTATAAAAATGCAAAAAGAAAATCTTAATTTTATTGTAGTTAAATATTGCTTCACAAACTTCAAAACTAAATATAAATATCTTAAATTCTATCATTATTAACCATAGTTCTATTATCCATTATTTAAACCACCATTGGATAACAAGTTATTGTAAATAACTATTTGTTGAGTATCATATATCACCATGTAACATTACATTTCACTAATCACTTTCTATCACTATTTACAAATGTTTACCATGCATCATCATCAATCATCACCCTCTATTTTTTTTTGATATTGTTAGCTATTGGTTATTATCATCAATTAATATTAATTATTATTCATTAATTATTATTATCTACTAATATTGATTGTCACTCGATATTACCCATAATTATTAATATCTACCTACTACTAATTTAATATCATCTATTATTATCAATTGTTAGTGATCCATACAATATTAGTACTTCATTATAATATTATTTTAATATAATATTTATTTGTATAATTCATTCTATTAATATTTTATTCTGCTAATATTTTTGTCGCAATAATACATTATAAAAAATATTAAAGTTATAAAATTATGTAAGGAATAAACTAGAATGAAATTATTAATACAATAAAATTATTAATCACCTTTGCGTCCCCCCCCCCCCCCCCCTTCATAATATCACCAAGGTGTAATTGCATTTATGCGCCAGACCGAAATTTGCCCTACGTCTACCGAGAGACTAGTGTTAACTGTGAGATATTCTTAAATTTCCTTAAAACCAATTTTGTCTTTTTTTTTTATTTCTATTTTTTACATATAAATAAAGTAATATTATATATTTCTATACTCTATAATTAAAAAATCCTTAAAATTATGATGGTAGAGGATGAAAATAATGTCTTCTTTAAAAAAGAAGATGCTATTTTTTATTAAATTTATTATATTTACTATTAAATATATCAATTATTTTGTATGATTTTAATAATTTACAATTATACTAAAATATTTTCCATAAAAAATACAATCCAAATCTAAGCATTTATAATGTGAATTGGATATTACAATTTCACCAAATATAAAGCCAATAATTCATATATACATGTCCGGGGTGGCAAAAGTATCATTTTACTATTTTTTCGTAAATTTATTTCTGTTTTATCGTTGTTTGAAAATATATTACCAAAATATGCATGGTGGGCGGAGGCGCCAGGCTGAATGACGTTTTCGAGAAGGAGGCGCTAGTCTGGATGGTGCCTTCGGTGTGCTCCGAGGGCGTCATTTAAAATGACGCCCTTACTCTATTTTTTAAAAATAAATAATATGTAAATTTGGTGCTATTTCAAAATAAAAATTTTAAAAATAAATAATATATGATTGTTACTCAAAATAAATTTTTAATAGTAAATTACTCATTTCATAATTATATTTGATACCATAAAAAAATATTTTATTCGACTTTGATATTTAGTACATTAATTTATTATAGGAATTAAATAAGAAAGTAGTTAATGATAATAATATATTTAATAAAAATAATAAATATTTAGTAAATAATTAAATATTATTAAAATAAAAGATATGATCAATAAAGAATAATTACGTAATTTATATTAATATTTCTTAAAATTTAATCCAATGACACTTAATATTTACCTTTTTTCAGAATTGTATACTTCCACCGTTCGGAATTATAATATTACAAGTATTTATTTAATACTTTATTACACATAAGCAAATTTATTGAATTATTCAATAATATTCTTTATATACAAAGTTAAAAATTGTTGAAAATGAAAAGAAATATAACGAAATAAATATATTTCTTTTTATTTTGTATTTATCCCAATAATATTCTTGCTACTTTGTATTTATTTCAATAAAATTATTTTTATTTTGTAACAAAATAAATACGAAATAACGAAGTTGAAGATAGTTGAAAGTAAAAAAGAAAATGTGGTTATTTCGTTGCAATAATTTTTTCATTTTGTAATGAAATTAAAATTATAACATGAATTAATTCCTTTGTATTTCGTCACAATGATAAAATATTTTAGCAACGAGATGTGGAACATGGAATAATCCTTATCATTAGAATAAAATAAACACACATTATTGTAAAAAATTTGTAATTAATTTATATTTGTTAATAATTTATAATAATTAAAGTTATGAAAATAAAATATCAGAGGAGATAATAAAATTCTAGTTAGAAGGATGTTATTAGAAAAAATTGCATATATTTGATGCGTTATATGAGAATTAAATTGATTGTGTATATGTGAGAAGAATTGGTAATTAAAATTGATGTAAATACCTACGCAAGAAGATAAAGATGTCGTAATAATCAAAATCATCCTAAATGTTGATGTTTGGCAATAAAGCAGTAAGATAGATGTGCATAAATATACAATAAACATGAAAAAGAAAGCTAATGTCTACGTAAGTGATGTCCAGTCCCACATCTAAGATCGGTAATATGGCGGCCATATTTACTAACCCTCTACGTAGGCTTGAAAGTCACATCTTCGGTGTCTGTGGCTCCTCTACCTCTAGCTCTCGCTCTGCCTCTGCCTCTACCTCTACCTTTATCTCTATCTGCAAGTATTGAATCATCTGTCATCATCCACCAAGTGTTGATCCCTGATCCTGAGTATGTAAATCAAATGCAGGACGATATGGCTATGATGGACCAGCTTCACCGAAAGGAAAGACATGGAATGAAGATGAAACTCCTGGTATATGTGGAAATGCCTAGAATGAGGATGGAACACCAGAAGTAAACTGGTACATCTGGGATGATAATAGAGCATATAGTGCAGCTGGGAACATGGTGGAGGATGAAGGATCATCAGGTGCAGTAGGGTACATATGAGATGAGACAGTCATATCTAGCATCATTATCATGGTGTCATGGGCAGTCGATGATGGAATCTGTTGCACTATTGAAGTGGATGGAACATCAGCCTGCGACGTAGGTCATGGAGCAGTGTGACGACGTCGACGAGTACGAGGCTGATCATGGTTACCCTTCGCAGGGTCTGGGATATGATGGGCATGAGGAGCTGGCTTCGCATGTGAGTCAATAATCACATGATCAACCTCCTAAATGACATGAAGGATAGAGTTCGTCGCTGATCTAAGCGCATCGAAGGTGAACCTAGATTGCTCCTCAGGTGTAGTAAAGTCGTGTAGTGTGGACACTTCATCTATCTATGCAAATTTTTGACATTAAAGTTAGTTACAATATTAATGCATAGGAAGAAATTAGACATAGATAATTAGCACGCAGTATTACCATAAGGTCTAGTGCCCTCCCAATGGGTGTAATAAATCGCCTAGTAACCCGTTTGTACCATGCCATGTACTCGGACCGTGGGCCTAGGACTAGTCGTGTGGTCAGCTCGGCGATAGCATATAAGTCTCGTTGGATATCCTAGAATGCAATGTACGGCTGATGCCGAATGTGCCATTCCTTATCATGTTGACTAGACAAGTGAAGGCAATGGACCTCCGTCACCTGCTTTGGTGGCTCAGGAATAGGTTGGCGTAGTCCAAACTGTCGCAAAACCCTATCTGGCTGGTGCCACTCGACAATTTGAAAGTGTATAAGTGGCACCACTACTGTCCCACATATCACTCCCATCAAAACAGTACTGAGGAAGTGATGCGGTGACCACCTTAGTGTACAGGATCCAGGTGATCTGAAATTATATATTTATGTTATCATTTAAATTCAACAATGAAATGGACAAAGGGATGAAATAAAAATATACATTATCCCCTTCATACCTGGTCGAGTCGAAGACGGTCTAGCACGTATCTATAATAGGGTAGGCTGTGTATCGGACTATCCTAGAACGTCTTCTGATAGTGCCACTACCAAGTACAATAACTAAGTTAAACAACTTAAAAGTTAACTTAATTACAAGTGTAAATTGAAAAATTTTCTAACCTGCGGGCTAAGGGGCCAATTCTTGTATCCCCCTTCTAGTCTGTCTGAAACAGTAATTGTGGGGACGATAGTGGGAAATCTATCCCATGCCCAAAGTTGCAGTAGTAGGCAACACCCTCCTATCTCCTTGTAATCTGGAGCAGTGACCTTACAGAGCTCTCTATACAGATAGGCCAGGTAGGAAGATCCTCAACTATACGTCCCAGCCTCATGGAAGTCTCCGAGCAGGGGTAAGTGCATGAGGTGGACATACGTGCCAGAGTGGTCTAGAAATAACGTCCCACTAATGAGACGCAAAATGTAGGTCTGGGTGAATCTCTGCACTGTCACCTCATCTGCATCATCTGGAAGATGAGTGAAATGCCTCTCCAACTAACTCATCCTCAATTGCCCTCCTCTGATGACATTCTTGTCCACCAGTAATTGCAATCCTAGGTACTCCTCTATCAGGGCTTCCCATCCCCACACAGTGGGGCCCGTCACTGCTCGATCGTCAATGGGTAGGTCGAGCTGAAAAGCAACACCCTGCAATGTAATAGTGGTCTCCTCCTGCGGCATGTGAAAAGTGTGTGTCTTCGGTCTCCACCGCTCTACAAAAGCACTGATCAACTGATGGCCAATAGGAACAAACTAGCACATCGTCAGGTCGTAAAAACCTGCTTCTTGTAACAAGGGAACAATCAACTCCGGTGGGTGTTGGCGATGGTAGTGATGAGCCCGTCGAATCCTCAGTACACGGTCAAGCTGTAAAAAAAAGATTAATAATTATTGCATCTGGCAATACAGAAAAGTATAACCAACTTTAAGATCTAACTATTTGCATACATGGCCTGCCCAAATCGACTGGGATATGTGTGAGTCTTGAGCCGTCAGAAGTGAAAGATCCCGTGGTTTAGAATCAACACGTCGGGAAGTGGATGCCATCTGCCATTAACTGAATTGCATTAGGTTGGAATTTAAACACACACTAATATAACATACGTGTGCAATTTAACAACAAAGAACCACACAAGAATTTACAGCACTTGTACAATTGAAGTAATTTGTTAACATTACTAGTAATGGGGTCACATATATATATCTATAATGGCATACAATTTTACAATAGTCAAACAAATCACATCATCCGACCATTATACTTACGATATTGATTAACATATTTCGTAACATATTTGCAAAAGTAAAAATCAAAATTAACGTGAAGAAGGGCCTTCATCTCCATGGAGAAGTGGGCAGTGCCTACGATTATGACCTTCCATCTTACAAAGACCGCATTTTTGCTTGAAACCACTCTCTTAAGGCCAATCCATCTCATTCTTGATCCATGTCGACTTCGGTCGTCCCTTTTCACACAATCTTCCATAATTTGGAACTAGGACAGGAAATGGTGGTAGGTTATTCTATTGCGACCACTCCCTGATCGGCCATCACTCAGATTTGTAGCATCTAAGTAGGGTGTCAAGTCTATATACAGGATCCACATATGGTTCCCACGATATGTTAACCGAGACGCAAGCAGCCATAATATGAGCGCAGTGATGCCTATATGCTTGGAATTGTCGACATTCACATTGACCTTTGTCTAATAACACTTGGACGACCTTTCCACATAATCCCCCGGCCATATCAGGGCCCTCCACCACTTCAAACCTAGTTCCTTATCTATTATATGCACGAACGTGGTAAGAAGAAGCACGTGACTGGATAGTCGCAAGCTCCTGTCTGAATCTGCATGCGTATATGTGACCTTGTTGTAGTTCAGCATGTGCTTCTTTTGCCCTTTCCACAAAGTACTTGACACATCTATAGTATGTTTGTTGAACAAGGTCTGTGATTGGTAGCTTCCTTAATTCTTTGAAGAGACCATTAATACACTCTACTATATTAGTCATTATATGACCATATCTTCTTCCTTCATCATAAGCAAGCGTCCACTTCTCCATCAGAATAGCGGTCAACTTCTTGTGGATCTCCTCGTTGACTTTGCTTAGGTTGTCTAATCTCTCCATGACCTTTTCTCAATTTGGCTCATATGCTGAACACAAGGAGATAAATAGTTTAACCGGGTTGAACTATCATATAGATAAATTTACAGATGAAAGGTTCAATAAAAAAAGTTGTGTTATAAGGCGTACCAATCTTAAGGACAGCTTTCTTGACATTGTCATTCCTGCATTTCTTACGAACGTTGCTGGCAATATGTCTGATACAGTACCGATGAAAAGCATGAGGAGGCTACCATCCTAGACCTTCAGTGGCTACAACATCTTTTATAACTCGGTGTCGATCTGATATCAAGCATATTTCTTGCTGGTTCATAACATTTACCCATAATAATGCCAAAAATCAATTCCAGTTTTCATAGTTCTCATTTTCAATAATGGCAAAGGCAAGAAGTACGGGACATTTGTTATCGTCCTGGGTCGCAGCAATCAGTAACACACTTCTGTACTTGCCATATAGAAACGTTCCATCAACTTGTATGAATTGCTTGCAGTAGGGAAATGCGGCAACACATGGCTTGAAAGCCCAAAAAACTCGATTGAAAACATGTTTTTATGGATCAACACGGTTGTTAACTGTGACAAATTCTTCATACTCTAACTTGAACAAAGCTTGGTCACAATAGCCTAAAATGTCCAACCATTTGGGGAGCACTTCATATGATTTATCCCAATCTCCATACACCTTGACAATTGCCTTCTGTTTTGCCTTTCATGCTTTACGGTACGAAATCTTATACTTATACATGCCTTCCACCCTCTTTTGTATAAGCGAGATTGGAACATCTTTCTTCACTTTAATCATCTCCAGTATCAAGGAACTGATATACTCAGAGTCAAGACATTTGTGATTTTGCATTAAACTGGCATTAACACATGTGTGAGGCTCTAAAAATCTAGTTATTGTCCAAGTGTTAAAATTCTTCAAATTGATCGCTCTAAGGCAGAATTTGCATTCATCCCCATAATTATCACACTTCACACTCAATCTTCTAGTATATGATTCCTCCATGTAATAACTATGGTGCCTTTTGATGTGGTAATGCTTAGTTGCAGCAATTAATGCCTCCTTGCAATCAAACTATTGTCCAGTCTGTAAGTCTTCCTTGTCGTAATCATAGCTTGGTTTCATTATTTTCAAAAATTTATTAGCATTCCTTACGACATCCCAATCAATGTAAGAGAAGACAACAGCTTAAGGGGCACCACATGATGTCTGTGCAGCATTGTCACTCCTCACACAACGAGCGGCAACACTGTCTCCATGTGTAGTTGCACGTTCTTCATCATCAGTGTCACAATCATCACCGCTACTGCAAGACACCTTATCGTCTTCAAAACCAGACTCAAGATGGGCATCCATGAGTATAGGATTAGTGGATTCTTCCTCTACGACCGGTAAGGCACTTGTTGAACCCATCATGGTATGTGATATATTTCTCGGGAAAACATCTGCAACAAATGAGTCCAATGCAGGAGTATAACTATCAGAAATGTGAAACTCAATTCCACCCGTGTAAAGAGGGCTTTCTCGCACCATCAAACAACTAGTACTGACATGAGACGTTGGATCTACGGGTGGTCTAATTATTGGGACTCTTTCTTGTGAATCAAGATTGATAGCGTGCATTTCGGATGTGATCACCTCCACGTACAATTCCATTGTTGTCATCGTCAGATGTTGTTCGTAGCTTGTTATGGCACATGCCAATTCTTCATTATCGTCCAATTCGTATGCCATATATTGAGCCTCTGTTTGATGCTGTGGAAACCTATAAATAATTCTCCCCACAGCTTGATCTTGGTGAAGCTTCAGTCAGGCATGAATTCTATCTCACAAAACATCTATAGTGCTACATCCTTTCAATTTCAATGCTTTTGGGGGAGGTCCATCGTACATTACCCCCATTGATCCCTCAGTCATTGTACCGTTTGAATATATAAAAGCAATTAAACTTTTCTTCATCTTTTTATCTATAATTGTAAAACATTCGCTGCACCCTCACAACTGACACATATTATCATATACAATTTTTGTACTTATAAACGAATGAACTAGTATTTAATATTACAAGTAAAAATGAACGAAAAGTATTATTATTTTTGTAAGGTATTTATTTAATAGTACGTAATAATTTACCCGTACAGGTCAAACTTATTCCGACCTTTACAGGCCGACATTTTTCTCTTACAAATTTTCAAGCTATTTTTACACTCATTCGTAGTTCTCCATACTTCATAATTTTTTAATGTTCATTTGCAAGTGTGATTTAAATAATTTAATTCTAATTCTTATTTTTTTCCATAAATTTTGATGTAATATAAATAAATTATTACAAAAAAAATAAATTTATATTTGAAACAATAATTTCAATTTTCACTTACTTGCACATAATTGAAAAAAAGCTTAATTTTTAAATATTATTGCATAATAATTTTTCATATGTAACAAACATATCATATAATAGGATAATTTTTTTCAGTCAAATAAATGTTATTTCTTTTTAAAACTAATATAATATTTGCCTATATAATCTTATCTATATTTTAATTTATCTTTTTCAATTGTCATTTTTTTTGTTTATTTAGCACAAATTACAGTTATTAAATTGATTACCTTTTTCAATACACTACATTTTTTATTTTCATGACAACTTTCTTCCTTCACACCTATTACTAAATAGCAACCAAAATTATTTACACATTATTGCTTGTATATTTTTATGATTACAATCATGAATTCTTTTTTACATACACTAACTTCGTCTAATACTTATATTACAGTACCTTCATATATATTTTAATACTTTCTAAATAAACTTAAGTATAGTATAATTTTTTTGACTACGTTTATTATTCTTGCATTTATAATATCTACTATTTAAATTGAAAAATATTCATATTTTTAATAACAATATCCTATTTTTTAAAGCTTCTGGTTACATCCATATATCTTAAAATTTTATTTCTATTACCTCTCTTATGATATATTAAAATTTCACATGAAAAAATTCTCTAAATATAACTTTCACCTAGGTTCTAAAACCTATTTTAGGACACCTTTCTTTATCTCGTTTATTCTTCTTTTAATAGCACAACCTATCACAGTACATATAAATTTCTACAAATTTTTCATAAATCATAATTTCATATCATAAACCATAATAATTAATATAAAATAAAAAACTCATATTATTTATATTATAATATTCCAAACAAATTTCTCTACTACTACAAAGAGTTATTTTCATGATGACTAATAAAAATTATAATATAAGCACAAAATTTATAAAAATACTAATCAATAAGTATTAGGAAAAGCAAACAGAAAAAAGCCTCTACATTAAAGAAAAATTTGTTAGATATTTTAATAACTTTAATCTCTAAATAAAAATTATTAGATATTATTGTATCATTAAAAAAATTATGCAAAAATCACGCTAAATTAAATATATTTTGCAAGACAATATATAAAAGGAACAAAAATAATAACATAGATAAAATTTTATTGATGTATATTTAATTTTAAATATAGTGTTTGAAATTTTATATCAAGAAAATATTAATAAATTTTAAAAGAGAATTAATTTTTATTCTTAAATACTTTTATTAAAACTGAAATATTTAAATAATTATTTCAATTAATGCTTCCCATAGCATTAATTTTTTTAAATTATTTTAAGATAAAAATAAAATATGTTACATTATGTCAAAATTATGTAAATATCCTATTATTTAAATCATAAATAATATAAGTCAACATAAAAAATTATAGCAAAATAAATTAAAAAAGGAGAAATTCTATGTGAAAGGTAAAGTAATAAGTGTTAAAAATTAAATATATAATCAATTAATTTTATTAAATAATATATTTGATTATTAAATATAATTTTATGTCAAAAATAAAATAAATTGTATTATATTTATATTATTCAATATATTGCATTTGAACCTTTAATAGAATGATTGAAAAAAGAAAAAAGAAAAAATTAAATAAAGTAGATGAAATGAAGGAAAAATAATGTACGAATTGTAAACCCTTGAAGAAATTTCAGTTGATGTATTTTAAATTTAAAATATAATATTTAAAAATTATTATCAACAAAAATTTAAAAAAAATTATATAAATAAAATTTAATTTAATTACTAAGTATTTTTTTAAAAATATAATATGAAATTAATTATTTTTATTAATAAAATGTATATTAAAGCTTTAATTTATTTAAAATATTATAATAAGCTAAAAAAATATAACTTATTATATTTATGTTAATTAATGATGTTGATGTTTTAAACCATAAACAATACGAGTGGATATAAAAAAAATACAATAGAGTAAATAAGAAATAAATAAAACGTAAGGTATAAAGTAATAAAAAATTAATTGTATAATAAATTAATTAATTAAATGAATTATATAATTTATATAGAATACATTTATAATAAAAATTTTGATATATCTTACTGTTAAAAAATATTAGTGTATATGGTTTAAATACCATGCATTAATAAAAAGGAATAACAAAAATGTACAATAAAAAAGATAAAATAAAGAGAAATAATACATAAAATATCAAGTCTTTACAAAATTTCATCAATTGATATTTACTTATTTTGACATATATTACTCTAAAATTAATATAAAAATATTAAACAATAGTATAATATATTCTTGTAATAATCAACATATAATAAAAATAGTCTTATTTTTATCATATCCTATATCTTAAAAAATTTTATATTTTAAAAATCTCTAAACATAATTTTTACCTAAATCGTAAATTTTATTTTAAGACATTTTTTTTATCCCATTTGTTCTTCTTTTAAAATAAAAAATTATCACAGATCATATAAATTTGTACAAATTTTTTCTAAATCCTAGATCATAATTTCACATCATAAATTATAATAATCAACATACAATAAAAATTTTTCTATCTGTAAAATATATTCTTATAATAACTAATAAAAATTATAATATAAATACAAAAAATATAAAAATATTAACCAGTAAAAATCACAAATTATCACAGATCATATAAATTTTTATAAATTTTTTTTAAATCTTAAATCATAATTTCATATCATAAATCATAATAATCAATATACAATAAAAATTTTTCTACCACTATAAAATATATTCTCATAATAACTAACAAAAATTATAATATAAATACAGAAATTATAAAAATACTAACTAAGGAAGAGAAATGAAAGAAGACCAGATTTGATCCAAAGAAGAAAATGTTGGCCGATGAAGTGCACATAAGTAAGAGAAGATGAAGATTTGTGAGTGAAAAAATGAGAAATAATACGAACAGGAATAGGTGCGAACGACTGCGAAGAGAGAAGGGCAGTGGGGTTGTGGCGGCTGCTGCGAAGAGGGAAGAAGAGTGAAGGCCGAAGAGGGAAGGGGAGGGATATTTATAGGCAAGGAGGCGGCACTGCATTTGACGCCTCCCAGAATATTTTGAACGGAAGGCGCCACTTTGAATGGCGCCTCCAAGGTTCAATGGCGCCAAGTTGGATGGCGCCTTTAAACTTGGGATGCCATTCAACCTGGCGCCCTCTAAGTTGGAGGCACTCCAAAGGTGCCAAACAATGTAGCGCCTCCATGTTGTGCGGTTGCCATTTCAAATGGTGCCCTGCGTACTTTAATAATTTATTTTTAAATTACAGTAAAATAAAAAATTATTTATAAAAAAATCGTATATTGATATTTTATCTTGTCTGGGTTTATATGGCCAAGTTGTGTTCATGGCTTAGAAGTCGACCCTGTCCATTCTTCTTATCCATCCCTGCAATATTCTACTGCCTTCCAAGTTGTGTTCAACGCCTTTTATCGTCTGCGTTTGATATCACACAAAATTAAGAGTTCATCACCTGATTTTGTTTGCTTGTGATTCCTCTTCCTCCTCGTCGCCGAGCATTAAGCGTTGATTTGCCGCATACCCGAGATATGCTCAAGTGCCAACGGATTTTACTCATCACAAGTATAACGAGAGACCTATTAGTCTTTAATTTAATTTTGAATATATATTCCTTTTTTCTTATAAATTAAATAAAAAAGATCATATAAAAAACGTCATATTTTTTATTAATCACTCTCATTAGTAATTATACAAAAAAAGTAAATAATTATACAAAATTTAGTCTCTAAGCCCAAAAAAAGCTACAAAATTATATCATTTTCAAGATTATTATTAAATTACATGTTTCGCATCCCCTATCATCATCTCGTTTGAACAGTTACTCCGCCTCCGTGTCTCGTCTCTAGAACTACCTCGTCGAATCCAATCAATCTACAATTAGCACCGTGCACGACCGCAACGGGGTTTCCCTGAACCGGGTTCGTGGTTCTCCTATATGGAGCGAACCATTTATTTTGCATGTACCTATTTTTTCTCCACGGAGGCACTGAAAGTCCTCTACTCCTGAGGCATTTCTTCGCCACGTCACACATGGCCCGTACAGTGCGTTTCAGCTCATCCGCCTTCCCGACGAATATTCCAGGCAGACATTTCAGAATCTCCGTGTACTCGCTAGTAGCTCTAGCGATCTCGAATTGAGCGGCAAAATCGAGCTCGATAAAATACCGATTCTCCCACGTGGACGACCCCGATTGCACCACGTCGGTAAATTCGTGGTTTCCGGCGGTGACGCCGCCGGAGGAGTCCCACCTCGTCTTGCAAATTGCCGCATTATGGCCCTTTTCTCTGAGGAAAAGCATGACGTTTCGCCGGAAAGCCGAAACGCTGTTTCTCAAAAAGGCGAATTTTTCAGCTGCCATTGAAACGTGAGCTATAAGAATCTTCCTGTAAGGATCCGCATTGCGTGCAGCATTCAATCTCAGTATATGTTCTATTTGTTCTCTGAAATCCGAAACCAAGTCGACGCGGTTCGAGTCCAACTCGTCCCCAACCGACTCACTCTCCGTTTGGTCATCCTCAAAGAAGCCATGGACGAGCTCAGAAAGGCACAGCGAGTCCCCGCCGCCGTCTGCGGAGTGTTCGCTTCCGCTGCTAATGTAACTGAGTTGGTGGCAGTCGGCAGCGCCCACGAGTCTGGCTCTGGCCTCGTCGCCAGGCGGAACAGTGACTCGCTTCTTTTTGGCCAAAATTGCCATTGATCCACTGATTCTGGATATGGAATAAGTTCACTGATCTGAACAAAGGTGGTGGGAGGATGAGTTGATTTATAAGTGGGTTAATTTATGAAGATGACAGAGAATTGGGAGGGATTATGTGGAGAATATTCGAGAGAACTGTAGTGTGTTGAAATAAATTTTTTGTTATTTAGCTTTATAAAGTTATTTCTGAGTAGACCTGACAAAGTGGAGAATTATGGAATGGGTTAGAGGATATGCGGGTTGGATCCGATAGGGGGATTTTGGAGATGCCGAAGCATATACGCCAAGGAAGCTTGTTCGGGTCATGTTCTCGGTTGGCTCCTGGAACTTTGATTTCACCTAGGGTAGGTGAAGGAATGACTGTACGGATAGTTAGGATCAGGTAAAGGACACAATGTAACTATATTTGTGTCCTTTCATTTCACCTAGGGTCGGCCTTTCTTAGACAAAAACTGACGTGCAACTGTTTTAACATTGAATTCTAGTTTTAGACAGTTAATTGCCGTTATCTTCTATTTAAAATAATTTTTCTGAAATGTTCTAGACTATCAAGGTAAAGTTGAAATACCTGTAATGTCCCTGAAGGGTGTATTGGATGGTACCCAAAAAAAAAAAAAGAAAATGTGTATAGGAACAGTAAAATGTACAAAATTTATATTGCTATGTGAGAATTATTTCAATGAAACTTTGGCATGGTATGAATTTTTTTCTTGAAAAATAATATATATGAAAAGTAAAAAGCTATGTGAGAATTATTTCAATGAAACTTTGGCATGGTATGAATTTTTTTCTTGTAAAATAATATGTATGAAAATTTTTTACTTTAAACAAAATAATAGAATGGAGTAATAACACTTTATTTTATTTTGTGGAATTTTGTTATTATAAAATTATTGTATTTTTATCTTATACATGAACACACACAAACACTTACATACATATATAGTTATTTTAACTATTGTAATAATTTAATTACTTAAAAATTAAAAATATATTAAAATCTAATTTAAGATTATGAATATATAAAAAAAATTTTATTGATTATATATTAATTTATTTTTTAAAATTTTAAATTATTTAAATCAATTATCTATGATTTTATATTTATATTATAACATTTTATTGATTATATATAATTTATAATATTTAAATTTACATTTTCCCCATTTCTTCTTTATTTATTAATATTCAGATTACTAAGCAATTATATATAAATTTATATTTCTTATTTTTAAAATTTATATTTCTTAATTTATTTTATTTATTATTAGTCCCTACAAGTCCAGATGGTGCACTGTTGCTCTGTAGGGGATGGGGTGAATTTTTTCTTTAATATAGGAGATGGGTTAAGATAATATTTTATCTCCAATAATAAAATATAATATAAAAGAAAGTTAATCTGCACTTACTCCACTTCATTACCATTGCATGTAAAAAAATATTTGATGTGTTTAAATATGTAATTAAATATTTATATTATACATATGTAAAAATCTTTTCTCGTTATCTTTCCATTTAAATCTCGAATGGCAAAGATATATTATTTTTTTAATGTGCTTGATTGCTTTAAAATTATTCTAAAATTGATTTTCAATTTAAAATTGGAAATAATAATTTTTTAGTTTCAAATTAATATTTAAATATTATGAATTACAAAATATTAATTTATAATTAATTTTTTAAATTAATTATCATAATCAATTGCACTTAAAATAATTCTTTTGTAAAAGAATTTAAATAATATTTCATCTTTTATTTTATTCTGTTGCATTTTGAGCATTTTTTAAAGTACAATATTTTTATTAAGTTATTTTCTAATAATACATATAACTTAAAATTATAAATTTAAGTTCAATTTTAATCCCTCCAATATTTTGGTTACACCCCTATAAAATGAAATATTCTAATTATTTTAGTCTTTTTAAATGTCAAAATTGAACAACTTTGAACCACTTAAACATTTTCTGATAAATTTGAACTGAACATGCCCATGTGACAAATTTGAACAGTATGCTTATAATTTTTTATATATTTGTCAACAACAATCACAATCACTTTAATGTTGTCTGATAATTTTACACCTTTTGTTATTTTCCATTAAAAATTAAATTCTTTTGCATAAAAATAAAAAAAATTTCGAAAAGTCTTTCTATACAAATTTAAATAGTACGCTTATTATTTTTTATATATTTGTTTAATGAAAAATTGAAATACATTTATGAATTTGGTAAAAATTAAAAAAATTATATAAAGGATTTATAACTTCTGTAATAATAATAATAATAATAATAATAATAATAATAATAATAATAATAATAATAATAATAATAATAATAATCTGGGATTCTCCATTCAATGCTGATGTGTCATTCCATAACTGCCTCCTTTTATTATTTAATTCGATTTTTATTTTATTTTAAAAATAAATGTTGTTCTGTCCCTTTTTTTTATGGCCATTCGTTTTTAATGGTTAACAACTGTAATGCTTCTTTTTTTAATATAAAATTATTAATTAGATTAATTATTTACCCACCATTTTTATAGTATTAAGGTATATGAATTTATTATAGTATAATTTTTTAATAAAAATATTTTAAATAAATTACATTTTGTAATTGAATTAATTTAATTTACTTTACATATTATTTTTAAATTTTATTATTTATTAATTTAATATTAATTTTCATTTATTTTATTTTATAATTTTTTATTTTTATATTGATTATAATTGAGATATTTTTATTATTGAATAATATAGATATGATATTATATATTTTATTTTTAAGTTTTATAAATATTTTAAATAAATCAAGAGTTTAATATAAAATTATTAATTGAATTAATTAATTATATACATTATATTTTTATAATAATATTTAATATTAAAATTAAATTTATTTATTTAAAATTTTTAATATTTATTATATTAATTTTAAAATATTATATATCAAAATAAATATATATTAATTAGAATGATTTTGAAGTTCATTTGTCAATATTTCTGAGTGGCGTGACTACAATGCCACGACAACCTTCTAGGCAACCGACCCCAATTGTTTTAGTGGCTGAAAGATTGCCACTTGCCCGGCCCAACTCAATGAGAAACATCTTTTCACCCCTGATCAGTTTTACAACGAAGTCTCCGAATATATTGTTTTATTACCTTTCGGTCCCTTAAAAAATTCATGTGAATAGTAATTTTTAGTGGAGGAGGGAGCAAAGCAAATCCATTGTTTATTTAATGCATTGAATGACTTTACAGATGGAATTAGTGCACCCGCTCCTGTCTTTCTAATTCAGAAATTACACTGCCAAACCCAATCTTTTATCATAAATAATTAAATTTGCAAGTATTAATTTATTATTAATTTAAATAATAATAAATATTTTTAGTAAAAATAATACAGTAAAAATTATCATCTCATTTCAATTCATATAATAATATATTTTTTACGGAATATCATCCTATGCAAATGTCATATTATTATTACAAAAAAAAAAATTCATATTATGCCACTCTTCCTTTTTCAACCCAAACCTTCACCTCACCTTTCTTTTTCTATTCACCTATTTTTAAAACTTTTTTATTCTTATATTATTTTATAATTCGCATTTTATTTCTCTTTTTTATATCTAATCAATAACATTTTTATGCAGACTCTTATTGTTTACAATTTAAATATTAATATCATTCAATAACATTAATATAACATAATATATTTTAGTCTTATCATAAAAATATTTAAAATGAAGTAAAATTTTAATATGAAAATATAATCAATTAAATTAATTAATTAATTATATATCTATTTTATAAAAATATTTAAAAGTTGAAAATTTTGTTTATTTGAATCTTATTAATATTTTTATATCTATTTTAAAAAGTTATATTTTAAATTAGATATGCAACAATTATGATTTTGTCAAAGTTCTAATATAGCAAGTATGTTTTAAACTAATATGCCTTAAAAAAATAGGTAAGACCTTTAATATAAGAATATGAATTCATTATGTATTTCATTCTTTTAATAAAAATATTTTAAATTTGATATCAAATTTCATTTTTCATTTTGAGAATATACTTACAAATTTTAATGAATTTGAATTTAATTTCTCAATTGAATCTTCATAAAAACAAGTTTTTCTTTTTCTTCGATGAGAACAAATATTTTTTTTTTGTTGAATGTGATTCCAGAAGTGTGAAAATATGGTTATATTTAGTCTTATATAATATTTTTTTTATAAAATAGGAATTCATCAATATGCACTCCCCTCATATTTAATTATTTTTTATTAAGGAAGAATTCATTAAAAGCATATCAACTTTATATGTTGTAATTATGCATTGATTTAATGAAGTCTCTTTGAAACCAAATTCTTCAACAAATATAATTCATAAATAATAATTGAGGGATAAAATAAGTTGTAAGAATTTTTATTTATCCTCTGTTATGCTAATTTTTAAATTGAAAGCTTTCATTTACTCAGTGACAAACATCAATTAATTTTATGTACTTTTATTTAATAAAATATAATATATATTAAAAATTTATTATTTATAAACATGAACATAAGATTAAAAAATAAATAGGACAAAGTAGATTTCAATATTTTTGCATTATTTTTTCTTTTATTACAAACATATTATTTTTATGTCAATTACAAAAATAATAAAGCCATTAAGTAATAGGTTAATTGTAAATATATTAGAGGTCCTAAAATTAGACCTCCGTCAGTACAATAAAAAGAAAAAAATTAGTAAGTTTTTGTGCATATTTTTTTGCAATAGATACTTGTGGCTGTTATTAAACTACATACTTTAAGAATCCAAGTTATTACAAAATAAAATTTATTTTTGCATTATTAGCTACTCATTTATTAATTTAAAATTTTATTTGTCATTTTATTTAGTTAGTATATATTTTCCACAATTAGACACATGCATTTTTCCAAGCCATTAACGCCAATGTATATGTGTGTGTGTGTGCAGAGTCAATTTTGCAAATATGTAAATTATTTTTGGTTTTGAAGTACAATTTTGTAGTCTAATTCTTAAGAAATGTGCATAGGTTTCAGGTAACACATTCAAACCTACTGGGGCACTGTAATCCCTCCCTTTCTAAATGGTATAAATATATCACATTATATTATTTATTATAAAAATTTTAAATAATTAATTCAAAATTTATTGTGTTTTCTATTTTTCTTATTACTTTACACAACTATTATTTATGGCTAAAATACTAATATTATTAAATAATATAAATATAATATAATATATTTATTTTAAATTATTTTAATATTTTAAACAAATTAAATTATTAAAAAGATTAATTAATTTCATATTTTAATTTTAAAATAATATTTAGAAATTAAATTAAATTTTATTCTTTAAAATTTTACTTTTTTTTGTAATAATTTTTAATTATTATATTTTACATTAAAAACACATAAATTAAAATTTTTTTGAAGGATTTACAACTTACACATTATTTTTCTTCGTTTCAGCCATTCCATTATGTATTTTTCTTCTGTTTTACTCTTACTACTTAAAGTTCAAATGCAATATATTAAGTGTTATAGAGATAATATAATTTATTTTTATTAAGTTAAAAATTTTATTTAATGAAATTAATTTACTACATATTGCTTTTTTCAATCTTATTATTTTATAATTTACACATTATTTTTTTAATATTTAATAGTTTTTACTTTGAAGTCATTTGTATATAACTTTTTTAATAATAAAATAATATTTGAAATTTTTTTCTTTGAGGTAAAAGTTATATAATAAAGTATATATTGTAAAAATTAATAAATATAATTAAAAATATTAATTAGTTATTAAGATTATAGTTTATATTTGCTTCGTTAGATGTATACTGTTCTTCACATTATTTACCTTCATTGGAAAAGGTCTTTTTAAATCAAATTCACCTTTAAATATAAGTTATGAATTATGTTATTATAAAAAATTAAATAAATTAAAATTTTAGTATAAAACACATAAATTGAATGGGTAATTAGATTCTCTATTTTTTAAAAAGATATTTAAAAATTAAAATTAATTTGATTTATTTAAATTTAAATTTTTAATATTTTCTTGATATTATGTGTTGTTTTTCTTTATTTGTTAGAAAAAGTTTCTTAAAATCAAATATTTCTTTAATTATGGTTTACAAATATTTTTATTATAAAATATTTTAAATAACTTAAAATTATTTTATTATATTATTTTTATCAATGAAATAGGTGAATTCAGCAATACAAAAGTGATAAGAAATTATAAAATAAAGTAATAAAAGTTATTTATTAAAATATTATATATAATTTATTACTTTTGAACTTGAAGTTTTTATTCGGATGTAAAATTTGAAAAAAATACTAAAATAAATTGATATAAAAATACCTAAAAAATGATACTACTTTAACAAATCAAATAATGTTGTGTATGTCTAAATTAATTTTATTTATTATGAACAGAAAATTATTATTTTCTAGTGAATATGAAGATGTTATGTTATTAAAAAATAAATGTAATTCAAAATTTTGACATTTTAAGAATTTTCTTACAACATAATATTATATGAGTAAGTAGTTCTATAAACTCCATTTATATATTTAAGTTTAATTAATATTATAACTTAAATAGTAATATAAAGGCAAATAGTAGAATTTTGAATATATAGAATGAATTAATAATTATGAGACATTTTAAATAAAATTCAAGAATTATGTAATCTATAGTTAGAAAAAAAAAAGTGCATGCAACTTTTTATGTACCTTTTTCTGATGAAAGATAAAAAAAAATAAATGCGACTTATGTTTAATTACATTAATTTTATTCATTAATGTGAAAGGACCGTTCTAAGATACTCATTGTAAATCTAGGAGAATCACAAAATTAGTAGATTTGAGCCATTATTAAATATTGAAAAAATCACAATCCTTGATTAGTAATAACAGTTACCCTTTGCAAGCAGCATGCGAGGCTAAATCGAGAGTCCATTTTATCCTTTCTATTTTAGGGGAAATCTCACTAGATGAGATAAAAAATGGGGCCAAATAATTTGCTTGGGCTTTGCTGTTGAAGAAGCTATTGACTATTAAGGTTTCTGGAACCGCCGGATAGGTAAACATACCCTATTCTTACAATTGAAATCAGAAACAGAGGTAAGCATGGCTGCCCTTTGTTGGTTTCTCTTTGTTGATTAGGCCTAGGCCCTGTTTTTGAAAATTTTGCTGCTAGAAAATGTGAGATTTACATTGATTTGATGTTTGAATCTTTGATTTTTTTTTGTTCCTTTGGGCTTTTTATACGACGATTTATCATTATTAATGAAGGGTGATACATCTTATTTTCTAAACTGTATATATATGTCATCTCAGATATGGCCTTAGAGTAACAGGGCATTCTTGTTGTTAATTAATGTAACTCAATATTCTATTTTCATCTTTTCCTTTCTTGTTAATAACATATATTTTTCATCTTTTCCTTTCTTGTTAATAACATATATTTTGCAGTTGTGGACTCTGTTTCGCACAATTAACTTATAAATTAATTGATTGCTGATAAGTTACTTGATAATTGATAAACTAATTGATAGTTGATAGCTGATAAGCTAACTAAAATATTTCGTAAAACTAGCTGTTGAACTAGTTGAAATTGCAAAATGACATAAAAGGACATATTAATATAAATATATATATATAATTAAAATAATTTTTATTTATTTAAAAATAAAATTATATTAATGTAATTAAAAAGTTTAAAATAAAAGTATAGTTTCTAATATTTTATAAATTTATATATTTATTTACTTTTATAATTTTTATTTTATTATTTATTATAAAATTAAAATTACTTAAAATATAATTAATTATATTTTATAAAAATTATTTAAATTTATATTATAAAAGATATGAGTTGTAAATTAATAAAAAAAAATAAGGATAGATTTGGAAAGAATTTAAAAAAAAGATAGCTTACAAGCTATAAGTTACTCTATATAACTTATAATCTATAAACTACTCTAGATAACTTATTAAATCAGAACTTATAAACTACTTATAAGCTACCTAGAGTAGCTTATAAGTTAGTATGAGAAATACCTTTGAAAACTAGCTTATACCTTATTAATTAAGTTAATAAGTTATAAATTAACTTATTTATTGCGTGAAACAGAGCCGTAGTCTCGCATTGTTATGGCTAAAAAATTGCTTGAGGATCATTATTACTAAAATCTTATGAAAGTTTTCTTTGCTATCAGGAGGTAATAATGTAACTACCACTAGAAATGCCAAGCCATATATTTTCTTTTATTTTTTTTATAATTTTATAATTAGATATTTGAAGTTAAAAGCATGAATTTTGAGTATTATAGGTTTAATTTAACAATGTGAGGACAATCCATACATGCCAACCTCAAATTGTTAATAGTAGAGCTTCTTCAGCTTCAACGAATGCTAAAGTTGATGGCATGCAATTATTTAACAAGGTGTAGGTATGAACATTATTATATATCCCTCAAATTTTAGGCTTGTTTAAGGTTTTGAGTTATTTGAGAATTATCCAACTTGAGTTATGAGTTTGTGAATATGAGTGATTTGCCATTTCAACCTTATTGATTCTAATATTTTGTTCTTACTATTTGCCTTAACTTATTGTTATTTTTTACTTCCATTTCAATGAGTGATCTCGTGAACAAGACATTCGCATTTGCTAAAAAAATATGAATAAAAGAATTTAACGCAAGTCATTTTTTGTGCAGTTGCATGCTTTTGTTAATTATGAATTTGTTGAGCTTGCTTAAAAAGCAAGAACTACTAGTTGACTTTAATTTAGTCCATGGGAAGTTTGTTTCACCTTATGTAATCAACTTTGATAAGATTTTTAGACATATATTTGATGAAAGTGAGAATTTGTCATGTTACTAAGCTGAACAATGAGAGGAATTGACAGAGTGGTCTCTAAGTTAGTTTAATGCTTAAATGCATGGTATAAGTAAAAGAAGTTATTCTTTTCCCTACTTTGCAATTTTTTATTTATCATTGGAATTTAGAAGATGTAAATAGTGGCTAAAGCACTATTTGTAATTTTTTTTTTGCATTAATATTCTTATTGCACTATTGTTCTCTTCACGGGTTTATATACAAATGTGTTCTAGATTTTTGAAACTTAATAACCATGAAGTAAAAGAGATAAAGAGAATTATCTCTTGTTTTATACAATCTGATATGAGAAAAGGAGATCAACTTCTTTAATAGTAAGACATTAGGAAAACTCTCTAACCACTAGACCACTAGAATTTCAGTAATTAAAACTTAAATAACTTGGTCAGTTTATTATATTCTTAGAATAAACTTGATAATATAATAACAAAATGCTCTTCTTATAGTTGTCTTTGGTGATAGACGCATATAAACCTCCTAGGGACTTAAGGGTCCAAGCCATTTGATGGATGAATAGCATTGGCCCATCTTAGTTGCCTTGCAAGAAAGTTATAGTATTACAAGAGGGCATACCTAATCTAATAGGTCCATTATTTATTTCGTTTCCTTTGTTTTTGGAGATAAATATTAGAATAGTATTGATTGCTATAATTCAGATTAATTATTCAATTATATATATATATATATATATATTCTATTTCCAGTTGAAATCTAGTCAAGGATGGGGAAGGAAGGGACTTGAAGTTCATGTGAATTAGGAAGAGGATGTTACTTTTGTACTTGAGAAGCAGGCAAATGAAAAACAATTAAATAATGGTTCCTTGCATGAACATGGGCTGAGTGCTTGCATACTTTGATTGATTGATTAATTTTGTTTGAATCCATTCATTGACAACAAATGGCTAAGTTGCATTAATTATTATGTTTATGTTTGCACATCGACTTCAAGGATAGGTATATGATTCTTCTAAATTTTATTAGGACTTTTTCTTTAGTATATAAAACTATATACGAGCCTTACAAAATCAAATTTAGGATTATAAGCTATTATATAGTTGACTTGCCTAAATTCTTCTGGATGACTTGCCAAGAATGAAAGTTTTTTAATATACAACTCTCTTTGTTTCTCTTTTTATATAATCTTGACTTTTACTCAGATGATGTTATCTTCCTTCATATTTCTAATTGTAATCAAATTCACAAGTTTAAGAATCAATATATGTATAGTATAGATTCTGCAAGCACCAATGTTAGTTTTTCATGGACATTAAAGAATGCTATGTGATTGTTGAGATTTACTTGTCAAAAGAAACTTCCATTGATAGGTATTTTCCACTCTAAATTATCAATAAATTATAAAAGCAAAGTGAATTGTTCTAATAGGCTAGTAGTTGTAGCTTTTAAGAATTTATGTTGTATAGGTGAAAAGTGTTAGGGGTTAACACATGATTTTTGTCATGTAACCATATTTTTTACCATTTTTGTAAGCTTGTAAGATAGCATAAGGTTAAAACCATACTAGCTATAAGCCATATTTTAAAGGAGTTGTTTAAAGAGGGTATTTTGTTTCTTGATTACTAATTTATACTTTACTAGGCAAAAGGAAATCTTCTTAAATGATATTGAAAAAGAGAGTAATCTAGAAAAGTCAATAGACTTAGAGGGATTGTTCCTCTTGAGTGAAATGAAGGAATAACATAAAAAAATGCTTTACTAGTGATTACATCTTCGAGTTTGATTCATTTCCCACTCTTAATCCATCACTCCATATGTTTAAATCTTCTTTCTTGATATGCAAAACTTTTGTTATGAATCACTAACCATTTTAATTTCATGGAGCACTTTAATTTTTACTATTGCCTAATTGTTATGGTGAAATAATACATGTTTCTTTTTTTCTCTTTTTGGCAAGATAGCCTAACTAGTCACCCATTCTCTTTTAAAATTGTAAATACAAAAAATCAACCAATAACAAACTGTTTAAAACGAAGTAGAAAAAGTAAGTGAAATTCCATTGATTCATTTTTATACATAAAAAACCTTTGAAAAATAAGAGAATTTCTTGTAGAAAAAATTGACAAAAAATAATAAAATAAGAATAAAGGGACATATTTTAATACAATTGAGGAGAAGATAATATCCTAGCCTCACTAGATAAGCCTTGCTTCAATCATGAGTTTGATGGCTATAATAGATAGTGGGCATATTGTGCATTCTTCCCACTCAAATATTACATAAATTAACGGAGAAAAAAATCTTACAAAGCTAAAATCATTGTGCTAGTTAGGAAAACTACCTAGTTACTTGAACTTAAAGATGTTAACATAAATTTATAAGCAATAATGATGGAAATATCAATCCCATTAAATGAAGTATGATCCTTTAAATCTTCCATAAGATCAATTGTCCTTTTTGTCAGGAGTCAAATGAGAGTGATAGAGCAGTCTTATTGGGCTTAATAGTTATGTAGCAAAAACCTCTTCAATAGTACATGCCATAGTACAAAAGAATAATTGTAATTAACGATTTATTATTGAATCACTTAGTTCAAACTCCATTATGATGAGATCACATGCATGAATCAAATTTAACTTGAATAACATAAATAAAAAATTGAGTATGTATATATAGTTTATACTCAATAAATAAATTTATTGATTATATTATAATACTTAGATCATTTTGAACAACATATTAATGACTTGTTGAGGCTTCTAGAAAATGATTTTATAGAAAACCATGCATCCAAGTGAAAAATTCAAGTAGTAAGCCTTAATGTTTATCATCAGAACATGAAAAGAAATGTAAATAGGTGACAACTTTCTAGTATTTGTGTCTTCTTGGAAAATTGAAAACCCTTTAAACAATTGGAATAATTACCAGTCTTTTATTATATAATTATACCTCAAAGCTATTACACAACTTAGATTTATAACAGTTGACATTTCCTATTTGGTATCAACCTTTCAACAGATTTAACAAGCATTTCGACCAATTAAGTTGTTTCCATGGCTGATACTCTTAATCAATCAGTTCTAGTAGTTAACAATTCTGATTTGCTACATGTAAGAGGATATGCTTGCCTATATAATATCATTGCTGCTAATCCAAAGTTGCATACCAGTTGCAGCCCATGTCGCACTTCATCCAAGGGAACCCGACAAAGTGCGTTCGAGATTTTGCTTGGTTTCGCCATCTTCAGTTGTGGCCTTGTAGTGGAGGGAAGGATATTCTTTGAAGGAGAGTAGCCTTCTTTGTCATTTGTCTTGCAAGTTTAGACTGATTGAAGGTAGATCCTTTATATTCTTAAATAAATCAGGGAGGAATTGTCCATTAGAAGATTTGAGGGAGGCGGGTTGATTTTTCATTTTTGCTTTGGTAACTAGCGCAAAGAAGTTTCCTTTCCACGTGTAGGCACTACAAAGAACCTCAGCTGTGAGTAGCTGAGAGTATCACAACCATCAAAGAAACCTTTTGAATAATATTAACAATTCATTGTTTATTTTGTGGTAAGAGATATTAAAAATATGTTTAGAGAACTTAGTTAATATTGAATTGAAAAAATAAGTAATGTTATGCATTAAGTACTAAAATTATATTTTTTATTGAAAATATTATTGTAATTAAATACTTTTTGTCCATTTCAGTTCTATATTATTCTCACATATCAAACATTCTTATGGAAAGATTTTCTTTTTCCTATCATCATTCTCTTTTCTCATTTTATTGTACCAAACACAATACAAATATTCTTTCTTTTTATAATTATTTTTTTACTATTTTATAATCATATGAATTATGTATAATAAAATTTTAAACAATAAAAAAGATGCATAATTTCCATTTTTCAAAATTAATTCATTTTATAAATTGAATATTATATTTTAATATGTAAATAAATTATTATGTTTTTGAACATTTTATTATTTTTTATTAAATACTCACTGCTTGGTTTACTACTTTTATGTAAAATTTCAACAATAAGTTTTTAAAATTTTTTGGTTACCACCACAAGAATGCATGAGCAAAAGCCCCCAAAGATGAGAGAGTTTCAATAATCCAAGCTTATCCCCATAAATGCCCTCGCCAGGGATAACTTTCTTAGCCAAAGACAGCCGTGGCAGTGTCTACTGTCTACAAGGCCACGTTCGACAGCGGAAAACATATTGATGGCCGTCGAAAAAGCCAAGCTCAACAAATCATCATCCATAAACTTCCTACAACCATAACACAAACTGTATCGATTGTACAAATTGTACAAGCCTAGCTGAGAATGGGATCGAGATCCTCTCCAGAGTTCGAAATGCTCACTTTCATGTCAACCTCATCCGCATCTATATAGGTCCCCATGACAACAAACTTATTGTTGTTGAGTACTACAAGACTGCCCGTTAGAGTTGTGTCATTGGTTGGCGGCTTTCTAGTTGAAACAACATAGCACATGCTAGCCACTTATGACGAATATGCCAATCTTTCCACTTAAAACACTTGTTTGACATGTTTGGTAAAGATAACGTGATATTGAAGATTTATCGCCCTTACAACAAGTCCTATGTAAATTATGTCTACACACCAAATCCTTTCACATAAAAAGCTTTCGGGTAATATCAACCGTAAGGAACAATTGAATAGGAAGAAAGATATTCCATTTGTTTAATTTATACCACATTTCATAATTCTGAGTGTGTAAGGAGATGGTTACAAGTCAGCATACTTTATCCTTAATTCATTATTCGGAATCGACGTAAAGACAATAATGTGAAAATCACAAATATAGACTTCTCAAACTCTTTTGAATTCTCTAATCATATGAAATGACCAAAATGCCTCTAAACTTGGAAAAAATAGTATATAGTTGGATTGATTTCAAAATTTAACTATAGGATTATTACAACATGCTGAATTTTTTCACAAAGTCTTGTTTCAATCCGAGCATGTTTATATGTTGAATTATCACAATTGCCAACTTGTGACAAGTTAGCGAGTCGGCAAAAGTATTGATTTACCATTTTTCTAGAAACTTTTTTTCATTTTACCGTTGTTTTGAAATATTTTACCAAAATACGCACACAGCTGAAGGGTGCCACGTTGAATGGCATTCATAGGAAGAAGAGGCGCCACATTACATGGCGCCTTTAGAGCAAAATTCGCAGGTCGAAGGTGCCAAGGCGAATGGCGTCCTTGCAGCTTGAAGGCGCCAAACGCAATAGCGCCCTCGTTGCTTCCTATCTGCCTTTTCTTATACCGCTTAGACCAACATACGACAGCCTTTCCCTGGTGTTTACACCTATACATCTACGGTTTTATTTAAAATGAGTCGAATGTATTGGATGTTATCAACATTATCAAGTATTCAACTTTCTGAAAGTTGCCTCAGCATGATCTTTGCATCATATCACGGTTGATAATCTTCAAATTGCTTCAAGGGGTTCCCTAGTTTCTTTTATATTCATTCCAAATGTTCTAACATGGTTGCCGACTGCCGACTGGTTCAACTTTCAAAATTATTTTTATTCCTACAGTAATATTAAAAATTTTAGTACTACTTCTTTATTGAATTACAAATAGAGGTAATACTTAAATTTTAATATTAAAATAGGATTGAAATTATTTCCCAATTGGTCAACTATTGGGTGAATTAAATGACGGTCACAAATAAAATTTAAGATTATTTATTGTTATGTATTTGAAAAATTCATGCTAATATATAATTTTACAATATTTGTGAAAAACTTTTCATACTTTAAAACTATTTTTATTTAAAATTCATAACTTTTATATGAAAAATTAAAATAAATCTTAAATTTTTTTTAAATCAAATTTTAGTTTATAAAGTTGTAACTTCTTATATAACATTGTAACTAATTATCAAGTTTCTACTTGTTCGAACTCACAAAATCAAGCACATTCAAACTTGAGTTTTTATACAAATAAATGACAATACGAATATAAATCTCATTTTAATTTAACTAATATGCATATGAAATAGGCAAATCATAATAAATATTGCATAATAATTGCACAAGCAATAATATAAGCATAAAATTTGTTATTAAAAATTATTTTTTTAGCAACTCAAATATAAACTATTTAGACTTAAGTATTGGAAGTACAATTTTTTTTGACTTTTTGGCTTTGTAAAATAAAAATAGCAAGGATTTTTAATAAAATTAAAATATTAAATTATTCAAATTTTAACCTCCACCGATTATAGGGTGGTTGCATTTTATCTCATTGAATTCTGGAAACTCGAATTTTACCTTCTTAAACTATATAAAAACTTCATTTTACCCTCATGGTTACCAAGTTAATAGTGGTAATACTTAGTGGTGGTTTATCATCCTCAATCACTTAGTGACAGTTTATAAATTGCTATTAAGTGAAAAAAATTAAAATTTAGCGAATATAACAGTGGTTTTTAACTACCGGCAAGTGTAACATTACAATGATGATTTTTCTAACATATTCTGTTAATTTGTAGCGATACGGATAAAATATAAATTTTATATAGTTGTAAGGGATAAATTTTGAGTTTTCATAATTTAAGGGAGTAAAATACAATCACCCCATAGTTGGTGGGGGTTATTTGTATTTTTCACAAAAATTTATATAGAAAGTTACTTCTTAAAAAGTTTAATTTACCATAAATTTTTTTTATTAAACTAAATAATTTTTAAGAAAAAATAGCCTCTATATCCAAAACTAAAAGCATCCTCATAAGAGAAGGGAAATTAACAACCCAATCTAAAAAATACTGCCTTTGGTATCAGACTTGGTAAGCCAGTTGGCAGCCATGTTAGAACCTTTGGAATGAATATAAAAGAAACTAGGGAACCCTTTGAAGCAATTTGAAGATTATCAACCGTGATATGATGCAAAGATCATGCTGAGGCAACTTCCAGAAAGTTGAAAACTTGATAGCGTTGATAACATCCAATACATTCGACTCATTTTAAATAAAACCGTAGGTGTATGGGTGTAAACACCAGGGAGAGGTTGTTGTACGTTGGTCTAAACGGCATAAGAAAAGGCAGATAGGAAGCAGCGAGGGCGCCATTGCATTTGGTGCCTTTAAGTTGCAAGGACGTCCTTCACCTTGATGCCTTCGGCCTGCGAATTTTGCTCCAAAGGTGCCATGTAGTGTAGTGCCTCTTCTTCCCATGAACGCCATTCAACGTGGTGCTCTTCAGCTGCGTGCGTATTTTGGTAAAATATTTCAAAATAACGGTAAAATGAAAAAAAATTTCTAGAAAAATGATAAATCGGTACTTTTGCCTAGCGAGTCCGATTCACTTTGCAAGTGGTGAAAGCGGTTCTGGGTCTGCACTCGTCAAACCCATTGGTGATTCACCGGGATATCAAATCCTTGAAAATTTTGAACGACTAAGATTATAATGCATGGGTTGGTGATTTTACACTCGCTTTGAGGGGACATGTCAAGGACGCTCATGTTAGGTGCATGCCGCCCGTGGGGACGTTAGGGTACCTCGACTTGTCCTATCTTGCGCGCGGGGATCTAAGTGCAAAGAGCGATGTTTTTAGTTTTGGGATCTTATCTCTGGAAATAATCCCTGGAAGGAATGCCACTGATGTGAACTACAGATCGCCCTCGGTGGTGGACTAGGCAGTGCAGTTGATTAAGCAGGACAAACTCGCTGGAATACGTGACCGACGAATTGGGACGCCATTGTATTGGCGGTGATTTGACAGCTGCCGGTATTGGCAGCCAAGCGTGTGAGATCGACGATGGAGAAGCGGCCACCAATTGCAGAGGTTGTAGACTATCTAACATCAACGACGAGGATTCAATCATTGCCGATGCATAGTGTTCAAATTTGCCGCGTAGGCATGGTCCTTAAAATTTCAAGGTGTACTAAATTTATTGAATTTTGACATTTAAGAGGTCTAAAATAAAATATTTTCTTTTAAAGAGATCAAATTGTATATTAGGGAATTAAAATTGAAATTAAGCCTAAATTATAATAATAATAATATTATGTTGAGATTGTTTCTTCTGTCTCCTTCAGGAAAAATTAATTTGTTGTCAAATTAGAGCCTTAAGACTACATAGCTAGTCTTAGAATTAGAATATAATCATTCTTTAACCTCTTTCTAGTAATTCAATTTTTTAGTAACAATTGACACATATTATAGTATTAAAGTCTCTTTAATCGAAAGGTTAAAATGTTTTATTACCTCCATCATTCTAACTAAATTTTAGCACAAAATAAAATGGATTTAGATTATATTTATGTTTTAATCTTTTAGATATTGTATGAAGAGTCATCTTTATATAAATATCATAAAATTATTATTGAGTCTTTTACTGATAATTTAAACTTTTAGATATAATCGATATTTTTTCTTATAGCTTATATTTTTATGAGTAATTGATACTTGGTAATAAGTATTGTATAGAATGATATGAAATACAAATATCAAATCTAAAAATGCTTCGAGAAAATAAAAAATCTCAAAAGGTTTTGAGCTGATAATACAGCCTGGATGCAAAGCATCGGGGCTAAAATTTAGAAAACCACACTTTGGTCCTACTTAGAAGGATGATAATTAATTTCATATGAAGCCATAACAAAAAAAAAATTGCTTTCAATGACAACAAAAATTATCATACAAATTGATATTTTGTCATAAAAGTCTTTAATAACAATAAAATTTTTGTACCAAAAACTCTGTTACTAAAAACATTTGTGACAATAAATGATATTTGTCATTATTGTCACTAAAAGCTTTTATTTTATGACAAAATCTAATGTCACTATAACTTGGCACTATCTATAACGATTAAATTAGGTTGTCACTAAAAATTATTAGTGATAAAATTTCTTGTCCTTGTAAGTTAACATTCAGTGACAAAAAAAAATTGTTGTTACTATCTAATGGTTTTAGTGATGACTATTATTATCACAAATGCTCTTTTTAGTGATGATATATCTTTATTGTCACTAAAAGTATAATATTTGTGACAACCAATATTGTCACTAAAACTTTTTTTTGTATCAACATATTTGTATTGTCATTAAAAGCATAACATTTGTGACAATTATTAAAAAAATTGTCACCAAAACTCATTTTTATTTATAATTATGCAATTTTCATAACATTTATATATCATCATATATTGAATACTAATAATAGAAATAAGTGAAATTTTTTTGACATAATATTTAAAATAAAACTTGTGCCAGAGTTATAGCACCATTCACATTTAATTCATAACAACAAAGTTATAAACATTTTTCAACTATCAAAGTTTGAAGCAAATATTGCTAATAGATCAATAAAGTAACTTAAAAAACATTTCTTTTGAGAGAAGACCATGTTACTAATTATTTTTTATGCACTTTACATGTTAGCACCACAACTTTGAAAATATTCAAATACTTTATCCTACAATAAACCAAATATATGACAACCATAAGCCCATTATTTAAACCAAATAATTTATGAGACAACTAATCATAATTGCAATAAGCCTTTTTGATACTCAATTAATCCCCATAAAACTCGGCCTCTCTCACTTTTTCATTGCATGTTATAATAATAGGATCAAAAACACATTCCAGCCAAAGTAACATGTGCTTTAGCTATAAAGAGAGATTAAAAAGGGAAAAAGCTCACTTACAACATTACCTTAGCACAATACCTCTAAAACTATTACTCATAAGCAACTTCTGCAAAAAATAGTTTAATGTCATGCCAATTCAGGTAAAAGATTGAGTAAGAAATATATTGATTGCACCAATGCAATTCAAATAATAATTAAGAAAAACTAATTCTATCTTCATTCAAACAAGATATATGCATCAAACAAGATATATACACCTTTTTCTTTTGAAAGATATACTTGATAGCAGATAGCTTGCAAATATACAACCAATAAGTATATTACTCACAATTACATAGTTATATATTAAGTAGCAAAAAAGAAAGAGCTGCTTCTAATTTTGCATGATGGAAGCACTTCCCTTAGGTAACTCATAGAGAAACTCTACAAAGTCATTATAAAATGTAATCTGCACTACTAGAAAATTTAATTATAAATGATATGAATTATAACTGAAACAAATAATAAAAGTATGATAACAAACTATTGAAGCCACACTTCAATTTCAAACAACAGACAGAGTATACAACATGGTTTTTATAAGTTCAATAGAGTTCTAAGTAAGAAAGAAAAATGTTTAGTTATTACAGTAGAATAAGTCAACTCTCTTTGTCCTCATGGCCCTTAATATAGGTGAAGGCCATAATTGCACCCTTCTTTGTAAAATCGAGACAAACCTATCCAAAGTTAATTCTCTGGGGAAAAAGGGTTTGGTATTAATCTGACTACAAGAATGGATAATAAATATCCCCAAGCCCTTACCTAATGATTGGAGTTATGCCTAAATAAGGGGGTAAATTTCCACAATTTCAATTCTCGAGGAACAGAGTAAAACCATAAAAGAAATTAAGATGGGAAGGAATATGCCACTAGGCTTGGTGCTACATCTTTTGATGGGGTTTTTAGCATAGGGATAGGAATAACAATATAAGAAAAAATAAGACTTTGAAGGAAATGTCGATAGCTCACAGTGATGGTTGGCGCACAAGATAGGCCTTTTTATGTTCAATATGTTGTAAGTTCTATTTGGGCAGCATAGAAGAGTGGATGAGCCACAAGCACTGCTCCGCTAAACACTACCACAGTTTTCCTATCTCTTTTCCTCCAAAAACAATAAAGTTATATTAATCAATTTTGGTAAATAAACAGAAAACTCGAAATAGAAACATATATAAATTGAGTGGTCATTGTAGATGGGTTCATTAAAATAGGATGAATGAGAAAATCAGAGACCTTCTCTCTAATAAAAATAGTAGTGACCGACAATGAAGTGATTATAACAAGGATTTACACTAGAGAAGCCTTCTCAGATGCAAGCTACTTACTTTGGTAGAGTCATCTCTACATCTGATTACAATACATCTTTTAGGGCCTTACAGAAGGAAGCCAGAGACATTAAACACAACAAAGTAGATTGAAGAGAGGCTTTATAAGCTCAAACAAAGTCAAAGAAGGTATGAACTCCCCTTGATTTTGCCTAAAAGTTGAATTATCATTGAAATAAATCCTAAATCGTTCATGAAAACTATAATTTTTTTAATATTCTAT
Source organism: Sindora glabra (assembly GCA_020226215.1). Lineage (NCBI taxonomy): Eukaryota > Viridiplantae > Streptophyta > Magnoliopsida > Fabales > Fabaceae > Sindora > Sindora glabra. The sequence continues at coordinate 40,393,427 of CM035234.1, forward strand.
AGGCAAGCATGCCAGTTTCAATGAAACCGATTAGATCATACGACCTAATAAGGACATGTTTACTTAACTAATATAGAAATCTAATATTCATGTAAGTGGAAAACTAAAATTGAGAGCAAATTAAAGATATAGATATGAAAACAGGGTATGCTACTTTTTCACATGATTTTTCCAACGAATTAACATAAAAGTATAAAAAAGTATAGTATCCAATACCTTAAAATTAATTTATAATTCCATATATATTGGGTTACATACCCCTACATTAAGTATATGGCATTATCATGACATGTTTCTCTTGCACTACCGACGCATCAGCACTAGCAAGTATCACCCAAACAATTTAGAGATGATCTTTACCAACCAAACTTCTCAACCATTACATAAAATTAAAAGCAAACTTCATATCAATCCATGAATCAATTGGAACACTGTCATATGAATTTTCTTTAAACACATTGTACCTGACATCACTTTTGGATAATGGATAAAGAAAAGAACTTAAGGAGACTTATGATTGCATTATCATTATGCAATCAAAGATTTAAAAATTATATAACCCATTATAGTTTTAAGAGTTAATTTTATCTCCTATTAACTTCATGATCATGGATAAAAGTTTAGTACAAACTATTTGAAGTAAAAAAAAAAATCCTATAAAATAAAATCTTAAGAACCAAAGGAAATAGATCAGAGAGGGATATTAAGATCAGTAGTAACAGATTCAAGTTTTTTCCCATTGGGTGAACTTTCCCAGGTTTTGACCTTCCATTATTGCCATTATCAGTTGCTTATTCTCCTTCAAACACTACCTCAATGACAAAATGTGAGGTATAAGAGAAACAAAAAACATCTTACTCCTTTCTTTAATTCAATCAATGGAAAAATCATTATCTATACTTGTTAGCAGGTTAAACATACATTTATTGCATGATGAAGCTACTGCTTGTGATATAGAGGGCTAAGGAGCTAAAACATTGTCATTTAGATCACAAAGGAAGCTAATCCTAGAAGTCTTGTCAAATGTTACATCTAAAGGCAAACTAGGTAATAGACATCTAGCCTCTATTTAGGGAAGATTAAAAATGAAGCAAGTCACCACTTTGCTAATGAATTTCTTGATCTAAATGCCTTTTCAAATTTAGACTTTGTTTCACTTTACTGATAATGCAGTAACCCCCACTTCCCTACAAAAAGAAAAGAAAATCTTAATAGAAGAAAATAATTTATATATATTTATCTTAAACATAACATAAATTGGAGACATTACCTGGATTTGTAATTGAATATCCAAATTGTTGATTTTCACATCATATGATGAATTGGCAGGAGGGAACAAAAGTTAAGCATTAAATAAGGTCTAAAATATCATGCACATTGAATTTTCTATAAGGCCAATCTACAAGAATAGATAAACAAGACTAACCTTGGAACGAGAAATCCTTAAGGCTTAAGTGACACAAACTATAAACATCTTTAGTAATATTTGATCTTCTTAGTTTTATTGCCAAATGATATGAACATTTCAAAGAACACAAATTTGTGATAAAACTGTAAGGAAAGCATTGCTCCATAGAAAAAATCAATACCAAATGTCACAACTTTAGACTACTCAAAGAAAAATATTGTAGGAATCATTAAGCTACATTGAAAATTAAATGTATCCAACATAGAAGAAAATAAATGATACAAGCAGGTTTTCAATCCAAAATTATCTTCTCTTTAGGAATGATTACATTTACAAGCTCCGATATGAGGCACTTAAATATGTGGTTTAAATAGAGATCCTAAAAGATTTCAGTCTCCTAAATGAAAAATTCAAAGAAATTCATTGAAAATTTGAAACATCTAAAATGAGAAAGACTAGATAAACATTTTTAGATATGTTTTCAGTTTTCTCTAAAATTAAAAACACCTATCAAATTAAATCCATTGGGTCTCAATGAAAAAGATTTATGAATGGAAAATGGTTAGGATACAAAAAACGAACCTTGTTTACTCCTTAATTTAGAAATCAAGCTTCTTTCTTTTTGCTCTAGTAATCCTAAATAATGAAAGGATCCTTTTTGCTTCTAGAATGTACCTTAAAATGTAATAAAGAAAAAGGTTAGTTTTTTCCCTTTCCCAAACTCAAACCTTTTAATAACAAGGACAGGTACAAGGATCTATGGGGAAGACTCCGAACTCACTATCGTATATATTGATAAAACAATGAATTGTAGACACAAAAGCGCAGAATCATAAATAAACAAATGAATGAATAAAGACTCATAAGCGAAATAACAAGGAAAGGTCTAAGCATCTTTGGGGAAGCCACTGCATAATTGGAACCATAAAATTCATCTTTTCACACTACTTTTTCAAAGAATCATTTTTACTATATTTTAGAGTACCATACGAATGGTTACTATTCTTTTCAATCTTTTCTATGATGCCAGCAAGTGGCTTTGTACATGAAACGTGTTAATCCTTTCATGATCAATAGCCATTCATCCTAAAGATGATGTTATGAATTAAAATAAGAAATAAAGCAAAGTAAGGACTTATGAACTTGACAAGGGCAAAGATAATAAGGAAAAACGTCATTAGTATGACTTTTTCACAAGAGAATCAACTCCATTGCAACAGTACTGGCCTATCAAGCAAGATGACAAGTGCAAATCCATCAAATTTGCTGTGATAATAAGAAAAAAATCATGTAAAGGCTTAGACTAATTATTTTGGATAAATGGGTACGTGTTAAAAAATTTATAAATACAACAAGTGAATTAACATTCTAGAATTTATTCCTCAAAATAGATGATAGGAAATTAGGACTAGCACACCAGAATCAACAACGTGAAAAGCAGAGCAAATTTAGCACAGACTAGTAATTAGTTTACTTTCCATCTGATTATTTGCTTACTTAAAGTTAGAAGAACTATATTAAGACAAAACTTGTCATATGCAGAAAATAATAATAATAATAATTTTTCTACAGATTTTATGTGATTCATGAATCAACGATACAATCACTATGTTACGAAGCGAATATTATTGTACATTTGGACAAGCATATGACTATTGGAACATGAGCATACTTGGATGATGGGAATGGAAAGGGGGAAACAGGGCATTGCAAGGGTTCTATGAAACACAATAAACATAATCCTAATATTAATTAACCTGGAACTTTTATATTACAAAGACCAAAGCATTCCCTGTCTCAGTAGAAATTGACAACAACGTCATGGAAGAAGAGCGAAAAGAAAACAATATCTGGAAGTTGAACTATTACCATGCTCACTTAGTGTTTCTTTTCCACATATCGAAGTTGATCACATAGAGAGATCGAAGGCATCATCGATGGAAAGAGATTGGAGAAGACGAAAGGAGATTGATTGTCACAAAGGGTGATCACACACGATGGATTGCGACAAATGAGTGAAAAACCCTAAATTTTTCTTCAAATGCGTGGCCTCTGTATTGTGATACAAAGTTTTTATTTGTGGTTTTAGACCCTTTTTGTTTATTCGGAAACCATTTTCTGTAAAATATAATTGTAAAAATAATAATATTAAAAAAATATTTTACTTATTTAATATTAAATATAAAAAGTTTAGTGAAAGTAACTTTTCCTATTTTAAAATAAAATTTGCTTTTCTTCATTTTCAAGTTTTTATGTATCATTTTTTTATTTATCAATATAAATAACATATCATCTTTTTATTAATTTATATATAAATAATATTTTCTTGCAGAAAATACTTTTCAAAAAAATAAACAGAATTTTAGGGTTCATTTGGTTTAGGAAAATATGAAATTTTTAGAAAATACTTTTCTAAGAAAATATATTTCTAAAAAATGAATTAATTTTCTATTGTTTAGTGTATAAAAAAATATTTTCTAGTATTTGGTACATAAACAAAATTAATTCTATTTAAAGTAAATTAAAATTATTTATTTCAAAATTATTAAATTTTACGTACTTTTTAAAAAGAAAATTTTTTAATAAAATTTTTATTATTTTTGTTACTCAATAGTTCAATGATGATTGATTTCTAACAATAAAATATATATTAAAGGCATTACAAAATTTTATACAAAAATTCATATAGTTAGTTTAATTAATTATTGTAAAATATTATATAATAGAGTATTAATCATGAGGAAGAAAGGGAGAATATTTTAGTGAATATTATATGAAAATGTGTACTTAGACTTTAAAAAATAAAAATAGATTTTATAAAAATAAAAATAGAACATCCATCATGAAAATATTTAATAAATAAAAATAAATTTTACTTGTAATCGTGATTGCATAATAAAGTAGGAAGGTAGAAAGCTTGGATTTGGATATAAATATATTGAGTAACAAGAAAAATAAATTCTATTTTCAAAATGGGAAGTTGCTTTCCTAAAAAATAATATAATTTTTTGGTTAATTAAAATTTATTTTTTTGTTGATCAAAATTTTTGAATATCCAAATAAAGAAAAATTAAAAATTAAATTTCAAAAATTCATTTCTCCTCCAATCAAACGGACCCATCGGTGCATACTTTTGGTGATGACAAGTAAATCTTTTCATCGGAAAGAACTAAAAAACCTTTTAGTGACCAAATTAACTTGTCCCTAAAACCTAATTGTGTCAATTTCATTTTGTTGTCCCTATATGTTACGGTTTTATTTTTTCCTCAACTTTCAATGACAGCTACATTGACAAGAAATAACACTCGTCACTCAAAACTATTTTCTTTTGTGATAAAAGATTAACCTTGTCACCAATTTGATGGTTCAGTGACAATACTGATATATTTTCACTAAAGTATGATTTTCTGTGACAAGAATATCACTTGTCACTAAACTTTTGTCACTAAAAGCTTAATTTGTTGTAGTGAGTTTTATATGTTTTTAGTAAATTTTTGGCAAGATATAACTCCTTCACAAAAAATTATAAGTTTCTGAAAATTATTATAACGCAAAATTGATTGGTAAGATTATAATTTTTATATAAAAAGTTTGAAAAATATAAAAAATATAAAAATTTGAAGTTTTTTTTTAAATAACTTGTAAGAAAATATATATAAATTCCCTGTATAGGCAAGTTAAGAAAATAATCATGATCCACGTGATTCAAGTCATTGGGACCAAAAGTTGAAGAGTCATGCCTGAGTAGCTATTTAGAAGAATAAGAATTACGTTATTTTTTTAAGTAAAATATTGACAAAATATAAATTCTTAAAAAATTATAAGTTCCTAAAACATTTTTATGCAAAATTTATTGAGAGCGTTACAATTTTTTAAATGAAAATCTATGAAAATTAGAAAAAAAAGTTTCAAGTTTTTTTTTTTGGTCAAACATGCATTTACAATTTCGAAGATGTTAAAAATCATGATTATTGGGGCTAACATTGAGATTTCGGGACACTTGAAGTTGATTTAGATCTTTTTGAAACAAAAAGAGAGCTAGAGCACATTATGGCTAGCAGCATGGGAAAAGGAAATTCTCGTTAATAGAGAACCACATCCATTGAATGAAGTTAAAACCAACATTTAAAGTCTTTGTATGAAAAGTCAACTAATCAACAACTTAATTACCCCATTAGCAACGATGCGGAGCTGCGACACCGGTTATTATTGTTCACGGTGGTGGCCACTTAACGTGCGTGTCTGGCGCGTAAATGCATTATTCATCAAGCAACGCCGATCATTATGGGTGATTTAGTCTGGTTGGTTGATCGGGACATCTTTGAGGAAGAAGGCAAAATTAAGGGCTTGCAAGTGGAGATGGATAGAAGGTCTATCAGGTCGATCCAAGGCAACCAAGTTCAGCTAGTTTGAACTCCAACCCATGGGCCGGCACTTAAATTCAATGTTGACACAAGTTGGTTTCATGAAAAATCATCTATGACGTTGGAAAAGTCCTCAGTATGTGGTACGATAATTTTAAATGTGTCTTAGCATTAGTTGCAAAATTATTTGTCATTCAACAAGCACTAGTGAAATCTTTATCCTGATAGAGAAGTTCTAATTGAGAGTGATTGTAAGATAACAGTGGATGCTCCTTTAGGCCCCATAAAGTGCCCATGACGTGTTATCTTAGTTCTTGAATCAGTTAATAGTTTGTTTTCCTCATTGAATAATATTGTCCTTAAGTAGTGTTCCAGAGAATGTAACTTGATTGTTCATAAAATAGTCAAATGGGTTGCTACTGTGATTAGGTGTGGAATAGAATGCTTATCTTAGGTTCCTCTGGTTATTGAAGTATTCATCCTTGAGGATGCTACCGTTTTGGGCCTTTGAATAAAATGTCTCTTTTCTTAACAAAAAAATATGGTTCCTCTCCTGATAATTGTGAAAATTTTTTACTTTCCACATTCGTTTCAAAAAAGAACATCTCTAATCCATGAAACATGAGGATAATTTCGAAAACAACCATTGATCAACAATATTGAAAAGCCATCTTGAATTCTCTTTCAACCCATATTTTGGTAATATTCATTTCTCAAGCTAATTACAAGCATGTTATGAAGGCCATAATTTTGCTAGAAGTGAAAGATCTACTATTGATGTTATTATAGAATCATGTTACGAATATATCTAAACAATCTCTCATAACTACAGTGCAATTAGTTTGCTGACTACCATCACTACTCAAACTACCACTATTAAAATTTAAGCTTATACCAACCTAACTCTAGGAATTTCTAACTAATAAATATCTCAATTTTCATTTTGGAGGGGATATTTTTGTTTGACAACATATCCAAAGTATAATAATGAAAGTCCCTCTCATAATTTAAATATGCAAACATGATATCCTCTCTTATAGTAATTTCTCCATAAAAAATACACTTAAGAGTCATTTGATTTGTGATAATTAGGAAAAGAAAACAAAATTGAGAGTTTTTATTCCTTTGTATGTGTTTAATTCAAAAAAGTAATATTTACAGGATTTTAAAATTTAGAGTGATGTGACAAATTTATAAATTATTAGATTGAAATTATTTAATTATATATGTTAAAAAATGAATAATTACCTAACGATTCCAAAGCTTGCCATGTGACCTTAGATTTTGAAGCTACAAGGATACCGTAGCAAGCTTAAGAATAAATAACTATCAAAATTTTATATTATTCTTTGTTATTTTAGTATTATAAACATTTTTATATAATTATTATTTTATTTTAAAAAATAAAATTGATTGTAGTAAATATCTAATATTTAAATAAATGAGATGGATATAATGTTTAGAGAATTTAACGAGTATGGGCACTAAAATGTTAACTCATGCAAGTATTGGGGATGGATAAATTGAATAGATATGATGATTTTAATTTTTATGCCTTCCTTCTTCCCATTCATATTTGGAAAGGTTTAGAATCATGTAAACTAGCAGTCTTGTCATATACTAATGGAGGAAAAATAAGGTAAATCAAGTTAAGGTTAATTATATAGATCATGTTTAATTCAAAATTCTTAAATCTGAACCTTAATTGTTGTATTTACCATTTATTTAAATAACTATTAATAACCTTATTGTTTAATCGTCATTCTTCTTTTTTCTCATGTCTACATTGTCTTTTGACATTGCTACATTGCCATTGTTATCATGAAAAATTAATATATATAATGGCATGATGGCATCTTTATGAATAAATGTTATTTACTATGCTAGTTAAAATAATAAACTAACATTATAAACTCTTCTTTTTTTTAGAGGAGATGAAGTGTCCATACTAATGAAACTTAATATGACAGTTGTTATTTAAAATTGATGTCTAATTCTCTTACACATTGATTTTAAATACCCATCATCTAACAAAATACCAAACATTGAATATATGGAATATCAGACATTGGTTGTACAATAAATCAATGTCTAAAGTATTATTAATAGCTAATTAATTGTATTTGTGGAATATTGTAATATTGGAAGTTATAAAAAATATTGAACTTTCAACAATCAGTTTACTTAAAAGGCATTTGATTTGAGATTTTGGAAAATATAAAATTATTTCACAACAATTTTTCTTTAACAACTAAAGTGTATTATTCTTCCCACTCTCTTAATTTTTTTTCACTTCATTTTTTTATTTAGGCAGTACAAAAGTATAACACACCATCCTTACTATACAATTAGAAACGCTTTAAATTTTTTATTTATCTTCTATTGGGATAGGATGCTATCAGAAGATATTTGTAGTCTGGTAGGACACTTATAATCATAAGATTCAAAGTGTTTCTAACTTTGTAGCATCAATTATATGTGTTGCCTTTATATTCCCTTCAGTCCGGTAAGGAATAAATTGTTAATATTTACAAAATCTGATGAAGTATTTCAACATGGCAAAAATAAATCAGATTTTATTAATAAACAAGAATTTGTGATAAAGATTTTAATCTCTTCAACATGAGGAATGAGTGGCTATGGTGTAGATTGTATTGATGATGTACTATAATTTTTATGTAGATTGTTATTTTATGGAAAAGATATAGTATATAATGATTTATAAATCTCGTCAAATGATTAATTGTAATATTCTTGGATAACACTTTCTACTTAATTGAAGGAAATATTGTTAGAAAAATGATTTGTAATTGGTATGTGTAAGAAAAATGACATGATGCAAGAAATTGATAATCATTTGAGAAAATTGGTATTTATTAAAAAATGACAATATAAAGAAGTTTAATAAGAAAAGTAAAAAAGAATAAACTATATTAGTTATCATGAAGACTAATGTATATCATGGCATGTGATGTCTATAGGAATACAAAATATTAAATACAAGAGAAGTTTTGAACTTTAGATGTCATTTTATAAAAATTGACCTCTAAACATATATAAAGAGCAAACTATTATTTTTTATTGACAATGTTGTTGGATAGTTCAAGGACTTTCTATGTTGATTCTTGTTGACAATTGATGTGGAATGTTATATTAATGTTTAGCTTGTTAAATTGCTTTACACCATTTACAAAGTTTAGTTATTCATAAGGTTGTTAAATTGCATTTCAAGTGTCAAACTTGAACTACTAGATCTTTAGATGACTGATTGTAGATGTTAGTTGTAATTAAGAACCAATGTCTAATGTTCTTCTTCATCACTATGAAATTGGCTCACAAGCATTTTTTTTATGTGTTATCTCGATTTGAAGGTGGAATCCCTTACACCCCTACTCTGTGTGATCGAATCCTTTTGCTATAGTTAAGTAGAGGAGATATAAGCTAGTTCTTCAATTTTTCTTACCATTAAAATAGGAAGAAATATTGATAAACTAGGCTTTCTTGTGCTTTGCATGGCAAGAGGATCCTATCTCTAAAAAGTAGGTTATAAGAAGAATATCATCTTTCAATTTACATCATTTAATATGAAAAATAGCCTTTAACAAATCATATTCTTCTTTAATTAACTAGAGAGCAAAGCAGAAAAATTGAAAAGATGCAATTTTTCAAGTCCATTTTTTCGATGAATGAATTATTAGCAATTTATATGTTGTAGGAGTATTTATATTCTTTTACTTTAAGTTGTAATTTAGAATTTGAAACTAGATCTCTATTTCTTTTTAAGAATTTCTTTTAATTTAGATGTAATGACCTTACCGTTAATAAGTAGCCTAGATATGTTATATTGTAGTTTAAAGGTAGATAAGATTATAATGAAATTGAGATTATCTTGATTGACCTTAAACCATTGTCATTTCATAATTTTATTAAAAGCCTTAACATGTTTTTATCCTATCTAGCTCATATTGTTGATAAGATAAGTCATCTAGAATTTCTTAAAATTTTTCCAAGTTTAAGGCACTTTAGTAGAGGACTATATAAAATGTATATTATTTAAAAAAGAAAAATTCTATTAATAGTTGATTTGATATTTCTTTATCTAAACATAATTTTTAATGAAAATTTGAATATCTTTAAGGTGCTTTTTAAAGGACTGAAAATTTACAAAACTGTCAAATTTTTTTAATTTTAAACTAAAACCTAAAATCTAGATTTTGATTCTTTAAAGCTTTTTTTTATACTTTATTTGAATCCAAATGGAGGATATTCTCTCATTTACATTTATGTCTTAAGTAAAATAAATAGAAATAAGGAGCAGGAGTAACCCAAACTCATAATAGCCTAAGTTGAGAACAAATTATCCTGTTAGCTAATCACCCCTATCTTTATATTATTTTGGTGTATTGGCAAAGATAGAGCAAAACATGCTCTAAACCACCATTAACATAAGAGCTCTTTTCTTCTTCCTCCCCTTTTTGACTTTTTACGACTTTAAACTATCAAATTTCTTCATGTCTCCTCACGATTTCTTCCATCTCTCTACTGTTCTTTATTAAACATAAAGGATTTCAAGATTTTATTAGTTTAAAGCTTGTGAAAATGGTTAGGTATCTAACTTTAAATTGACCCATTCTTAGATTCTCATCTTTTGCTTTAATAAAGTAATCCTAAGATTCATTCTTTTGATTATCAATTAAATTAGCTTAGTTCAAATTATGGTAGTTAATAATTAGATTATTGTTATGTAAGAGCTTAGGTTTTAATTTTTATTTGAATGTCATTTAGGGCTTGTAGAAGGTTTGAAAGTCCCATTTACAAGCTTTGATAATTTATGAAGCATTGCGAAGTTGAACTTAAGAGAAATGGCTATTGTTATGAGTAAACAACGTGTATTTCAACAAGTTTTCATGTTTTACAATTACTTTTATAATTTAAAGTCATTATTTTTTATTATTTATACTAATTTACTATGTTTTATTTGCATTCTAATTCCTTATATATGCTAGAACCTTAAGTATCTTGGGATAAGCACTTTGAAAACTTTGCCTTAAGCTATGATTATGAGAAATGGTATTAGATTGATGCTACAATGATTCAAATGATACATGTGAATGGTTTTATTTAAAAATGAATTCTTGTGGATCATATTTGTTTGAAAATGTTTAAAGTCTTTGTTATGTTAATGATGAAATGGTTTTGGATTATAAATATAGTATAAATCATATGTATGGAAAGCAAAATGATGATAGCAATGTTGGAAACCTTGATAGAATGACATGAATGGTTTATGGATAGAACCTATATGAATTGCAAATGGTTGGAACTTATGTGGATTCTAAAGCATATTTTAACTATAGCTGTGATAATTGAAATTATTAACCAAAAGATTTTTCTTTTTTTATATCTATTTTCTATGAATAATTTTTCTATTATTATTATTATTATTTTTATAAACTTGTTTCTAGGAGGAGATAGGTTAGAAACTGTATTTGGTGCACCTTGGATAGTTAATGTCACCCAAGGGATGGGCTACAATATGCCTAGAGGTGAGGATACAATGGATATCACTTTGAGAACAAGTTATGATGCACTTAGAGATAAGTATGTATGGCCTTACATTGGGGACAGGCTATGATATGCCTAGATATGAGGGAATGTTAGTGTTACACTAAGGACGAGCTATGATACATTCAAATATGACAAGATGGTTAGTTACCCTATGAGTTATATGTTTAATAGATTAGAAACTTTAAACTTCTAGTCATTATGACTTCATTTTATGTTATTTTTTGAATTTCTTATCCATTTATATTGCTATGAAATTAGTAACTTGTATTTATTTTTAATACATGTCTATCTTATTATGCATTGAAAATCTTAATATTTCTAGTATAACTTATTGTCATCTTATTTATTTTGAGTTAAAGTTCTCTTTGAAAAGCTTATGTCTTAGCTTGTCCAACTTTAGTAAAAGTGTCTATTCTTTGCTCATTGAATTAATGACTCACCTAAGTGTTTTTCTATATTTTTCATATAAGATTGAAGTTCCAAGTTTGTCATCTTTAGTGTTATAGATAGAAAAATGCCACATAGGGGTGAGCCGCATATATTATCCATGTGGGCAAAGAACTAAAGTTTATTATTTTGTACTAGGTACATGAATTGAACTCTTAGATGTGCTTGAAACCCATAAGTAGTATCTAACTTTTATTGTGTCATAATTTGCTTAATTTTGTAAAAAACCTTGTTTATGTATATATGATTTACTAAGAAATAATTAATGATGGTTGGATGATGAAAGTCCATGATGGACTAATGAATATGATAATAATATGAATATAGTATTGATGATGAAAATTGTGATGTCTATATTGGGACCACTAAAAATGTAACTATCTATATGATGATAGGTAAATTTGTTATTTAGTAAACTATTAATAGTATATAAGTTGATTATGTTAGAGAGAAATGCTTGCATGGCTTAGTTCATGCATGTGTTTTTTAGGTTCATGTGCTAATTATGACCCCTAGTTTGGATTATGACATTAGATTTCTTCATTTATTTATTTATTTCATGTAATTTTATTTGCATGTTGTTGGTTATTGAGCGTGCTAAATAGTTTTATAATTTACTACAACCTCTATAATTTAATTGCGTAAATTTTAATTAGATTGCATTGGCCTTTTTAAATTTAAATGCTAGATTATTGTTGTTATAGCTCACATTATAAGGAGTTGTTGCAATTAATTTCAATCTTGTAATGTTCTTCTCATTTTCTTTGGTAGGCAAAGCTTATTATGGATTTCTTTTTAAATCGTTCATTATTTCTCTTGCTTTTCTCACATAATATTTGAGGTGATTTGATATTGGTAGTTGATCTTCTTGCATGTTGATTACTGGAGAACAAAATATAAAGGTTAAGGAAAATGACGTAAAATTGTAAAGTTTTTGCTTGGATCAATAAAATATTTTCATTTATGACATTGGTTGTTATTTAATAATTGACATCTAAAATTTTAAAGTTGAATGGAGTTATTTTATTATACATGCCATTTTTTTATTATCAATTGACATGCAAACTTAAAAAAATTGGAAAACTAAGGCATGAGATAAAAATAAAAAGAGTGAAGTCTTGACATTATTTATAAATTTTATCATAAAACTCTTTCAACACTAAAATGATTTTTTCTTTACTAAAGTATACTCATATTCCAACTTTAAGATGATTCTCTTTAATTTTAGTGTTCATGCTTATCAATTGATTTGTAGTACTAAAGATCTATTAATTAGCTTATCGATAAATCTATAGGATTGCATATTCATAGAAAAAGTATAAAATATAAAAGTAAGGACTTTTTTAGCTTTTGTGCTTATTCTTGTAGTATTTTCATCATTTTCATTCTTTTCTTATAATCTCTAAAAATATTGAAATTGGGATGTGTCATTAGAGATGTTAGGAGGGTTAGAAGAGACTAGATAAAGAGGAACTGTAAGAAGGGGCTAGGTAAGGAGGAATAACTGGAAGGGCTTAAGAGGGAAGAATAGTAGGAGGGGGAGTTACATGCCATGCTAGTTATTTATTAATAATTGATTTTTAATATTGTTATTATACATAAAGTAACTTTATTTATAATGAAGAAACAAAGACAATTATTTTCATTTATATAAAAATTGGTGTTGCTGTGTTTTTTTTATGTTAGTTGTAAACTGAGAAGTAATAAGTTGACATACAATGACACACACACACACAATATATATATTGGTTTATAACTGATATTGAGTATGGAAGATAGCTAAAGTTAAAGGGCAATTCTGCAGTAATGCTATTTAGTTAGCACATGGCTTTGATAGGTATATCAAAACTAGTTTTGAAGTTCATAGAGAATTAATATTTCCTAGAAGCCAATGACAAACCTTAATATTACAAGGGAAAGGGGAAATGATTTATGCAAAAATATTTTTAATATTTTTTTTTACATAATTATATGATGCTAATACATAATACAAAATTTTGAAAATTAAAAGGGGGTTAAGGCTCTCTTATGCCCTTATGGAGCTTTATTAGTGTTAGAAGTTGCATATTATTAGTCTTCACACATAATAAATCCAAGTAACTAGATAAAAAATACTTTTTAGTTTCTAATGTATATTATCATCTTATTTGAATACTCATATTTGATAAGGACCATGTTTTAATTTTCTAAACAAGTGCAATTTGCCACAAGTGCTAATATCTATCTCCATATAAGAGAAATGTTTAAGTAGAAAGATTGAATCTACATAAACACTAACTAGATAAAGCAATTAGTAGTCCTCTTAATGAGATTGTTGCTTCTTTGAGATTGTACTATTTGGATATTATTTTTGGTAAAGCTATTTGCTTCCACCCACAGGTTTCATAAAAGCTTTGTGAGTACTTAATGAGATTGTGTTATTTTATGTCAAAGATTCTCTATAGGATAGATTTTTTATTCCTTTCATACTCATGTAACCTTGAAACTAAAAATTTGCATACTAAAGTTAGAAACATGATGTTACTCATATGAACTATGACCTAAACTATAGTGTTACTTATCATTGTAGACAGTACATATCAGAAATGTAATTATGGCATTTCACATTTTATACATCTATTCTTAGGTCTTCTAGATCCCTATTAAAAAAGAATATAATCAATAAATGTATATTTATATGTGAAATAATCCTGAAGCAAGTAATAATTTTTAATCTATCATGGTAATTAACATACTTTATATATCAAGTGAATTTCAATTTTATCTTGATGTATCTCTATCTTTGTCTAAATGTGATATTTTTGTTGCATGAATTCTTATATTGGCAACATTTCCTTTTTCTATGAAATGGAAGAGAAACTTAAGAAAGTATTTGTTTTGAATATGTTGAATTTATTGAAATGTCAAGCTTGATTTTGATTTACAAGTTTTAAACTATGCTTTCCCTCGTAAACTTTAGTTCTTTAGTTATTTCTTCATAATAAATTGATATTTAGAATTCCTAAATATAAGAGATAATTTCAAAAGATTGAAGACATTATTAAATGTACACAATATATTCTTAAAGTTAAATCACCAAAATGAACAATCTCTTGTTGTTATTGCTTTGCTTCTTGAAATTTACGCTTAACTCTCTAGCCATTTATGAGTTTACAACATATACCTATACAAAATTGATGCAATCAACTATATAGTTATTCTACAAACCTGTGGTAAAAAATAGGATTGTAACTAAAAGATTCTAAATTATGGGTGTGGCTGTAATGTGTTTTTTTCAATTGCATATGTTAAGAAAGTAAAGTTATGGGTTTTAAGACATTACAGCCTTAAAAATTTATATTGTTCATGCAATATATAATAAAAATATATAACTATTGATTTATATTATTTGGCATTAATTTTTTAATTAAACATAATATCATGTTAAAATAAATAAAATTTATTTGCAAATAAATAGAAAGGTTTTCAACTTTTTTTTGTCAAAAAGTCTTATAAATGATCATATTGCAATTGTTGTAGTCATTATGGTGTAATGCAATGTTGCAACAATGTATAACTTTGCAAATATATAATATCAAGGTTTACAACGTTATGTAACATCCTAGTTATTGTAATGTTAATACATTGTTATCCTTATGATTTAGAAATTAAAAATATCATATTTATGGTGTAATGGTTGCACTGGTGCCACAACCATCATATTGTGGTCATAATGCATCAATCTAAAACTGTAGTTGTGAAAAATCCTCTATGCTATCCTTCCAATGTAGGCAAGTTTTTGATCCTATTCCTTTTATATGTATAAATTGCTAACTTATGCTCTTGTTTGCTTTTGTTAATAAAGGTGGTCATTTTTATTTAATTTCAAATTTGATTTACTTTGAATCTTATATATGTTTACTCTTAAAAAAACATAAATGATGTTCCTGAATTCAAATACATAAAATAAAAATCAAATATACAATGCAAAAAATAGCTATGCTCTTAAAGTAGGATACTCTTTCTTCAACTAATATTAGAATTAAGGACTTTCATGACTATGTAAAAGAGTGTTATTAATTATGAAGTTTAATCCAATTAAGTATACAATAAAATCCCATTAACTATGTGATTAAATTATATTGAATATGGAAGTAAATCCCATTAAATATGTGATCAAATTCTATTAAATATGAATTTGATCATATGAATTAATTTAGCCACCACTTATTAAGTATATTAAATTACTTATTTATTCACTGAATAATTATTACAATAATTGTGTAACTCCTATATTAAGCTTATGGTGGATTGATGCTCATTAATTAAGATTAGCAGTTACTTTTTATAATTTTTTATGAAAGAATTAAGTAATTTTATCACTTAACAATCAATAATAGAATGAGATTTTTTAATTTAATAGTTGAATTTGAAAAGTCATAACTCTTTGATAGGTTAAATAATTTGAAACTCTATATACAATGTCTTAATCTTACATATAATACTCTTGGTCACTTTCTTTACTCACCATACCTATAACCCACTAGAATCATAAGCTAAAGGTAAGCTAGATTTAAGAGGTTTTTGTCACATAACACTAGCATTAAAGTAATAAGAAGAGCAAGAAGAGGGAAGATTAATGTGCTAATTGTGTTCCAACAAATTGTTATATCTTTAAAACATATAGTCAATTTATAATTCATAAAGATAAGAAGATATTAAGGAATTTTTTTAACCTTCTACATAATTGTTATAATCGTTAATTATATCCTACTTAACATCTATGCATATTAATTCTTAAAATTTTTTTCTTACACTTAATAGTCAATTTCTATGTATGCATTAATTTAAAATTGTAAAACTATTTAACAAAAATTGTAAATTAATATTTGATAAAGTGTTTTAGAAATTATGTTACCTTTAAGAATGAGGTACAATGCCTAGAGTATCATTATAAGGAACAGATAAAGTCAAAAGATCATTGATGTATACCTATACCGATGACTTTGTTGTCAGAAACATGTTGCAAGTATATAATCATGCCTATAGATTATGTAACCCTATATCATTGACTTGTGTTATTATAGAATCTTACCCTACTATTGATGTGCCATGTCAATAAAATACATAGACTAGATGTCATCACTATTTATGTTGCTAACATGACAATGATTTAATTGATGACAAATGTTATCATTGAATAAGGAAATATTTTCAAAAGTTTAAAAATAAAATATCCATACTAATGACAAATGTTGTTGTTATAGATATTATTTAATTTTTTTAAATTAATTTTTTTAATTTCACTTATTTATTATGAAAATTCATATCTGTAAAATATTATTAATTAATTGCATATTATAATGAATATAATTTAAAATTTAACTATTTACATTATATTATAATACTGAAACAAATAAAGAAAAATGAAATCCATATATATGACAAAATTCTACATAATAATGAAGGTGATATCTATATAGAAGAGTATAAAATAATGTAAAAAAAAAGCAATAAAATACATAAAAATTATGTAACTTGACATAAGTAATAAAAATTAGAAAAATAAGAAGACAATATGCACATAATCGGCCTAGGCTTCCTTTAACACCTATTCTTCTAATGATCTAAGATTACAGTCGACAAAGTTCCCTAGGATTAATTGTAGCTAACCTATCATCTTATTTATTTAGGCTAGTTAAAAGTAAATTGCATTGTATTGAATATAACAAATATTTATTTAACATACGTTGCCTTATCAATATGTTACTATGAATTGTGATCTATGTTAATCATTATATCCTTTTTGTGCTCAATTATGTGCATTTATCTTAAACCTTTCTTGCAAATTCAAAGTGACACATAATAAGCATTAGAAGAGTTATCAGTAAGCTTGGAATTTAAAAATTACAGCTTATAATATGTAGTTCATTCTTACAAGATATTCTAAACTCTTAAATAAGTAATATGCCTATAACCAATGATCCTTAAACATATCTGTTGGCATGGCCCACCTTGTGTGTTTAAGATCACACTTGACCTTGTCCCCTTGTCCACCATGTATACGTGCAATCTATGCTTTTAATTCATGTAAAAATAAACCACATTGTACTAGAGGTCATAATTAATGTAGTGTATTAGCTATTGTGTAATGTCTACCTATTCAAAATATTTTTGTATTAAGAGACATGTAACAAAAAAAAAAAAAACCACCAAAATGATGATAATTTCAAATTGTAAATTAATACACAAAATAAGTTGATACCTATATGGAAGGACTCAATAACATGAGCTATCTTTTTCTCAAGTACTAATTGTAAATTCTTGTAGAATGATTTGTAGTGCATCCTGACTAGCATCTTCAACAGCTATGTCAATTTCAAATGGTTTGGAACTACAAAGTGGTAGGATCAAATTGCAAGGGTAGTAGTTTATTGATTTTCTTTATTATTTTATTAAGGCCAATGTTCCTATTTTTGTCATATTTATTCATATACATTGCAAATTATATTTTTTTATCAAGTAGAGAAATCATATGCATAAGAACAAATTATATAAGTTTTGTAGTATAAGCAATTTTATCTAACTTGCAATGGCTGAGAATGTGAGTGAGGTCTTATAGGTCACCTCTATGATAATGAGCATTAACAACAGCTATAGATATGAACAATTGTAATAATGATATATAAACAAACATTTATCATAACATATTAAAATTAAATGTATCAATAACATATTGCTAAACATGAAAAAGGATCAATACTTTTCATTGGATATAAATAATATTTATTACAACACATGGAACATTATTTGAAACTTAAGGTAATCTTTACATTCTAAAAGGCAAAAGTATTTAAACCTTAGATGATGCAGTTATTTCACCATGGTGAACCCATTTTTTTTTGTAAAATAAATCAAATTTGTGGTTTATTATATGTGCAGACATGGTTTGTGCATCTTGAGATAACATATTTGTACACTTAGTGCATATATATCTTCGTAGCCCATTTTGATAGATGAAGTTTTTAGCCTTTTTGACAAATGCTGTTGGACCATTTCAATACTCATTAGATAGGTGATCACACCATCAATAGACATGTTGTCACTGGTCACTAATGTGGTAAGTTATTAAGTGATTCAATAAAATTAAGTATTAATTAATCATATTGACCACTCTATTTATAATGATATCATTTTGACTAATTAGATTTTCTATCTTTTTATTTTAGTTTCACATTTTAATTATTGAATATTGTGCTTTGGTAAATAATTTTTACATTAATATTCTTATTATTGAATTTATAACAATTTTAAATTATAATACCCTAAAATCTAGATAAAGATACATCGAGATCCCTTACAATATTGAAAATATATACAAACATCTCTTATATTTTCAAACTATAATATATTTAAAATGAAAATTATTTTCTCGTTAGAATAAAAAAAATTATTAACCAACTAATATGAAAATCTATTTTCCATTTTTTACTAAAAAATATACCTTTTTAGGTAAATTAAAAAATTAAAATTTGTTTAGATCAATATTGAAACTTTTATATTAAAATTCTTCTTTTACATTATATTTTGTTCTCCATTAATAGAATAGTGATTTTTATGTTATAATTTTTTGTTAATTTTTTATTTTTTGATTGTAGACAAATTTTAATTTGCCCAAAAAATTGTGTATCTTCAATATCTTATTTTTCATTAATTCTTCTTTTACATTATATTTTATTTTTCTTGAGTACTTTATTTTTTATGTTAAAATTCTATTTAGAATGTTTTGGTTCATAAGGAATTCTAAAAATATTTTTTAAATTCTATGTTACTTTACATCTCTCAATATTTTAAAGTTCTTATATCATGAAGATTCTTTCATATTTTATGTTATAACTTTTAATAATAATAAAAAAAATTCAAGAATCTTATACTAATTGTAACATCACACAACTATCAATATATCATCTTATTATGCCTATATGGCAATCAAATGTACAAAAGTTATGATAAAATCAAATAAAATACAACAATCAATATATCATGATTATATAATATGTGCAACTATAGGATCATAATAAAGATATTAGATGCAATACAAAAATCCAATAACTAACTCAATAAAAAATTATACAAGTATTTTTCTAAAAATATACCAAAATTTATGAAACAAAATTCTACAAAAATGCTTTCTACCATTCTCGATGGAAGGACAAATGGATAAACAATGGCAGCAACAGATAAATATATAAAATCAATGTTACAAAGTAAGATAAAAAATTAAAAAATACCTAAAATAAAAAAAATATTGCAAATTGTCCTTAAAACTCCAGAACACCTTTCCATCATTTTGCTTTGTTATTTTTCTTTTACCTTTGCTCAGTCCTACGAATGATAGAAATGACATTTTATATCTTTTGTAAAATTTTCATTTAGCGATGACATTTAATTTAATCATCATAGTAAGGTTTACCAAAATACTGGCTCCAAACTATACCAACATATTGGCACCAAACTACACTTACTCATTTTCTTATAATCTTATTGCGATGACATATCATTATAAATGGGTCATTGAAATTTAAATTTTTAAATTTTTAAAAATTATTCTACAAAAACATTATCATCACAATAGGGTTTATCAAAATATTGGTGCCAGAATGCACCCCACTCATTTTTCGGCAGACCTATTGCAACATGTCATAAAATGATCAATGAAATTCAAATTTAAACATTTTTAAAATTTATTTTATGGCAACATTATCAACTATATAAGCAAAACTTTATCATCATTATATGGTTGATGGAGATTGGTGATTTTGTAATTTTTTGTATCTATATATGATGAAAAATCATTGTTAAATGGGCAAATTCTACATTTAGAAGAAATTAATTTATTTCATCTTTATCTAATCAATATATATTAATGACATGTCATCATTATATATTATAATTTTTTAAAAATAATTATTGTATTTTTCAAAAAATAAATTTTCTTTTATTTTTTTTATCTATAGCAATGATTATATTGTTGGTAAATAAGCACCAAACCTTCTTTTTGGTGTTAAGTCTCCAACTTATATATATATTTTTATGTAATGATAGGAGTAGTAAAATTATTAAATGTACATGTGCGAGGACAAATGATCGAACCCTAGGTATAACGAAAGGCATATAACTTACAAGTGACATCGATGCCACTTGAGCTAAATGCTCTCGGCTCTAACTTGTATAGTTTTATGCATTTAGTAATGATTGAGTAAATGTTGTCACAATAGATTAAATTTTTTGTAGTGCATTAGCCCATTGTGGTTATTGTGTTTGAATATTTTTTTATTGTAAAAAAACTATTTTTAAAAGTTGTTTTTAAAATTTGTCTTTCTTTGTTTAAAAAAAAAATTGTCTTCTTTGGGTCTGTTTGGAAACTTTGGATATATTTTTACTTATTTTTTTAAAAATTATTTTTCTCTAAAGCTATTTTATGAAAACGGTTTTATTGTTTTCAAAGACTATTTTTGTATTGGAAGAAAATAAAAAATATAGAGTATTAGAAAGATTAAATAAGAAAAATTTTATTTAATCACAAAATTGACATCAAGAGAACAAAAAGAACAAGTTAAGAAAAAAATCTAAAAGTTATTTATATTTTTATATTTTTAAATTACACACTTAAAAAGTTAAAATTTCTAAAAATAGATTATGAAAACAATTACTAAACATATTCTTCAATTTTTAAAAATATAGAAATGAAAATTATTTTTAAAAATAATAAATAAATAGTCCCTTCATTGTCAAAACCTAATTTTGAATTTATGAAAAATAAAAAATAAAGTGTGATCAATGAAGTAAATAAGAAAAATTTTCATGTAATTACAAGATTGCCGTAAAAAATAAAAAATAAGTTAAGAAAATATATATTTTTTATTTTTAAATTTTACATGTAAAATGATAAATTTTTAAAAAATAATTACCAAATAGAAATTTTTATTTTTTAAAAATATGAAAACAGAAAATTATTTTTGATAACGGTAAACAAATACATCATATACATTTTGTGCTATATATTAGTTTTTCAACAATGAAAAGTAATAGCATCATGGCCTGATTTAATTTTGTTCACGTACCGGAACGTCATTATAATGGCATTTAAGAACACTAGGAAGAAAGGAAGGCATGTTATTCATTCTTTTCCTTAATAATTTAACTCTTTACTTGTCGAAAAGGCTATATTCTTTCTTTTCCTTGTACTCACTGAGTTATGTGAAGTTGGCTCCTTTAAAGCATATATTTTGAGAATAGAGCAGCTAACTACATTTACTAATAAGATAATTGAAGGTTGAAAAAGTAAAAAAAAAAAAAAACTATCAATTTATAATTTTTTTCTTAATTTTCTCATCAGTAATTATATATTATTTATTTTATCATCTAAAACGTATTTTACATTTTAAAAGAGTAAAATCCGTCTTATGAAACCTCTATTATATGTTGGTGATCCTTGAACAACAATTGCTGCACTAGAGTTATGAACAAAAATTGCTGTACAAGAGTTCATTTTGTTACTTAAACGAGCGAAAGAATGAAATTGCACGTGCATTTATGAATAACTGACATAGTACAAGAGCCATCGGTTTAATATTTAATTTTTAGCTTTATCTTAATTGAGTTTCCTTTTTTTTTTCTAAATTCTTATGGCAGTGGAAGTTTCCTAACAAACCGATTTGTTATTTGATTTATAATATTTTGAAGACATATTGTCAGTCGTATCTCTTAATATTTGGCAAGAAGCATTACATTGGTTTGGCAATCTTGTTAAATACTGTCCGGAATACTTCCGCTTCATTGAGCCTCTTTTATTTTGTGCATCCAACGCCATTCTGCCTACCCTGTACTACGAGCTATTGCCATAGTGAGGAAAATGCAATACGCCAGCCCCTCTTTTACGACAAAGTTTAGCAGTGCTTCTATTGTGGTAGAAAATGTGGCTAAGCTTTAGCTGTGCTGCAGGGGCTTTTAGTAACCACATCAAATGGGCTGATTTGCGAGTTTTGTGCGTACAAAAATAAAATAAAAATTAAATCCATTAAAAAATGAATACACACTCGCTTGATCCGCTTTGACTTTGGTTTGCTCATTAAGTAACCTTGCTAAACTTTTGGCAAATTTCCAAATGTGTTATCTTACTATTACTATATTAGATAAATTTATATATCGTTATCTTAAATTATATAAAAATTAGAATTAGCACTTATCATTGATTAATTTCTTATTTTATTAAATTACATAATTTTAATAATTTTTTAAATATGAATCACAGTATTAAAGAATATTAGTTTATTTTCTTATTTTTTACATATAATTTGTAACTTAATTTTAAATATTTAATTAAAATTTTATATATATAATTTAATTTTTATTAATTATATAACATAAAAATTATATATAAAAAATGATGAGATAAATCAATATACTATAATAATGTGATTTTTATTTAAAAAATTATGTAATTTGATTAATTGAAAAATTAAGTCAATGATGTGTATTAATTTTAAATTTAATATAATTTAAGAGAATAATATTTAATTTTTAGAATTAGGGGGGGCTAAAATCCAACGGAGCATATCTTTCTCGCTTAAGATTGTAAAATTGGTAACATCAATGCACTTTTGAATGCTTTATTTCCCCATCGTTTGTCAAGTATACGTAGGAGCCCAAGAATGCAATTGCATAAGTTCACCAAATAAGGGATTCTTTGGAAGAAATGAAATTAATTAAAGAGTAATATATTACTTATATTAATAATTAAAAAAAATAATCTCTTGAATAATAGAAGAAAGAAAATTCCTTTTTAAAATGAGGGAAGTTATTTTTTCTAAATTTTTATATTTAATATTAAATAAATAAAATATTTTTTATTTTAATATTTTATAATTATATTTTATGAAAAATATTTTTTTCCTCAAATTTATTTATTTTAAATTCTTTGAAATTTTGAAATGCTTAACAATCCTGTAGATGCCCCAAAGTTCTACGTTCCTTACACCCAATATTTTTAGCGAAACTTTCACAGAAATCCACTGCAACTGGTCTTAGAATCATCCTTAATAATTGAGCCGTCGTTCAATTTGAAACAGCAAGACACTATTCAAGTGGTTATAATTTTAAATAGAGTATTATTATTTGCATCCTTCAATACTCATTTCTTCTTCACACTCTCTTTCTCTCTCTAGCAATAGGTCTCTCTCTCTCTCTCTCTTATATTAGAGTAGGTTGGCTGACTTAAACCATCATTTTACTGGTCTAAAGGTAGAAAGGGGAGTGAGGACGAAGAAATTATTGAGAAGTATAATTATTCGTTTAAACTATGGTATGCAGTCATTAATTATTATTATCATTTTGAGAATTGAGAATGACTAAACTTCTCAGTATTTGTTTATAATTTCGTTATGAACAATGTAACTGTAATTGCAATTTAGAAGGTTACAATATTTCCCTCCTTCCGAGAGAAGAAGATTTCTCCTGTTCCAGCTTCCTCGGAGGCTTAATTAAAGATCTCTGCAACATCCATATATATCTGTGGCTGTTGGGACCATAATGTGGAATTCTTACCACTAACTACATCGGAATTTTAAGGGAACGTGATTATGCTTCAATGGCTGATTTCAGCTCTTCCCAGTTAGCAGATGAAGCATTCAGATGTTGCGTCTGCCCATTGACAGAATGGAGCTTGTGTGAAGCATGTAATGTTTGGGCACGTGCAAAACATGTGTAAGGCATTTGCTGATATGGATCTTCCAAATGGGTACGCATATATAAAAGATTGTGTATTGTTCCCTACTTGGAACTACACTATCCAACTATTTTTCATACTTACCTACTGGGTATGTAAATTGTTTGCCCACGCCCAATAGAAGTTTACCACTTTAGTATTATTTATAATTAATATAATTAATTTCTCAATTAATTCTTCTTAAATTTTTCTTAATTTTTATTACTAGTAAGCACACAACTACTAAATAATTAAAACTCTTATCCAATTATCTTCATACTTATATCATACTATATTATATATCTATATTTATAGTATTCTATGGTAATAATATAATAATTCATGTTTATATATATATATAATTATATAATAATAAGAAAAACTTAAATCTTCATTCTCCTTTGGATAAAAATATCCTACCACTAAGTGGACAGGAAATCAAGTAAAAATGTAAAATTCTTGTGTATAATTTTTTATAAACTTTTGTTATGCCTAGTTTTTTTTTTAATGAAATTTTGATAGCTTGGCAAGATCACTTTACTTATTAAATGTTTGTATTTAGAGGATTGCCTAGAAGCTCAATTAGAGATAGATGAGCCAAAATAATTATTGGTTGAGTATGATGAAGACTTGTCATAGAAACGGGAGTTATGGGTAGATATTTTGCTTTAGGTGGGTCCAATCTTACGTCATGAGTAGTTATCCATTATTAGTGGGGTCAACTATTCACTCTAACTCACTCAGGTATGTGGTACTCACCCGCTCTTAAAGATCAGGACTTATAATGTCGATATGTGCACTAACCATCCAAGTCCAAAGTCTATAAATATTTTAATCCTTACATATAATTTTTTTAAAATTGATTTCATTTCATTTGAAATAATTTTAATTTATTTATAAATAAATTTTATTATTTGGATATTTTATTAAAAATAATGATTTTAATTCATTTATAAATTAATTATTTTATTTGAAATATATTAAAAAATATATAAAATTTAATTAAAAAAATAGATGTTGATGGTATTATAATAAATATAATGCTAGAAAGAAGGTAAAAATTTTATATAAAATATTTTTTTAGTCAAATGAAATGAATTCTAGTGAAATCCTTGTTAAATTAAATGGATTTTATAATGACACAAATGTAATTAAAATAAGAATTATAAATAAAATGAAATCTTTTTATATTTAAAGCAAAACACTATTTTTTAAAAAAATTCATTTGAAAATAAAATGAAATCCTGTTTTTAATGTTACCAAACAAGGGTAAGTGATGGCAGACAAGATTCCACTTTTTGTCAATTCAACTACACAATAGAAAATTTCATACACTTTGCATCTTTCATCCCTAGCATTTTGCTAGTCTAGAAATTGCAATTATCTTGCTACCATTTGACTAATTATTTGTGATAAATTCCCTCAATCACCTTCCATGAGCAAGCCAAGATCTTAGCCTTTCCAATCCAGATTAAAGCACTCCCGTAGTTTGGTGATAGCATGAGTTTCACACTCAAATTATTGCCTTTTATGCAATTTTATGTAGTCATTTTTGTATGTTTAAATACTTTGCACATTTGCTTTTGCTTTGCATCGCTCCCATTCATTATTGCATAATTAGTGTTAAGGCTTTGCAAATATATTGTGTATACGAACCTCAAATTATTTATTAAATAGGTAAAGATGCTTTTACTTATTACATTGCAATTTTAACAACTAGAACAATTTCATGTTTAAATTTGGTGCCCTATCCCTAATTTTTTTTCCAAATAAATAAACTCTTAATTAAAAAATCTAAAATGAACAAGAAATTCAAATTTTATTTCGCATTTAATCATTTATATTGCCTTTTAATATTTATTCCCTTACTATTATTTCTTTTCCTTGCCACATATCAGAAATACATGAAATATTGACGCTAATGGGAAAAAGTCAGGTTATAAATTGGGTACCGCTTTCACTATTCCTCAAGCTTGTCAAATTGTTAATTATAAATATTGTAATGGCCTTGTTGTTAATTGGTAGCCTAGTGTCATGACCCTTCAAAACTATAATTAACATGGAATTTGATAATTTTGTATCTACGAGCCTAATTTAACCTTAATGCATGGTATCATCACATTCCTTACACATAAGACAAGATATTTATATAACATATCCGTACATCAAAGTTTTTCAATAAGGAAAGTTGGACTTACTTATTTACACTAGAAACTTAAGGTTAAGTAGGTTTAACTAGTCCTAAGTATACAAATACTCCATAATTTCCAACAAAGATTCACACTACAAAGGTTGAGGGTAATGTTTTTGTTTACAACAAAATAAATTTACATAGTTGCCCATAAGTAACAAGTCTGGAAGGATTGACTTTGGATGTGGTGTTGATAGAAGTGTTTTTGTAGTAGTGTAGGAATTAGTCTAAAACTTAGTAAGCAAACAATGTATTCATAATAAAGCATGGAAGAATAGGTATCATATTCTTGTTGTTCAGCCCATCTTTTGATGTACAATCATTAAATAACATACCATAATCTCAATAATCAACCATATATCCATTTAAATAATCAGTAATAATTAAATAAGATTAAAAAATTCAATCAAATTTTCTTGTGACTTTCAATTAGTCTTATTCCCTCACAAATCCATATTTATCTCTCTAGGGTTTGCATTTTTGCCTCAACTGTTTTTCAGATTCAGATTATATCACATATCATATATTTCAATTCTTTCTTTCACATTTCACATCATATTCACATATCCCGTTCTGGGATTCCATCATCAGAAATCAATTTCATAACACCCACATGCTCAATATATAAATATAAATGCCATCATTCCATCTGGTCTTGGAGGTTTTAGATCAAGCATCACCCATAATGTATGCCATATTTCATGCTCACAAAGAATCTGACATAGCATCCTATTTTCTTAAACCGTGACAACTTTTCGAATAAGGCATCTAAATCTGAGGGGTAATTGGGATTTTCTGTAGCAAACAAATTGGAGAATCCGTTAACAAAATAATTAGCCATAAACTCCCTATCCCGAAACCATTCCTCAGAAGTGAGTTTGACCCTGCAACATTATTTTTGCGCCGTTGGATAATTGTTGATAATTGATAAAACCACCTAATCATGAAATATATATTCTCCTATTATTTACTTGTTAAATGATATTGCATATAATTTTTATTATTTTACTTTAATGGAAGAATAATACATAAAAAATGAAGTTTACATTCATATACCTTAGAAGAACTTATTCTAGAATTTTCTTTTAATTTTACGTCCTTTAAATCTAATAATTTATCATTGTTGTTTCTTAACGCAAACTTTTAAAGATTTAATAGGTAAGAAAATTTCATATTGCTAAATTAAATATATTAATACACCAAAACAACTTGTTAAGAAACCATGGTCTATCAGATTATTTTTAAAAAAAATCTAATCAATTTATTGTACCAAGTGGATACCATTTAGGCATCTTATAGATTTATTGAATTTGGCAACCGAAATGTTTTAGGAAGTAATTGAAAATAGATAAATTGGTCTACAAATAATATAGATATGTAATTGGATTTTGGAAATTAAATATTTGCATATTCTTGAAATATTCCTACAAAAAAAAAACCCATCTTGCTGCATTATAATTAGCATAAAAAGTTGAGGTCTAGAGACACCGCATATATACAATATATGTATACCTACAATAACAAGTGAAAGAAAATTGAAAAAATGTCACTTTTAAAATGTGCCACTACAATTTAAACAGATGTACGAGATAATGAATTAGCCACATCATAAAGAGTATTCATATCACTTATCATTTCAAACGTTATAATGGAAGTGTTCAGTAGAATAAGGCATACAAACATATTTTCCTTCTGGAATAAAAGATAATGTTATAATAACATAAGACTTATAAATCCTGCAAATAGAAAATATTAGTATACTTCTTATTCCACTCTGACAAATCAAGTATTTTAATTTTAACATATATTATAATGGAGTTGATGCAAAAATTAAGGAGCAATATTTTTCTAACATGTTAAAATACAGCAGTCACAGTATTAAAATTTTTTACAAACAGAAGGAACCTTAAGGAGAAATCCTATTTCATACCATAGGAGTAACCTCCTTCTATTCTCTTATTAGAAGTCTTGATAATTTATGAATAAAAACTCATGTGCTAGTAGTAAAATTTCAATTGACGCATCTATTATTTCAATATTTATAATATTCTAGTGTTTTGTTTTGATTTTATATCATTTGAATCAAATAATTTATGACTATTGTTCACAGAACAATTATCCAAGAATTTAATAAGTAAGGAAATCATCACAAAAAAAAGTAAGAAAAATCCTATGATACTAAAATAAAAATAATTATGACACTAAAACAACTCTAATTGAGGAACCACGACCTTTCCAAATAACATCGACAAAATCTTAGTAATTTATAGTAGTGAACGAAAACCATCTAGGCAACCCATAGATATATTAAATCTAGTAAGAAAAATGTTTTAGGAAGCTGTTCAAATTAAATGGTAATTTGGTCCATAAATGATATCGATTTATAAATAAATTTGGAAATTAAATCATTGCTTCTACCCAAATTATTCCCACCAAACAATCCCAACTTGCACCATTTATACTTAGCATAAAAAATATGTTCTTGGCTTGCATAGACACAACGTATAAGGTACAATAATAAGTGAAGGAGAATTTGGCAAGCATCCATTTCAAAATAGCAAGACATAGTTTGAATGGATCTATAAGGTTCTGAATTAGCTACATCATGAAAATATTTACACCAATCTTTTCAAAGTCGCTATGGAAGTATTCACAAACAAATATATTTATATAATTTCTTTCTATAATATAAGAAAATAATAATGGAAGATTAATAAATCCTTCCCAATATGGAAAGACAGAAAAAAAATCTCCTATTACTACAACATTGAAATATTAATACTATTACCAATTGTATTTTGAGAAATAAAATAATTTAATATTATGATCAAGTGAATGCTAAAATAGAGGAACTAAATTTGTAACTTGTTAGAATACAATGAATAGTAACAATGAAATTCATATTGATGAAGTAATAGTGGAAATTTTTTCAAGCAAAAGGCGCTTGATGAATAAGCCTATTTTGTGCTATATATAACCTAGATTTTTTTACTCAGGCTCCATCAAAACATTTATATTAAACTGTTCCTCTCTTTTTGTCTATCTCTTTTTTATTTGAGGCCTGCCTTTTCTTTGCAACAAAGTGACAAATGGCAAGCCCTCTCCTAAAATCTTGCAGGGATCTGCACAGATATTTATTTAGTTATCTCAAAAGGATAGTCTCTGTAAGTCATCAATTTCCCTATTCTTTTGCACTGATTTTAAGCACAAAATCCATTCTATATATTTTGTGATTTAGTTCTTACAATTAAAATGGTTTTATCGGCCAAATGGCCGGTTCAACCATTTTTTTGCAGCCGATAAAACGAATTACTATTTTTTGACTAGTTGAATAGTTATACCATCATTCAATGGCTTTTTTAATTCGATGTCCGCTCTAGATTTTTAAAACATTGTGCTTAATATTATGCTTTCTTTTCTCATGTGATAGGAATCTTTAGCCTTAATGAATGATTTACATGCAACAAAGAACAGTGCAACTATTGAAGAATTGACAGCTCCACCAGTGTCCGTTGAAAATGTTTCTGGCGCGAGCACTATGGTAAGTTTCTAATTGAGTTCTTGGAATGACATTTTTGTCTATGAATTTTTTATTTTTATTTCTGTAATCTTATTAATTATAAAAATTGTTGATATCCCTTATAGCATGCACCAAAGAGAGCGATAACAAGGAGTACAGTTGTCGGTCAACTTTTTGATCACAACTTTGTCATTTCTGAAGATCCCATTGTCTCTAAGGTCAATATGAATGAGGTAATTTTAATATATACGATATTGATATATTTATATATGTAAAATAAATATCTGAATTATAGCTTTTTAAATTATATTTACATAATTTTATATCCTAAATAAAATTTGCAGCTCCCTAATCTTGAGGGAAAGATCAATCGTGATCGTCGTTTTACTTTCAATGAACGATTGAGGGGTTGGAATGTAAAACGCCGCCTACGAGCAAATGGCAAGATGTGTGATATGGTAAATCAAAATAATTATTTCACATCTTATTCTCTTTTTTTAGTTTTTAGTAACTCAAATTTGATATATTGTCATGGATTTCAAGGTTTCTTAGATTTGTTTTAAAATTTAAATAATGGAATATATATATATATATATATATATATATATATATATATATATATATATATATATATATATATATATATATATATATATATATATATATATATATATAACGTTATTTAATTTTGTTATGGTAGTTGATTAAATACATTTCTATCATTCTAGACCATATAATAATGTTTCTTTTACAGATAAAATTGATTGTTGGTATGACAACTAATTAGACATGGAGAATTTTTTGGCGTGGGAGAATAGGGAGAAGGAAAAAAAAAAGAAAAAAAAAAACCAACCATTAACTACCTTCCTAAGAAGGTATTGGACACGATGAAAAATCCCATACTAATTTACAGGAACGGATATCCTTTTCTTATGCTGAAACACTTAATATTGTCATACCTAATATCAAGAAATAACGTATAATTTTTTTATTAAAGAGAATCATTAATTAATAATGAAGGATATAATGTTTTTGTTACCCTACGTTAGAGGGATGGGTCTCATATTATAGGCTCAAAAAATGAGTAAAATCTTATCCTTACGAGTCATATTTTGTCGAAGAATTCATATGTTTTAGCTTTTTTTAAGTATTTTTCTTTAGTTTCTCCTCATATGTTAATATGATCTGTTAGTATGATTGACATTTGAAATTTAATCTATCTGGCAGTCTTATTACCATTCAAGAGCAAACAGAACATTTCGCTCAGTCATTGAGGTAGTCAATTTTATAATGTATGAGACATATCCCACAACACAAAGAAAGCACCCGGTAATATTTCGAGAAACTTTGGTTTAATATGTATATGTTTTGCTATACAGAACATCAAAATTTTTATATAGCCAATGATACTTTTAGTCTTATTTCTTGACGTTTTATCATCATCATCATCCTATATAGGATGATACTATGAAAGCTACAACATCAACAAGGAAAAGGAAACAAAATTCAACTACAAGAGATGAAACAAAAAAATTGCGGCCCTTCAAAATGACGAATGAAGATGTCGAAGAATTCATGACTGATGCTTTTTCGATATTTCAAGATGCTGCCTATGGTGAGGAATGGAGGATGGAAAATGATTTCAAGTATAGTGATTACTTTATCTTCTCGAAAAAAAGAAACAATCATTCATTTTCTGAAGGTAAATTCCTCTCCTAAAATATAGCTGCCTTTTTT
Organism: Sindora glabra; assembly: GCA_020226215.1. Taxonomy (NCBI): domain Eukaryota; kingdom Viridiplantae; phylum Streptophyta; class Magnoliopsida; order Fabales; family Fabaceae; genus Sindora; species Sindora glabra. The sequence continues at coordinate 40,425,407 of CM035234.1, forward strand.
GACATATGATAGAAACTTGCGTGGATTCTAATTTTTCGAGAACTAAGATGGTGTTTGTTAAATATAAAAAAAACTAGCTAACCAGATGTATTGCAGTCTTTTTTTTCTTTTTCTTTTTCATTCTTATGTGTTTCATAAATTTTTTTAAGTTTAAAGTCAATTCAGCCTCTTTTTTTTGAAAGACAATTTCTCTAAGAAAATCTCATTTATTTATATATGAAAAAAAAAATATCAAGTGTTTTTATATCTTATGATTAAAAAAAATTTCTAGAGTCATGGTGGTGAAGGAAACAAAGAAAAGTTATCTTTTACTAAATTTATTAATATAATATTGAATATATCAATTATTTTTTTACTATTTTGATAGTTTATAATTATATTTTATTAAACTTATTTTCTACTAAAACAAATAGAGTCTTAATTTGGTTTAATTTTAAGTGTGAATTAGTTCAAAAGAATCCCATTTGAAGTTGGTTTTTATTTAGTCTAATTTTGTTTAGTCGAAATTTTCCTTATTTTCCCCTTCTTTTTGTTTCTACTTCAATTAAAATTTAAACTAGTCATAATTTATGAGAAAAGTCAGTTATAACTATGTTGTAGACAAATAAATTATTGTAATATAAAACTATATTGCATTTCCTTAACTTGACAAAATGATTTTATATTTATTTGTTTGGCTTTAAGATGGTTTCATAGGTTGGAAAACATTCCTAATAATTATATCATTTTGATTTGCAGAAGATCAACATAGAAACAATGTTCAAACCTCAAGTGTTCGAAAACAAAATGGTGCAACCCAAAATCTCGCCATTGTTTCACAAGATTTGACTATAACTCAAGGTATTATTGAAGCAGAAAAAACAAATGATGTTGAAATGGAGGACGTTACGAATGAAGTTCATGAAAGGACAAAGGAGATACAAAATTGTTCAAGGAAGGTTGATAAAAAATCTCAATCAAAGCAATTTAGAGGGGAAGAAATATTAGAAGGCGAAGCAATAGAAGAATTTTTGCCTAATATTATAAATGAAATTCGTAAGGAAGACAACGAAATGACTATAGATTGGAAAGCTAGCCCTTCAGAAGTGATAACAAGGGTTTATGAAGAATGGATTGCTCATATGTGAGCGGTAATTAGGTTTATTGAATAGTCAAGATTTGGATTATCACAAAAAAATGGAGAAAATTATTCTGATTAATGCCCTATAAATTCATGTTGTCGAATTTTGCATGTGTATGGAAAGGGCAAAAATATAAAGGACTTTTTGTCTTATGGTATTGAAAATGTTATTTCTTTCTATCATGATTTGTAAAGTAGGGGTAAATTGGAGTTTATAATATTGCACAATATTGTAAGCTCTTGATGTTGTTCAGGCTTGCCATGTCTGAAGGGCATTTTATAAAGTTATAATTTTTAAATTTGTTCCTTGGTATTTGAGCAAATATAGGTTTATTAGCTCCTTGTCTATTTACGGATTGCCCCTTATATTTGGATCACCAAGCATGCACCGGGCAATCTCTTCTGTTGGTTATTTCAGATTTGAGTTTCAAGTAAAAAACCGAACAAGCCTTGTGTAGACAAGGCAACGTCTCATCAAATTTACTCACCAAAGACAAAACGTTACCCTAGTATAACTATAAAACAATACAAATCATTATATCACTAAAAAGACAAACTAAAAATCAGAGAAGAATTTTTTTTTTTAAAAGGAATAATTCATATCATAGAAATCAAACTGACAAACATGAAATCATTCATATCAGAACACTAAAATTTGAATAAAAAATTGCTCAAAAGCAACTTTATATATATATATATATATATAAAGAAACAATGCAACAAAACAGACCTAATTGATCGTATATTCTTCCTGTGTGTACACTTAGTAGGCTATCTTGGAGGTGCGAAGTTTTGGGTTTGGAGAACCAAGCTGGTGGATCTAAAAATCGCTGGAGAAGAGGGGGTAGCAGATGGAGGGAGAGGTGGAGTTGGGCTTCAGTGACAGTGAGCTCCATTAGGGCGAGTGATTGAGGAAAATGGGGCAATCACAAACTGCGGAGGTAGTTTTGCCTGACGACTTAAATGCAGTCTTGAAACGAATCTTTTTCAATCTATTTAGCAGTTTTTTTTTTGTTGGATTCGATTACATTCGGTTAGTGGGCTCTCACCCACCGACTGAACTTGATGGACTTCTCCATTTTTTCTGCTTAAACCCGACACATCATTTAACATCAGACAGTTACAAGAGTCAAGAGGCATGGGTCGGGTCATGGAAATTTGAATATTACTGGTGGAAAGTCATTCTATAGTGAATTTTTAAGCTGGAACACGTGGTTAGAATCGAGGCATGTTAGTAGAAACACATCCTTTTTTTTTTTTGAGGGGGGGGGGGGAAGGAGGAGACATCATTTTGTATTCTATTTCATTTGTGAGGATAGTTAGTCTCTCTCTTTTGGGATGCTTTTTGGAAACAGGTAAGATGTGTTAAAGTACAATATAATATTGTTATATTATATTTTTAAATCTAAGGAATATGAACATATATAGTCATGATTTTTTTATCAACCTTGAAATGAAATTATATCCTAAAATGAATTAAATGAAACATTTGGGGAGGGATGTATGAGCGGTATGTGTGTATAATGTTTGTGTGATTGCATGCCTAGGTAGGGATAGAGGTTTGGCTCTAAGGTTTAGTTGTTTCAATCCTCTCCCCTCTATGTATTAGGAGTGAGGATTTAAAATGAGTTGTGATAGCAATGTTATAGTGGTTGAAGTGAAAAATTATTGAATATACTTTTAAAATGTTCATCATTATTTCATTGATGAGAATTTTACCATTCCAAATTCATTAAATTTATCCTATGAAAGTCTTGTGATTTCACTATTATAAATCAAATATCAAATATATTTATCGAACTAATGTTTATACTTTACCATGGCAAAATTTTCAGTCCTAAACATTTTAATTTCGGTAACATTGTGGAAGGATATGATTCATATCGATTGTTGCCACAATTATTCTCCATTTATATAGTAGTAGCCATTTTTCTCTTTATTTACTACTTGTAAATTTCCAAACTTAATTATCATGATGAGATGAGTTTTATACTGTTATTAAAAGTTGTTGAAATGGCTCATGTATCTTGGATAATTTCCATCCACACTAGATCATTAATTGATCGTCCAACTTCCAACTATGTTTCCATCTCATAATAATGAAATTATATCATCTTAATCTTATAAATCTCTTCAAGATTCCCATAGAAATCAATTCAAGAAATTTAACATTAAGTGAAACATTTATAAAGGAGATTCTTACTTCTTTTCTACCTGAGAAACAAACTTGTGAAAAACCATCCAATCTTAACAAATTAGTTTTTTCGACTATTTTCTACCTAGTTTGAAATTTTGAAAAATTATACGATTTCACAAATATTAAGGCCACTCTAATGGTACACTAGTTCTTTACACTTTTATATCTAACATGACATGTACCTTACCAAAATATTAGTTTTCAAGGTAAGATGTTTCTTTATCTCATTCGCGTGAAATAAGTCTGCCCCAATAACAAGCATGTATATGTTTTACTAATAAAACATAGTTAATTCCATATGCTCCTTGATGCATGGAATAAATATCACTCTAATGCCCGGGTCATGAGACATTATTATAAAATGAAAAGAAAAATGCAAATTATACTTATCAACTATGTGGTGGATATATTTTATCCTTTGAACTATGAAAATAGGCAAATTCAGGTTTATTTGTTTTTTATTTTTTAAAATAATTTTTTATTTTTTTATTTTTAAAAACAGAAGAACCTATTTGGTAATCTATTTTTAAAAATTATTCTCTAAATGTGTAACTTAAAAATAAAAAATAAAAATAATTTGTAATTATTTTTCAAATTATTTTTCTTATTTTAAATGTCAGTTTTGTAATTAAATAAAATATTTCTTCATTTATAATATCAATAACCCTTTAATCTCAATTTTCCTTCAATTCAAAAATAGTTTTTAAGAATAAAAAAATAGTTCTTAAAAATAATTTTTAAAAACACAAAAATAAAAATATATCAAAACACACCCTTTTCTTATAAAACTATACCATTACTAAATTAATGAAAAATGTTGGAAAAAATTGCAAATTACTTCCACAAATTATAAGATAGTTGCATTTTGCCTCCAGTAACTTTGAAGGTTGTAAATTAAATCCTTAATTATATAAAATTTATAATTAATACATATTATTTACTTAATTAACCTTTTTATGAAATTATTGACATTCTAAAAAAATTTTAAGCTTAAATTATAATATTTTTATATGTTGAATTATTACATCATTTTTTGTGCATAATATTTATGTTATATAATTAAGACAAGCTAAATTATATATATAAAATTTTAATTAGAAACTTGAAAATAAGTTACAAAATTATGTGTAAAAAGTGATAAAAAAAATTAACACATAATAATATTGCAATTGATCTTTATTAGTACTACTTGACATTGATCATCATTATTTCTTTTTTTCTTTGAATTACTCACTCATTCAAGGGAATATGGAGAAAAAATATCAAGCGAAGAAGTGAAATAAATATATATGTTATGCTATATAAAAAAAAACTTATTATTTTCATTTTATGTGATCATATTTAATTTAATTTTAATGTCATAACGGTGATGACGATGATAAATAATAATTTTTATTTTGCCTTCAAAGATTTTTTTTTACAATTCACCTTATTTAAAATTTGATAATTATATATCTTATGAGTTATCTTTATTTTATTTATTTAAAATTTATAATTTATTATAATATTTATATTTAGACTAATATATCTGTATTTTGAAAAAATATATTAGTTAATAAGTCTACTTTATTTGCTGCATAAATTTTTCTTATAAATTTATTAAAAATTAAAAATTTTCATATATAATCTTTTATCTTAGAAGAAATTTTAGTTTACTTATATCATTAAAAATAATTAATTAATGAAAAAATTCTAGTTTTAGTTCACTTAGTTTATATGAAATGTATAATATGATACATCAAATTTTTGCAAATGCTCATTTTATTTACAAATATTGGCTTCAAGAGTGCTTTTTTAGAAAGTACAAACCTTACATATTGAGTAATGGATATCAAAACAAATTTAGTGAAGCAATCTTCTTTAATTTTGGTATTGGATACAACCTTTCATTATTTTTAACTTATTCAATTTATTTTTTAAATTTGTTCAAATTTGAATTCTTAAGTGTCATAAGAGATATTCGTTTCCATTTTTGGTAAGGGTGCTTTATAAGGAAGAATACAAGAGAAAAAAGATGACCAAGGAAGGAGGAACATGGGTTGCGATAGGATATTTTGTAATGAGGAATAGGAGGAAGTGTTAGGGTTAAGAGTGATAAAATATATTATGTCAATTATTTAAGTAAATTAACATGGTGTTTAAGACATTTAACGTTAGTTTCTTATATCCAAGATGCTTCAAAAGAAACAACATCTATTGTTTTCGATATAATAACTAATCCTATTATTATTATTTGCGACGATCATAATAACTAATTTATAATGATGCTCCATTGCATGTCGGTTGAAAACTGATTTGTAATTCTGCAATAGTTTGTCTCAAGATTATCAAATATCCCCACTTAGTTCATCAAATTTTTCTTGGTTGTCCATTTCGTTCAGCTTTATATATGTTTATATAGAATAAGGCCCACATTATGATTTTGGTCAACTTTATGTTTATATAAAATAAGGGCCTACATTATGGTTTCTGTGTACAGAAAAATCAAAATAGTAATGTACATTGCTGGTTAACCATGCATGTCCATAAATATCCAAATCAAAATATAAGATCTAAATAGTCAAAAGACTAACCTTTTTAATATATTTTAAACTTTCTGCAATTTCTTAATGGGCATGATAAAGCCTAAAATCAATCAATCTTGTTTATCTCCCTCTTTTCATTCTCAGTAATACTCTTATGTTGCATTTGATGATGAAATGTAATAAGAATAAATATGTTAATAAACAAAAGGTTCATGCTTTTACTATAAAGAAATTTGGTCCTTACAATTTTGATAATAAATTTTAAAACGTGTAAAATTTTTATTGTTGATTATATCATATATTTTTATTAAATTAAACTATTTAATAAGATATTTATCAATTTTTTCATAAGGATGTGATTGCCATTGATTACTCTTTCTCCATTCATATTTATATTATTTTGATGTGCCAAAAATAAAAGTATAATGGAATGTCAATTTCTTTTTTGATCATATCAAACATTAAACATAATTATAAGATGTTGATTCCATTCCATTCTTACTCCTTTTCCCTCTTCTTTCTCCATTTTCATTTACATTTGATTCAATTGTATCTTATAAAAAATGCAACAATAATTTCCTTAAGCCTAAAAAGGGCTCCAACTTTGTGCACCAAAGTGAAGTAATAATGGGTAGGTTTGAGAAGAAGCAAGAAGAAGAAACAACAACAACAACAACAACAACAGGACTTACTATAATTACAATTGTCACATCTAACCCTGTAAATATGTGAGCTCCCTGCATTTTTATAGGTCCCAAGCATAGTTATTGCATCTAACCTTTCATTAGTGTAAAATCCATGAAAATGAAATGGGATCATGCATTTGGACAAACAAATCTAGCAATTATAGTTGTAATTATTGCACTAAATCATAACTCATAGGTAACAAATATTTAAAAAATATTTTAAAATGCCTTAACGTAGTATATTCCATATGTAAGTACGATTTTTCTTTTTGATTGTGCTTACTAGATCTTTTACAGGATTTTTCACAGAGCTAAGATTGAGCCTTTAAACTATACGGTTAAACAATTTAACAAACAAGTAACGGTAATGTATATGCTAATTACATATTAGTCCATAGATTAATTGTATGCTTTCGAAAATCATGGTGCATAACTCAATAAAAGAGACATTGTCGTATTTTATTTTTACTTTATGTTTTTATCATGGCTGAGAAGAGTAGAATAAAAATTGAATTTGTAACTGAAAAATACAACAAATCATAATGCCTCACATGAATTGTATTCGTAAAGTTAAGTTGAATTTGATGTTAAGTCATGCATTATGATAGTTGTCGATAGAAATTATTGATTATCATAATAATTGATAAAAAATAGTTAAGTGATTATCTTGTTAAGTTTATATATATATATATATATATATATATATATATATATATATATATATATATATATATATATATATATATATATATATATATATATATATATATATATATTATGTAACTTAAAATAAAGTGCAAGGTTGTAGCATACTCTTCTCTAAAAGTCAATCAATAATATACATATCATCAATTTTGATGAGGTTTACTGTATTTCAGCCTAGAATCTATAAGAAGAAACTATGCAATTTTTCAAAATATAAATACGGTATAAAATATTACTATGCTTAGAGTCTTTGAATGTAAAAATATTTAGTAAGGAATAAAAAAATATATAAATTGATTGCAATTGCATTAATTGTTGGCTATTAAAAGAAATGAATATCACAACAAGTACAACATAATCTTTAATTAACATATCTTCTATGGTACTTGTCTTACTATTACTTGTTTAATTACATGATATGTTTAACTTATTCAAAATCTAATTAGGTGATTAATTTTCTTTTCAACTGAAAAGTTTGTTTAATGGGAAGAAAAATCAGTTGCTGTTTGAATGAAAACATAAGAGAAGTTGGATAACGAAAAGTCAATTTTTTTTTCGATTTACGTATTATAAATTGCTTTAAACTTTCACCCCTTGTCCACTTCAAAATTTAAAGGTAAAATTTCCTTGATTTTTAATTACAAATAAAATATATAACTAAATATTTTCTTTTACTTAGATGATGATAATATTGGTAAATCAATTAGTATACGTACCATTGTAATAAAATTGAGGTTAGGTCAGTAAAAAATGACAAGTCTCGAAGAAAGCAAAGGAGACCATTACATCAGTTATAATGCCAATGATAATAAAAGATATTCTAAATACATTATTCATTATATAATTCAAAAAGTACAAACGATCTCTTCAATTATGGAAGTGCAAGTGGACTGTTCATGAGTATTATTAAAACAGTCCTTAACTGCTATTTCGTGACAAACCTCAGTACAATATCCCCACTTGTCCCATAGAAGATATTCTTTCCTATTATTACAAGTTATCATTTTCTTGTCCTCGATAACTACACAAAGATCTTTGATGAAAGAATCCAATTCAAGGAATGTACAACCTGTGATAACTAATGAATAATAACAATATGTAAATTTAATTTTTACTGACCATATTTTACTAGATTGTTTTTATCAGCTCTTCTATATTTATGTTAGAGTATATTGTGAACCAAATAGTTTTAATTCTAATTCTAAGAAGATTTGATCCTATGCAGAGATCCAACAGTATGAATTTTTTAGCTCCAAGGTTGTAGAGTTTTTGGAAAGAACATTAAACTAAAAGGTTGAAAAAAGTAATTCAAATGAGCATATATGTTTTGATGAAATTTTTATCAATTAGTGATTCTTAAAAAATTGTTAAACTAAATGAATTAAAAGGACAAGAAAAATGAACTTCAATTCATGCAAGAATTTAACTAAAAAGAAATAGAGCAAATGTTATGTTATTGTTGAACTTTAGATGAAAAAAAAAAAACCAAAATCTCCGTTACATAAGGAATATAAATTCAATTAAGTGATCACTTAGTTTCTATTTGCTATTTATCACTATTGGAAGATCTTCAATCATAGTTGAGAAGAAGTATTTAATTTGTTAATCAAGTGTCAAACAGCCTTTTTGCATGAACAATTAGATGTCAATGATATAAAGATAATGAGAGACATGATTTTAAAATTATAGTTGCTATCATGATTGTAATTATATTATGATTAATAATTGCAGACAAATATAAAAACATGAATGAAATTATTGCATAGCAAAAATGCAAATAATTATTTACAATAGACCGAAATTTGAGACCATGATAAGGGGAACAACAACTTACGTTGCAACAAGCATTTTTAATGAAAAAAAGAACAAATGAATGCTAAAATTCTTGTAGTGTAAATTACTCGTGAGTCTTATTTTATTGCAATAACTATGACTACAGTTGTTGTATCTACCCCTACGAATATGTGAGCTCCCTGTATTTTTGTAAATCCTCCATTATGTTGTTGTTGCATTTAACCTTTAATTAGTGTAGAACGCATGAAAATGCAAGGGGTCACATATTTGGCTCGCTAAATGTAACATTTGCAACTACAATTGTTACATTGAATTAACACTCATAAGTAATTTAGTATTTAAAAATAATTTTAAATGCTTTAAACCTAATACATTCCATGTGTAAGAAAGAATTTCTTATTTGATAGTGCTTCGTGGGTCTTTGGCAGGATCTTCCACAAGGCAAAGGACAAGCCTCTAAAGAAGAGGGCTAAATAATTTAATATATAAATAATAATAGTGTGCTAATTACACATTAATATAGGGATTAATAGTATGCTTTCAAAAATTGTGGTACATATCTTAAAATAAAAAAGATTTTGTTGTATTTTATTTTTACTTTATGTTCTTACCATGGCTAGGAATAGTAGAACTAAAATTGGACTTGTAATTAATGAATCACAATAAATCATGATATCTCACATAAATTGTACTTGTAAAGTTAAATTCAATTTAAGTTATGCATTACGATAGTCGTGGTTTGAAATAATTGATTATCAAAGTAATTGATTTTGGAATGAAAATAGTTATGATGTGGTCTTATTTATTTATATATGTATGTGTGTATAGGATGGATTCATTGAAACTGGTGTAAGTTTAAATTACTTAAACCAAATCTAAATGGTTAATTTCAGTAAAATTTAAGGGCTTATATTAGTTCATTTAAGACTTTTTTTTACACTATATGTATTTTACTCCCCCTTACGATCAATGCATTAAATAAAAACTTCCAAATCATAAAGACACTATAATTCAATTTAAGTAAATAAATCGGTGAATATAAATAAAAAATAATTGTTTATATATGATTATTATATTTTTTAAAATAATTTTTTTACAATTATTACATATAATTATTAACTTCCTTTTAAAGATGTATATTTTTTTTAGTTCATTATTTACATTTCACATTTTAACTTTCTATTATTTGTAATAGACATGTAACACTTTCAAGATTTATATTTTTTTAATCAAACAATTATTTTTAGGTCTTTTTAATGATTGTTTTGTCTGATTATCTTTTCTACAATGCTATTACTTTTTTGGAACGTATACTACAGCAAAAAAGATATTTAACGACAACAATTGTCATCGGTGTAGAAAACTCAGTCATCGCTAAATACAAAAGTTATTGGTGAAAAAGTTGTTAGCATAGGTTCATAGGTGAAACCATTAGCACTGACGACAACTTGTTGTCGCAAAAAGTATAGCCTTCAACAACGACAAAATTGTCATAAAAAACATTTTCAAAATTCAAATATTTTTGAAATTTGATTTTCACCAATGACATTTAGCTTTGTTATAGGTCCAATTAAAAAATAAAAAAATTTCAAAATACTTTTCAGCAATGATAAGTATCGTCATTGAAAGTCCATAACATTTAGCAACGACAAAGTCATAATTAAAACTTAGACGTTGTTGTCATTGAATTTTTTGGGATTTTTTTTAAAATTAAAATTAAAATTTAAGTGATAATTAAGTGTAATTCAAATAATATATTATATTTAACAACATAATATAAAATATTCTTTATTTCAATTCAATTGAATTATATTTATTTTTTTAAATTAATTTTAATTTAATGTAAATTATACAACTGCAATACATCAACAGTATTAATAATAATATATAATAATTTGATTCAATATAAAAAAATTAATACTTATAAAATAACTGTATAAACAGCATATATATGAATAAATTATATATACATAATCCATGTAAATGTGTACATATGAAAATATACATATACATTATATAATATGGGGGAGGGGAGGTGTAAATATGTCAATGCATCCTTATCTATGCCATTATCATCATCATCATCATCATCATCATTATTACAATGGGGACGATCAAACAATGGTGATGGTTGAGAAGGATTAGGTGGCTCAGTGGCAAGTGCAGTGGCAAATCTACTCAACCCAGATGGTGTAGTAGCAAATGGAGGTGGCGGCAAGATGATACTTTACTATCTAAGAGTGGAGGTGATCTCAGTAAGATAAGTCCTAAGCTGTTGCTGCATTTATTGCTACTGAGTAAGCTGTTGCTGCTCCTGAATCAACTACTGGCTCTATTGAAACTCATCTCAGCTCTGTTGTAACTACTCCTACAACTTACCAACTTTAGACACGTATTGTGAGCTCCCCCTAGTGCTAGAAGTGCTTGCTGAATGATAGGACTAACTAGCCAACACGTGTTTCGGTCCCTAAATTTCTCGAGAACTAATTGTAGCTCACTAGTGTTTTTATTTCTCTATTCATTTTTTATAAGAGAAAAAAAGGATGAAAATAATTAAATAATGAACAAGAAGCTGACTAACAAAATGTACATTTAAATAATGAACAAAAAGTTGAATTACCTTATCAAAATGATGTGCAGCAATAAATTTTGACCCATGTTGATCATTTACCACCTTTTATGCTCTATTATTTGCATTTCTCCTACACAACTCCTGTAAATTAAAAAAATAATATAAAATTATGTTTACAATTTAGATATGTGAAATAATGGTTTAATTTTATAAAATGTCATACTTACCCTATACTCATCGCTATAAAAAAAAGTCTATGCACCTCTGCCATGTTTGCAATGAGATAGATCATGACATGCAGCATCTAGCACAATCCAAATCATAATCCTGCTCTTGATCACCCCATACTCTAAAAAGGTGTACAGGTCTACAGCAATCCGCATCAAACCGGAAATACTTTATCCCAATTATCCTTAGAGATGCCCTGGAACTTAAATTGGGACAGCATTAGAAGACATTTAACAAATTTATGAGTATTATATTTAGAAATTTCAATCTCAAACATAACTAAGTCAATAAATGGAGGGGATAGATACTTGCATAAACCTCTTGCACAACTCTATCTCAAATCTGCTAAGGTACAGCTCGCCATGACTTATAATAAGGTAGCATATGAGCTCGGATCATGCTACCAATATCATGGGAGAGATGGCTAGCATTCTCACTGATCGCATGCCATGTACTAGTCGTATCGAATTGTACAGGTATTGGTCCCCTCCATCCCTCCCTATCTTCTCATACAGCTTAAGTGACCTATTCGGGCCCTTCTTTCTCACAGCTGCCACTTCGATAGATAACGAAAAATATCAATACCATAAATTCATATTTAATCAATCTCAAGTATGTACAATAAGAAAAGATATCTAATCCCTCGCACTATGATGGAATGTGGGTGGGTCATTGTATAGGGTCCCATCTAGCATCACCCTTATGGTGTCGTGCCTCGACATCTACCATGGCTGAGATAATACATATTATACAAGTAGTTAATAGAAAATTCATAGTCAAATTGAATGATTAAAATATACAACTTATTGCAATCATATATATTGTTTAGATAATTATGCTTACATAATTATGAGTCGTAATGCAAAAAAATTGTTATTTCCCTAGTCTGAATCAGTGTCAATGAACTTAACAGACCCATCCTCATCGATTTCTCCATCATTATCAGATTGTAAAGGCCCTTCCTCCATATAATCCTCAATTATTTCGTCTTCGAAACTGCTTTCATCATCGATGAAGGTGTCTTCTTTATGACTGCCAGATCCAACATTCCTGGAAGGTGGAATGATTGAAGGACCATTTCTTTGATTACTTAGATCTACTAAATGAAAATCTCCAAAATCAATTGTGAGGTTGAAATTAGAGGAGTTACTTTTCTGCAGAAATAACAAGTCCTGTGCACTATCTCCATCACTGGGTAGATCTCATATGTCGAGATGTATCATATTATGGACAACCCTCTAATTTGATCTATTAAGAAAATCCTCAGTGTAAAAGACTTATTTTGCTTGGATAGCAAGTATGTAAGGGTCATTTTTGTACCATTACGCATTAATGGAGATACTTATGATATTCTTGTCAATGTAAAGTTTTTCCTTCAAAGGATCAATATCATACCACTTGTATTTAAATAAGTTAACTCTATGATGTCTTCCAGTACACCATAAAACATGTTACCATCAATATTTGGAACAAAAATGCCATTATTTTGTGTTTTGTACTTCGCATCGTCAGTTTCAACTACCAAGTGCACTCCATTCATAATACATGTAGAATATATCATGATAGCAAAATTAGGACTGGAGACTAATGATAGTAGCTCTTCGGAGGCCTCCAAAGAATCGTTCCTATGTAAATGGTAAATCTACGAAAATAACATTTTTTTCAAGAATTAAATTGAAGGATCAGTACAAGTAATGAATAATATTTATATGATTGGTATAATGCATTTGGGAAGAACAAACATTTACCTTGGAGTAAAACTACATGGGGAATTTGATTTTCTATAAGTTATCAATGTTTTCAGCACCATTTCGTTTGAGTTCTTGTCGGTGCTCACTATAAAACATAGACATTTTAGTCTGTTATAATTAGTTGGAAGAAAAGTACAGATGATTATAGAAATTTATTGGAGATACTTTTCGATCTTAGTACAATTTTCAAGATGTACCATACTGCAATATCTCGATCCTTCCTATCGAAGTGAGAAATAATTTTCTTTCCCACTAGTTGACATTGGGATCAAAACATTAACAATGCCCTTCTTATTTAACTAGGCATTACATCTTGATTTCGATTAGGCTGATTGAATCTAGTTTCCACTCCAAGTTCATAGAAAAAAAATGGTAATACCTCATCAACAATATACCCTTCTATAATTGAACCCTCCAATCGAGCACGATTTCAAACATAATTCTTTAATTTTTTTTATATACCTTTCGTATAGGTACATCCATTGAAAATGAATGGATCTGCCTTGCAATGCTTCGTTTGGCAAATGTATCATCAAGTGAACCATTATGTCGAAGAATACTGGAAGGTATATTCTTTCAAGCTTACATAAAATAATAACAATGTCTTGCTTGTCTTGTAGAATATCCCTCCTATTGAGAGTTCTAGCACATATTTGATTGAATAAGCGCACAACTCAACAATTGGATATGATTATTCCTTTAGCAAAAATGCTCGAATTCTTATTATTAACAATCTTTGCATAATAACATGATAGTCATGTGATTTTAACCTTTTCAGCTTCATATCACGATCAGTGACATTCTTCCTGAGACTCCCATCAAACCCATTAAGAAATTTCATATTCTTCATATACTAGCAAAATCATCTTCATTCTTCTTTGTTAAGTGTATATACGACATGTGGTTTGAAAAGTTGACTCCTCTTTTTATATAGATGTAAGTTTGGCCTTATCTTTATGTCTGTTAGATCTCGTATTGCATTATCTGTATCTTTTATTTTATGCTCAATATCTAATAATGTACCCATAATACTATCACATACATTTTTTTCAACATATATCACATTAATGTTATGTCCCAAGTTCATTGTCGGCCAATACGGGAGGTCAAAAAATATACTTCTCTTACTCCAATTAAGTTCATCGGCACCCTTCTTTCGCTTTACATTATCAAATCGAGCATATTTTCCAAGAAGTCTTATGCCACCTTACCCAATTGATCTATGATAATGTTATTAGTAAAAGGATGAGGAGAGGCTTTCTTTTTTGACTTCTCATTGAATTCTTTCCTGTTTCTCCCTTTGTGACTTCTTGGAAGTTAATGACGATGATAGCATGAACTATTTTTTTCCTAACTCAAATTGATGGAGTATCCAGATTACATGTAGGACATGCTTTATATCCTTTTCTACTCCACCCAGAGAGACTGCTTTGAGCAGGAAAATTATTTACAGTCCATAGTAAAGTTGCTCGCATGTTGAACATTGTATTTGTATTCACATCCTGAGTTTCAACTCCCCTCCCCTAAAGATGCCTCAACTCTTCTACGACCAGTTGTAAGAAGATATCGATTCCTTGCCTAGCAACTATGGCGTCGGGCTTAATAAGGTTAACATGAAAAAAGACTGATTCATGCATGTCCATGGAGGCAAGTTATAAGTAGTTATCATCATCGGCCACATGCTGTAGGATAGGTTCCTATCACCAAAAGGATTAAATCCATCTGTATTTAAACCCAATCTAATGTTTCATGGGTTAGTAGAGAAATTAGGATATCTCTTATCAAATTTTTGCTAAGCTTTTTCATCAACGGAATGTCACATTACCCCTTCCTTTATTGAATTTCCAATATGATGCCATATCATATTCTTTGTAGTATGCCTCAACCTATACAATCGTTTTAGTCGAGGAGTTAATGGAAAATATCGAATCACTTTTTAAGACACTTTCTTTCCTTTCGTATTTTTATCTGCCCATTGACTCTCCCTACAAATTGGACAATTATCTTCCGAAGCATGTTCTTTCCAAAAAAGTGCACAATCATGTTTGCACACATAAATTGATCCATACCCTAACCCTAACTTGTTAAGTTATTTCCTTGCACCATAGTATAATTTGAGCAATTTATTATTATTCAGAAGTGTTTCTTTCAACAACTTCAAAAGAGCATCAAATGACTTATTTGTGTACTTATATAAAACCTTTAAGTGCATGAGTTTCACTAGAAAGTTTAAGGCTAAAAATGATATGCATCTCGGATACAATTTTATTTCTACTTGCTTGAATAACTTATCATAAATACTATAATTTGATTTAATGTCTCCGTCAGATGCATCCTCATTCCCTTCCATTTCATTATGAACTATTCCTTCAAGTACATGAGGGCCGAGGAAATTGTGTATAATATCCACCATCTCATCTCTATTGTTAGGAGATGCCCCATTGTCCTTCTAAAGGTTGAAATATCTATTTTACAATGATGTACCCAATTTATATATAATGAATGAAATCTATTATCTATAATATGTGCCTCCAATGTTGCTAATGTTTGGAATAATAAATTTACACTTTTTGCATGGGTGTCTTACCAAACCCTTTTCATCAATAAAGTTTTTAGCTCTTTGAACAAATGCCACCGCACCATTCCAATACTCATCCAAAAAGTGAATTGGTAGATATATCCAACCTTTATCTATAGATATTGTATCATTGAATAGGAAGAAAATAACTTTAGGTGGAATAAAGTGTTGTGATTAATATTTGAAATGTACCTTGAATACAATGTGTCACTCAAACTCTGAAAGGTAGGGTCCTATCCCATTTGAGATATTTCTATAGTTATGATTTTTTCAATTTATTCATGCTCATAATTTCTTTCATGCAAAAATTTTAGCAGCATTTCCCTATAATTCTCCAAGTGTGCAAATTATACGTCCGTATAGTTTATACCCAGAGAATAGTTAAGATGCTAAGATATTTCTACAATATCAAATAAGAGTCAGATAAATTATTAATAATAATTATAGGATATATCTCAAATTGTCCAATTTTTCAGGACAATTCAAGAGTTGGTTGATGTAAAAAGATTAACTAACCCTTGAATGAGTCTAAGCTTACAATGCAAAGGCAAATGTAGTTCTATTTAAAATTATTGCAAAAATATGTTTATAATATTTAAAAATAAAGATACGACATTTTATAAGTATTGTTATTTAAGTATTTTATTACTTAGATTGTTGAACTTTTTAAATATCCACAAGAATTGTTATGTTTCACAATTTGCAATTAGGAATTAAAATGTGTAACATACTTTACTATATTAATAAGATGCATAATTTAACTCTTTTAAAGAGATATGCATTTTGAGTACTTTTAAATTTTCAGATGTTCAAAATTTTTAAATTTCTATTATTATATGGTTGTTTCGATTATTTTGTCAAAAAGTCTTTTTATAAGAAATACTATATATATTTTTATAGAAGCATAATATATTACATGTTATTATAATTAAATAATAACAATAAAATAAAGTAAGTTTCTACTCACAAAAAGGTAACAATTATTTTTAAATATTTTTTTATATTTAACACTAAATAAATAAAATAATTTTTCATCATTTCAATATTTTATAATTCTATTTTTTAAAAAAAATTGGGCAAATTTTAAGAAGTTTTTAGAGTAAATAACACAAAATTAATATCCAAAAGATTGTATCATTAGTAGATTGGGCTTAAAAAATATTTTACCATACATTTAATATTAATTTTATAAGTCATTCATTAATGTCATGTTATTGTAATTTTAGCTACTAGAATTATGTACATAACGTATATTTTCTAAAATAATTAAAAATTATTTCATTATTCTTAAGAATTATTTTCTTATTTTGAAAAAATAATTTTTAATCAAAGAAAAAAATTAGATCAGAGGGTAGTTGAAATTGTAAATAAAAAAATAATTCACTTAATTACAAAATTGACATTGAAAATAACAAAATATAATTCAAAAAGTAATTAAATATTATTTATTTTGATTGTATTTAGAGCCTAGCTTTAAAAAATAATTTTGATAAATAAATTTTGAAAATAAGTCATTTATTAATTTTATTATTTTTAGGAATAAATAATAAATTTATTTTATCCAAAAAGAAGATGATTTTCATGTGGATTCAAGTTTAATTGACTTTTTCTTATTGTGTGGTGTAAATAATATAATTTGGATTGTTGAGTTTCGATTTCAATTTTAATTAAGAAAGATAATATGTTATTATAATCACATATTTTTATTATAATTATGTATTTTCTAAAGTATGTTTACATAATTATTCAAATTTCTATATTACATTATTTCAATAAAACTAATAATTTTGAAATGTCCTAAATTACATTATAAATTTTAGGTTTTGTAGAAAAAATATCATAACAACTCTATCTTACAATAATCTAATTAAATAATCAACACATACATCATATAATACAAAGTTATAATTTAAGGGATACATAATAACAATAAAATTTATATTTATAAATTTTATGTTAAGATAAATTTACGTAAATAAAATTAATATTTACAACATATAAAACTAGAAAAGATGAAGTTTCACATCAAAATAAATATACTATTAATTACATTAATTCATTGCAAACTATTCATCCTATAGATTAGATATTACAATAAAAATATTATAAAATTAAATTTAGATATCTCAATGGCAAAAATCTACTATTCGAATATACTCTAAATACTCCCTATGAATAATGATAAATAACAACAATAACTAACAAATTAAAATTAAAAATATAAAAAAATAATACATATAAAAATATATATAAATTATAAATATACTAAATTATAAAGAAATTTATAAGATAAACTTACCTTAAATCTACTGCTTCTTCCTTGTAATTGTGTGAAATGAGAATTGAAATATGCCAGTGACATATATATAGACAGACTCTTCAGCGATGATAAAATTCTTGGTCATCGCTGAAGATTCGCTAGTAAAACATCAAATTTTTCAGTGATGAGAAAGTCATTACTGAAGGTCTGTATGGGAAATTGGACCAAACCTTCAGTGACAACAAAAGTTGTTGCTGAAAGGAAGGCCTTTTATCGATGATGGTTGTCATTGTTGAAGGTCTGGTCCAATTTCCCAGACAGACCTTCAGTGATGACATCTGTCGTCGGTAAGAGGTCTTACCTTTTAGCGATGACATAAGTCATTGCTAAAGCTCCACCCATTTTCCTAGCAAATTTTCCTTAGTTTTCAGCAATGATAAAGTTTATCTTCCTACCCAATTTTTTTTAGCCCTAAAATTTTATTTTCCTACCATTTTTTTTGGAGTCCCTACGAATGTCATTTTAGGCATCACTGACGACTATATCGTCGGTTGTTACTAAAAATGTTATCGTTGTTGCTATTTTTTCTTATAGTTAACATACATAAAAAATTTAGGTCCTAATATATTAAAATGAATCACATATAACAATTGAAAAAGGAATTCATTTTAGAGGAAATTTATACATAGTTAACCATAAAATAAATTTATGGATTTGAAATTTTTTTAACTAAAATAGTTTTCTATAATATGTTACATCTTGAAATTTTTTATTTAATGTATTAATTAAAGCGACTACATATTACATATAGTATAAAAATCTCCTATAATGAATAACTCTGAGCCCTAAAATTTTAATTAAATTAATGACTATATATATAAGGATTGTTAACCTTTACATACATCCATATGTGAAGGTTAACAATTTTTAGTCTTTGATTTGGCTAAAAAATTTCATGCAATTAATAGGTACATTTATTGTAAGGAGAAGAGAGAATAAATAGAATTAACTTAAATATTTTAAATTAATATCTTTCCATTAAAATTACTTAAATATCTTTTATAATTTTATTAGTATTAAATTAGTAATGCAATTTTTTTGATTGAATGAAATAAAGGTTGCTAACCTCCACATATGAATATGGAGGCTAGCAATCTCCACACACACACACATATATGTGACATAAATGAATTGTAACTATGAGATCCAACATTGAAAGATTAAGATTAAAATACAAAGTCATATGACTTTTTTTTAAGTGATCATGTGACCTTTAATTATATTTTAATCCTAATTATTAATGTAAGATTAAGATCTAATAGCCATGATACATATATATGTATGTATGTATGTATGTATGTATGTGTGTGTGTGTGTGTGTAATGGAATGAAAAAAGGTAGTTAATGATAATAATATTTTTAAAAAATTAATAAATATATAAAATTTGATATTCTAATTTGAATATTTTTATTATATAATTTAGTATAACAAAAATATATTTATATAACAAATCAAAAATTATATTCTATTATCATAATTAATATTAAGAAAATTTTAAATAATTTTTATTATAAATGGATAATATATTTTACTTTCTATGTTATATTATATAATTTTATATCATAAAGATATTTCTTTTATGAATAAAATAAAAATATATTATATTAAATTCTATAATGACCAAATTTTTTTTAATAAAAAGTGTTGAAAAGTTGATAATACTTAACTACTTGTTAGTATAAAGATAAATTTGGAATACAAGAATGATATCAAAGATAAATATTTTGTTTTATGCAAGTAGCTAATAGCTAATAAGTTAGTTGACAGTTAATAAACTAACTAATAACTAATAGTTAATAATTTATAATTAATAGTTAATAATTAATAAGTTAACTAAAGTATTTCATAAAATTAACCATTAAACTAATTAAAATTATAAAATAATATAAAAATATATATTAATAGAAATAGATATATAATCAAAATAATTTATATTTATCTAAAAATTAAATTATATTAACGTAATTAAAAATTTTACAATAAGAATATAATATTTAATATTTAATTAATTATATTTTATAAACTTATATATTTATTTACTTATATAATTTTTATTTTATTATTTATTATAAAATTATAATTACTTTAAATATAATTAATCATATTTTATGATATTATTTATTTATATATATGTATTTATATATTTATAATTTAAAATTGAAATATAATTATGTTAAAATTAAATTAATCATATTTTATAAAAATTATTTAGATTTATATTATAAAGGGTATGAATTATAAATTAATAAAAAAATGAGTATAAATTTGAAAGAAATTTAAAAAAGTAGTAGTTTATAAGTTATAAACTACTCAGGTAATTTATTAAATTAAAACTTATAAGTTATTATAGGTAACTCATAAGTTAGTGTAAGAAATACTTTTAGAAACTAATTACAGGTTAACTTATAGTTTATTGACAGGTGATCAATAAGTTATAAGTTAACTTATTTATTGTGCGTAATGGAGCTAAAGGTGTAAAAAAATTATTATATTGCCTTGAATTCTATCATTTAATTGCAATAAATAACCATTTTCTAAAGAATGAGAACCCTCACCTTAGTGCTAACCAAATCAACATTTTAATAATTTCATTTCTCATTCTCATTCCAATTCTTGCAATTAAACATGATCTAACAATTTATATATGGAAAGAGATTAAAAATGAATTTATATAGATAAATTGGACATGACTATTAAAGTGGATAGTTAAGCACATTATTTGGAATAATAATTTTTAAATAATTGTTAAGATTATCTAATATTTTTATCTTGTTCGTATATGTTTTCAAGTTAATTTTGAAATGTTTTATTTTCCGTCAATTTTGGCAAAACAAAAAGAAAAAAAAGTGGTTTATAAATGTTGTCAATCAATCATTTAATCATGCAAAGCTGAATCATCTTATTTGTTATTTTGTCCATTAACCTACTAGTCTTTAAACTTTAATGATGTAATGAACATAATTTTTTTTGGAAAATTTATGCATTTTTATCAATTTCATAATGCAATTATGAGAATGAATTAAATAAAAACATAGAAGATTTTGAAAAATTGATATTTCTAATATCATTAAATGTTCCTTGATATATGTCTTATATATAACAAAATATTTTGAAAAATTCAATCTTGTCCCAAGACTTGCGTTTGATTCAGTTCTTTTAAAATGTAGTGTTGAACTTTCAATTAACTCCATTAAAAAGCCCATGATTCTCTTCTATGTGGAATAGTTAAGTTTATTGGATTAGCTTATGTCATGCAAATAAACCACTCATATGTGTTTCGCGTGTCGTCGTACACTCGCCTTTGGAACTCCTTGGCGTTGACCATCATTGAAAGTGAAGTTTGCAAGGAAATATGGAAAAAATGAAGTAATATCAAGATTAAGAATTTTTTATATATATATTTTTCAATGATCTAATAATAACAATTATCCAAAAAACCACCATAAAACAGGCCACAAATTCATGAGATGCTTCTCAATAATTTGCAAGAGTGCATATCAGGCCCAAACATAATCCAACTAAGCAAATTAGGCTCTAGTGGCAAAAGTAACTTGATATATTTTTTCTATCATTGTTTTATTGTCGACCACTACCGCTCTGCAAATTTGAGTATCCCTAAACGAAATATTTTCCAATAACTTATTATCATCACAATAAATTCTTTGTTCAATAGTGAGAATTAGAAAAGGTAATATGTTCTAGTAAATTAATTGTAGTTGCCTAGCCAAAGATAAAAATGATTAAAAAAAATCATGTGATCATGCCCCATAGTACTAGAAGGAACAATTAACGTCTTTCATGTAAAACATGCAATTTTTTAAAAGTTAAAATAAAATTATTTTTAGGCCTATTCTTAATAGATAAACGTTTAGGAACACTCAATGCTTGTTGTAATACTAGAGTCTCTTAGACTATAAGTTGAAGTGTTCACTTCAATCTATCTAAACATTTCTAATTAAATTCTAACACAAGATGAGGTAGGTTTATGCTATACTAGCGATTCAAGTTTAAAGGGCTATTCCATGATGGGTGTGTTAGAATTATACTAAAATCATTTTCTAAACTTCTCCTAATAACTTAAGCTCTTAGAAAATAGTATGAAAAGATTTTGAGTTATAATAAAACAATTCTTAAACCTTTTAATAGTTCAAATTTTTAGGAACAATCAACACTTGATAGAATTTATCAGATTTGTTAACCAATTGTTTAAGCACCATTTCCATAGTTAGCCATAAAGAGAAAATTGAAGAGATATAAACAATGAAAAACATAAACATCATAGCAAAAGTGAGGATGAAGACAATCATCCATTTAAATGATAGGGCTTACCCCGTCAACTAGATAGAATTAGATATAGTTGTGAAGAATTGATTTCACAATAATTAAAATTTTCAAGCTATAAAAAATAAAGATCATCAAGAGAAAATCTCAAATCAAAGGCATAAAATTTAATTGATTAAATAGTACAATGAAAAATTTAAAAATTTTACTTGGAAACCCACGAAGAATCTATGTAAAAGAAACACAAACCAATGTCAGTGTTTATGTCTTAGTTCCACAAAAGACATTTGTTGTAGAAAAATATACTTCTACTTCTAGATGAATAATTTGATTGCCACTATTTGAATAATTTGATCACAAACACAAGAATAGTTTGCTTTTAAATGCTTGAACAATGTCCAATCATGATCATATCTCCTCATGAATGCATGAAATAGGATGGTGAATCACAAAAGTTGTCCTTAAGCGCAACACCTCTATGGTATTCACATGAGTAATTGAGTAGTCTAATTTAATCTAATGAGATTGTTCTTTCTTTCTTTCTCTTTCTCTTTCTCTCTCTCTCTTTCTCTCTCTCTTTCGCTTTCAACCCACTGCTAGCTACATGATTTTTTTTGGTTTTAGATCACCCTTTTCAATCAATCCATGGCACTAACTCTATTTTGTAAATGATAATTATTCATTTTTCTAATTTTAACATGATATTTATCAAACTGTGTGATCAATATCTTAGCTAGGTATTTTATTTTAAAAAGATTTGACTAATATTAATATGATATTATTATTTGGAAAATTTATTTTATATGATAAATAAAATCCTATTATCTTTGATTATTGACCATTCCCAAGTACAACTCTAGTTAATAACTAGCTCATATTTAATGTCTTCTAAGTATAGCTTAATCATATTGGGCTATTGCTTTGATTAAAAGTTCTTAATCACATTGTGATGCTAATATTTGTCACATTCTTTATGTGTAACCCTATGGATTCTCATTACATTAGAAGTGATTTTAAAATCCTATTTTACTACTATAGGTAGTAAGTGGTATTTAAAAATATATCATTGCTACTCAAGTAATGAGAATGTTAACAACTCGATATAACTTTTTCATGACAATATTTTATGTAGTTTAGTCTTTTTAATCCTAGATATCTAGATTGAACTTGAGGCATGGACTATGTTACTCTTTTCATAATTCAATCTATATATTTTTTTGTTATTAAGTAGACTAATTAAAAATAAATGAATCAATATCACATATTGATCCATTTGAGCACAATCATGCATTTTATGGTCTCACTCAATTAAGGGAATCCATGGATACCAATCCTCTTATCTAAGAAAGATAAAATCCTATCTAGATCACTTACATTTCTCATTATAATTTGTGGTATATACAATCACCTCTTTTTAGGCCAACCCTATTAAAGGTGACATTAGATGGTATTAAAGCATATGACTCCTTATATAGGAAATGGTTGCAATTTTAGGTCAAAACACAACCCATATTATTGTTACTATGAGAATTTTTTATAGCACTCATATAGCGATCTATATAACATTCTCATAATAGGTTAATCCATTACACATGTTCTTTAACATGTACTTATAAGTTAACTTGATATTTTATATCCATAACTATAGTCATCAGCTAACATACATTCTAGTTTTAATGCATTATCATCATCTTAATTCACTAAAATCATTATTATAAAATAGTTAATTAACATTAGGTGTTTAAAGAATTTGATGTTAGTTTATGACCTGCATTTAATTAAGCATTATTTTAAAATAAGATTTCACATTGATTACAAAATTATCATAAGAAATAATAATAACATTGGTTATGATATAAGAAAATTGACATCATATCTTTTGCTTGAGATATGTGAAGTGTCATTCAGTGTCATTTTTTAAATAAATAATTGACATGGTATATTTTACCCCTTACTAACTTTACCCTACTCCTTAAACTTACTTCTCTCACTTTATTTCCTCCCTTGCAACTTGAACATCCTCCACTAATTCCTTCTTCCTGAATCCTCCTTATTCCCCTTGTATTCCACCTTTCAAAAAATTGTTCCCAAAAATAGAAAATGATATCCTATATGACATTATAGAATCCTAATAATAGTAATGTTGGGCATTGATACCTACAAAAATAAATTACAATTCACAACAATTACAAAATGAGATGAAAATTGACAATAATACAATCAATTATATGAGCTTTTATACTAAGTTTCTAAACTTTCATTTATACATGAAAATACAAGATACAACAAGTCATTTACAACTAAACTAATTATTAGCAACTAATTTGCAATAACTTAATTAATTATAACCACTAATCATATTTAGGAACATCTAAAGCTGTTTATGGTGATTGACCTTTAATCTTGATGAAATATTGCATCCAAATCTTTCTAACCTCATAAAGTTATTCTCAAATGTATTATTGTGGCTTTTTTTTAAAGAGCTACAATATGTACATAATTAACATATAATCATCAAGAGCAATTCAATTAATTAACCTAGTATATAATAAGTTATAAATAAGTAAGTGATTACTTTATTAGAGAGTTTACGAGTAAAAAATAGATCATGTATGTAATGCATGACATAGTAGCCACAGTTCATAGTTCCAAACTATTTTGGGCACTATAATAACACAAAAGGTTAATTTGATCCCATGGATGCATAATCTTCCAAGTTAAATATGATACAATCTTATTATTAATAATATACTTTCACTTTTATCTATGTAAAAGGTCTATCCTCCTCCGTTTTCATACCTTACTTGTAAACTATGATCAAAGTAACTTCTAAGTAAATCTTTAACAATTGTAGTAACCTCAAATTCCCATAGCTATATTATTGGTGTTAGCGCTTTGCTTTTTTTCTCACATGAAGCAAGGAAGCTTACGTACTTAGTCATAAGGCCTTTTTATCCATTATAGGGTTTGGTTGCCTAAAATTAACTTGGTTTTGACAAAAATCCCTATCTCAAAATGCATAGCTAGTAAGGCATCCCTTTCAATGGAGGGTTCCAAAAATCTCTCCTAACAAAAGATCCATCGAGTAGATAAGCTTGCTCCGTGATAACACCATACCAAACATCTAATGATGACTATAATACAATGAAATAACTAAGCTATTGACAACTTTTTAAGGAAAAAATATCTTAATTAATGCATAAGTGAAACTTATCCATTATAATATGGCATGAAATAACTTTTTTTTTCTTAGGCTTATGCAATAAAGCCTTAACAATATACTTTTACCTTGAAGTCTCAATTGACCAAATTATTCGTTGAATTGATATAAGTCTAGGAATCCATATGTAACATTCTTTGATCGCAACATGTCCTAGAAATACTTGCAGAAGGATTGATATAAGCTGAATTTATATATAAAAAATAGTTTAATTATTTTGTATTTGGTTAAAAAAGATAACATAAACTTACATCATTTAGACTTAGAAGTAAGTCATATTAAGCTCTTCAAACTTTAGCAGCTATTGGATGGAAGCTCTTTTAATGCAAATTAGATTTTATCATATCACTATTTCCTCCCCATTCAAGAGCTTAGCTTGGGCTTGCTCGCCCTAAGAGCTATCAAGGTGTGCTTACAAGTCCTTTCAAGCTTGATTATGAGATTATTGAAATATAAATAATAATAGTTAGTAGTTTCACATAATAATACTAAAATAACTTTAAATAATATATAAAAAAAGTTAGTGATTGGGGGAATACATAATAATACTTTTACTAGGAATTGAATAAGAGTTGTTAACCATGAATAAAGGTCATATGGGCTTTTTCCATTATCTGAATCACATTGTTTAGCTCTAGCACCTCAACCTTGTAGACTAAAAGTTTATCAACTACCACTTTGACTTAATTATCTAAAAATGGTTAATAATTTACCAAAATTCACCTATCTACAACCTTTCATATAAATGGTGTTGCCACCATCAAAGTACCTCAAGCTCTACCGTATACAATATGAACCTTCACTAAAAGAAACTTAATTTATGCATATATATATATATATATATATATATATATGAAAAATTTTAAGGGTTAAGAATGATATTTGTCTTGAGTATAGTCTTTATAAGATGTGTTACAATATGGGCCAATGCCATAAGTACTGGTGCCTCCTCTTTACCAATCAGAAAAGGGCTTGGCACCTTTTATCCAAGAATTTGCCTAACTAACTAGGCCTTGGTCATAGGAGCTAACTTATCTAGAAGAGTAGTAAACCTATAGGGAAGTTGGACAAACATTGAGGAACTCAAATATGTAGTATGTTAGTTGGTTATTTGCTCTTGTAAAGAGCAAAAAAGTTTAGCTTGCTATTGTAACTACTATTATACTCCCTACTATGCCTATAAGTACTGCTCCTCTATTTGCTATAGCTTTACTTTTCATTTCATATTAAGCTTTTGTGCCATGTTTTTAATGGCCTTTGTTCTTAGGTCTATTAACTCAATGCTTAAATGTCCTACTGGATGATGCCTTGATAAGCTGAAGACTTTTTTATAACTAACACCATGTTTGACATCCTAAACATGACTAGGATGCTTTTTAATTCCTAAAGTGCAGTTAGGATGTCATTTTTCCTAATTAACTTAAAATTATGTTAGAACGCCTACTACTTGAGTATGTCCTATAGTAATGAACAAAAAATAGATGATTAGAATTAACTCAATTGAAATAGAAGCTTCAAGATCAAATAACTTAGTATAAATCTTAATATTTACAATTCTTTTTGCAATGGTCTAGCTTTCTAAGGTCATTTACTACCTTCAATTATTTCCTTTGCCTTACTTTTGTAATTCTATGCAAGAAATGGAAAATGCCCTATCATTATCCTTACCTTCCTCTGCTTTGCAATGCTTCTCAACTAACAAGTCCTTCTCTAACTTGTTGTTGCCTTCTTGGAAGAACCTATATGGATAAACTAATTAGACTTATTTAACTCTTATTAACTAGAAGATATATTAGTTCATGAGTATAAAAGAAATACAAACAAGATATTGAGATAAACTAAACACTAAGATGTAAAAAATTTATCTTAAAATGCTAATGTGCACATTATTCTTGAAACTTCTTCCATGATTCCTAGCTAATGTAGTTATATCATTGTATTAGGTCTATTTTGGTTGCTATCTTACCTTAATGTTGACTTGAAGTCCTTCCATAAGGTTACACATGTGATAATATTTTTTTGTACATCCGTGGGGCATTTGGAATATAAAAGAAAGTTTATAAGAAAAAAAAACACATGAAAGGCCAAATTATATATAAGTGTTTCACAAAAATAATTTTTCATATCTATAGCATAAACTATTCAAATCAACTATACATACCAAGATAGGACTTTTTTTCAAATGTTATCCTTTAATCCTAATCGAACTTTCTTCTAACGATAAAATACTTTGGACTATAAAATAGCTCCAACATAATTAGTATATTGCAATGCATTTTCTTCATATGGTTGTTATTTCTTATTGAACTCATCGTGTAATTTCTTACCCCTAAACCACGTTGTGATAATCTTTTAAACATAGTGAGACCCCTTTTATTTCTTTTAATAAGGGTAATCGCCTTTCCAGAAGAATCCATTTTCTAAATTTTGAAAAAAAAGCATTATTCATGTACAATGATACAGAGGAAAAATTATAGGTTGACATTATTTAATGATGAACAAAATAGCATATATAAAATTAGTCTCCACAATAAATGCTACATTAAATTGCATGGCAAGACACATAACTTACACGAGTAGCAACTCAAATAAGATTACATTAGTGTCATGCTTTTCAAACTCTTTTACTAATTTACACAATCATAGGGCAAATAAGAACTGTAAAGTAATATATAATATATCTAAGGCCCTAAAAAAGAAACAATAGCATGCAATGAAAATAGCAAAAAGTAAAAATGGTAGAGACATCACCATTAAATAAAGCATACCATAACCATAACCATATATTCTCAGTGTGACAAAACCTTAAAAGCATCACTAAACAACATATAATATAATCTTGAATTTAATGATGAATAAGACTATCATAATGTCTTTGTACATATAACATGCATCCTAACTATACAAAACTAGATTTAATAACTTAATATTAAAAAATATAACAAAAATAAGAGAAGAAAATGTACCTAAAAAATTTGTTGATGACTAAAATGACATGAAGCTAACTTTAAGTATAAAAGAGAATATGGTAGACGTTTGAAACTTGTAGAAGAAATTTCAATGGCAGAGGTGATACAAGAGAAATGGGTTTCAAAAATAAAAATGAGAAGAAATAGAAGAACAAATGAAAGTTATACAAACAAGAGAATTACACATTAGTTACTCAATTGATAAGTGACATCTTAAATAAATAAAAATAGATGTATAAAGTTAAGATGATATTTACAAAAATACCACTAAGTAATTAATTCCAACATCATTTTTTTAATAACTGACATTTTAAGTTTTATTTCTCTTTCAAACACGATGGTTCACATTCACTTTCAATGTTAGTTATAAATAAAATTGATGTCTTAATATACTTCTATGTTCAAATATGTTGACCTTGGAAAAAAGAAAATTATTTTTAATTTAACCATTATCTTAAATTCATTTACCCTTCCAAACATAAAAATATGTATTCACTTTAGATATCAATTATACATATAACTAACATTTTAATATTACTTCTATTTTCAAACAAGTAAACTTTGACGAAAAGACATCCTTTTTTTTTTGTAATTTAACTATTGTCTTATGGTCCTATTTGAAATCCAAAAATTCCATATATATATATATTTACATCTATTGTCGAGTTTTTTACATCTATTGTCATATTTGTTCCAATAATTTAAAAAATGCCACACATTTATATTTACATTGGTTTATCCTATATTCGACATCTATCAATGGATAAAGAATTGTAATTTTATGGGAATGAACACTTAACTAGGGACTATTAAGAATAATATTAACTATTCTTTAGACAATTACTATATTTACTTATATTGTGCAAATATAATATGAAATGGAATAATTAAAATTCCTTTACAAAGAAAACATAATATGATAAATGCAAATATGATTATCCTATGATTAGCTACAAGAGCATAAGCTAACATTAATAACTAATAACAAAAGATATATATCACCATCTTTTTATTACAAGTTTTTCCTACTTTTGTAACTCTAATCCTACCCCCATAAGTCTAATTGCACAAGTTACAAATATAGCTAATCAATTTGTCTTCAAAATCATCTTTATAATTCCTCCCAAGATCTTTCATGCTTTATCAACCAGTATTGTCTAATATATCCAAGAATAGATACTAGAAGACCAATAATACCAATAACAACCATTACAACTAACCTAGCCTTTATTTTATGATCTGGAGCATCTAAACATCCTTTATCATGCAAAATATTTTAAATTGCAATTAGCAATAAAATATTGAATGCAATATTATAATTGCAGACCATTTTGTAACTAAAAATGTTTTGCAAATTTTCACTTCAATAGCTACAATTTGTTCACAATTTTACTGATCTCAACATAACTACAACTATCACCACAATTATAATTTGGAATTATGACCACAAGAATTATCATTTCAATACTAAAAATCTCCAATTTCTAATGCAAATTTTCAACAGATATAATCCATTGGAAATGGTAAATGAAATTCAAAAGTCTTGCTACCTCTAATAAATATATTTCCATTCAAAGTTTAAAAAAATTCATTGGAAATCCATTAAAATATTGATGTGAATTTTTATGTTAAAAAATTGCTATCTTTGATAGATTCTACAAGATTTTTAATGAAAATTCTATTAAAAAGTTCAAATGATTAGTAGTAGATCACCAAACCTTTTCCCCTCACATTTTTTTCTCTTGGTATGCATTTGTATTCTTGAAGCTTTTTTGAACTCCATTTGTGTAATTTAGAGGTAAATTAAAAATTTTTTAAATAGCTTAACAAAAAGTTTATTTAGTAAGTATTATAAAATGAGAATTTTCATTCTTTATTATATAGCAAAAGTGATAAAATGTGGCACTCAATTGTTTAGGGAATGACCTTCCTTTATCCATTGCATCTTTTATTAATAAATAATAAGATAATATCAATATTCCACTATTTTCTTCATTAAAATATTCTAATTATTATATTCCTAATAATAAAAAATAAAACAAAATATTTTCCTATTATTTATAAAAATTATTTAATATAAGCAACTTACTAAATTAAAATTTTTATATTTTTACTATTAAAATGTGTTGTCCATTACAATTTTGATAATAGATTTTAAAATATGGTAGTTTTTGTCATTGCTTATATCATTTTTTTTGAGTATATTGAATTTTTTAATAAGATGCTTATTAGTTTTAAATAAAAATATTATTGTCATTGACTACTCCTTCTCCATCTATTCTTACATTATTTTAGTGTATCAAACATAAAAGTAGAATTGAATGCTCATTTCTTTATTATCCATATTAAATATAATTATGAGATAATCATTCCATAACAATTATATGCATTGGAAAAGAAAAACCAATGATGCAAAAATCCTAAAGCTACTCATTTTCCAAAATTTAAAGTTTCACTTCCATCAAATTAAATATAACTATATGCTTTACATATGTAACAATTAAGTAAAATAATAGTTTTCTGAACTTAAATTTCTTTGTCTTGAAACAAAGTACAAAATTGTTTTAAAAGAAAAACAACATATGGGTAAGTAATTCAATATGTGGATTTGGATCCAAATATAATTTCAGTAGAGAACTAATAATTATAATTTAATATTCAAAAATCAATATTACTCTTCACCTTATTCCTCCACTAATTCAATCTTCCTTTATCCCTCCACCAACTTAATTTTGCACTCAATTCAATTTTTAAGTGCACTTAGGATCTCTTAAAGAAATTTTCCTAAGGATCCAAATTTGTAAAAACACAATTGCTTTGAAACATTTCACAATTTTAACGAGGGAAATATTCATTCACTAAACCACATACTGAAGACAACAATTTAAAATATGATCATTCTGGTTTCCATCAAGAACTTCATTATCACATTTTTCATCATTTCTTTTATCATATAAAATCAACTAAAGAAACTCATTTTTCATATAAACTATCCTTTCAACATTCCAGAAATAGATAAAACAAAATTTCTAACACTCATAACATGTAGAACAATTTACTAAAACGCAAATATCATTTTTCAGTAAAAGTGACCAGTAAAACTTCTAGTTGATTCAAAATATATAATACTTTTCAAAATATACAATATATGTGTGTGTATATACATGAATTTGAGTATCTAATTCAAGACAATAAAATCCAATAAAGAAATATATAGAAAAAAATAGTTTGATCTTTAGTATATAAAATAAAAGATGGGGATAGATGATCCGCTCACCTTAGCATATTAATAAAGAGATCCAATTATTGTCCGGGGGACTGCCAAATTTCCATCTGCGTCTCAATATAAATTTAAAACTAAAGTAGCTTGCTAATCACTCTTAAGGTTTCCAAAACAAATTTCCTTGTTCTCCATGAAAACTAGTATGACTAAATCCAGGGTTTGTCAACTTAGAAGTTGCTAGATCAATAGATACCAAAGACTTGTGGAATGAGTTGAAAAATATAGCAGATCTGTTTATGACCTTGATGATATCCATGTATTACAGCTATCTTGTGCCAAAAATTTAAGATTCAAAACTTTAGTGGGTTCGGGTTCGGGCTTATAACTTGAATGAAATTATAAAGCTTTAATATATATAATTCAAAAGTGATGCTATGGCACTTATTTAGTACCTACCTAGAGGTAACAAGCAGGAAAATATCTCTAATTGAGTTGGGGAGTACCAAATTGCTGCGTTTGGCTCGGCTGGCTAAACAGGGCCACTACTTGGCATCTGCCGCTAGCTGGTGGAGCTCCAATGGTTTAGCTATCGCGTGATTAAGGAACGAGGCGGCGCGGCCACTGCTGTTGCCGGAAGCAGGGTGAACGACGGCGCTTCAAGACTGATGTGGGACTCCGCCGCACAAAGAAGCAACATCCACTCCATGTTTCAGCCTGATACACAGCAAATAAGGGGCTCATGTTGCATAAGACAAAATGGGTACTCACCCATAACAAGAGTAGTCCCGGTGCAATTTTGCACCTATTAAGTAGGAAAATAAGAATAAAGTAATTAAATGAAAGTTGGTGGTGAAATGCTAAATGGAGAAGTCTGTTGTGTTTTAAAGATGAGAGGACTATTCTATGGCGTTTTGAATCAAGTTAAAAAAATAGAAAGTAAAAAAAAAAAATTAAAACTGGATTGAGAAGAAGAATTTATAAGCTATGAAACATAAGTGATACATACGGGAAAAAATATTAAACGTGGAACTAGGTTAAGATAGTAAACTGCAACTCAAAACACATTATATAATTCCTTGTAAATTGAGATTTAATTTAAACTTTAAAATATGAGCAAAACTTTTGTATGGAGAAAGGTTTCTGCTATTATACAAAATCATGAGAGACACTTAAAACAACAATAAACAAAATATCTATTTGCTTCCAACATGATTTGTTATTTAAACTATGATTTGTCTAAAATTCAATAATCAACTAATATAATACAACCAAAGCCTAAAGTATACTAAAAAAATTATAATCAGCGAAATCATTATCATTATTTAGTCAAAACTTATTTAAAATAATAAGTAATTAATTTGTTAATATTTCAAAATAGTATCAAGAATAATCAATAGAACAAAATTTGAAATAAATACTTTAAAATTTAATTAAAGCACAACTTAGAAAGTGTTGAAATAAGATAGGGTCAGCAGTTATTATCACAGCCTCTAGAATTTAAATAAATGAATTTTTGACAATGCTTAATATATTATAGAAAATCAATTTTGTAGTTTTAGCTATATGTCAAAGTTCATGTATAATTAGTAATTCAAAAATAGGATTTATTGTATTTCAAAACAATATATTGCCGGCAATCAAAATAACTAATACATTTAAAGTCTAAAATTAATTTTAATTTGAAATAATGTATCTAAATTCTAAATTAGTTATGATAAAAAATTTTATTTATTTAATTCATTTTAAAAAAATTTGTGAAGGGAATTTTCTCTTTAAGAAAGGATTTCTTCATGAGTTAATGGTGAAAAAAAGCAAAAGTGTTACACAATTCCAATCCACGACTACAATATTGCCTACAATATTGTATTTTCGGAGTAGATTACATCTGTGATCTTCCGTAATTTTAGACCGTTATAGCCGCATTTTTCCACATTCGTCTGCATTGCGACGCAACCGCGACCGCGACCGCGACCGCGACCGCAACTGCAATTTAAATCCATGATTGTTACATTGAATTAAAATCGGTAAGTAATTTAGTATTTAAAAAATAATTTTAAATGCCTTAAATCTAGTACTTCCCACATATAAGTAAGAATTTCTTATTTGATTTCACTTAGTGAATCTTTCATAGGATCTTCCACAAGGTTAGGGGTGATAATCTCCCAAATAGTTTGAAAAGTAGGATTTATGGAACTTGGAGCAATACTCTTATTGACAAGGTTTTTGGAAAAAAAGGTCAGCTATCAACATATTAACTTTCGAACTTGAGCTTTATGGTAACCTGAAGGCAAACTCACTATCTTAAAAGTGGGTAATAATTTTTTCATGTTCAAATTTGAATTACTATAAAGTGTTAAGTGATGGTTTTTGGTTTATACTAAACCATTTTTTAGCCCTGTGCTGGTGGAAGCCATTTTTCAAACCCTTGTCAACCTAATTATCAACCATTGTTATGTGGATTCAATTTCCAGAGCTTCGAATGGAATTGTATTACCCATATGTTTTATCGCAGATTACAGAGAAGATAGGCACAGTGTTAAAAGTGGATGCCCACACTTATTTAAGTGAAAAAGGAAAATATGCTATAGTCTATGTCCAGATCGACTTAAGCAAACTGTTGATCTGAACTGTGCATTTTTGAAACTTCAAATAGGTGGTACTTTGTGAAGGACTAAACAAAGTATATTTCTCATGTAGGAGAATTAGGCATCAACATCATTATTATCTTTATGCTAATTCTTTAAAGAATATCTTGGATCCCTCCATTCTTACAAGAGAAGTAAAAAGAGACATAAAGCAGTTAGCAACAAGGTTCAAAGAAGGAAGTTTCCTAGAAATTGATAAGCTAAAGTACTAATAGTCTTTAAAGAGTTAACGTGGGTGAATATGGTCCATGGATTTTGGTTGAGCAATGTAAAAACAAATAACATAAAAAATTGGACTGCCAAATTAAGCCTAGTTCCATGATGGACAGGCAGACTCTTGGGGCCAAGAAAAATAGGTCAGATACAAATTCTTAATCAATTGCCTTTGAAACAAATAGAAGGTTATCTTCTTGAAAAATGTACAATTAGCAAAGCTTTGGGAAGGAGAGGATGGTAGTGGATGTGTTCTAAGTCCCATCTAACCCTTCTAATGCTCTAACATTAGTTCATAAAGCTTTTGCATTTAGAGATTAAAACCTTAGCCTTTTGCTTGATCATGAAGCCTTCTCGAAGTAACTCTTCCTTCTTGATAATGGAAGAAGTTAATCAAACTTAAAAGCTACAAAAAGTGATTTAGGGATATCAATGTAACAGCAGAGTTAAAGAGATCTCAGAAGAATTTTTAGAGTGGATCACCTTAGATCTAACTCATCTATTGGTAGATTTGACTCGGATTATACAATAGCTTTAAAGAATTTAAGGCCTTACAAGCACCACCAAAATGGTTTACATTTAATTCCCCTTGAGGAAGAAAGTGTCAATCTACTAATCCCTTCGTCAATTATTCATATGGACGATACTTCTAGTTGGAAAGCCCTAAGGACTAATCTAAACCTATCTAAGTCCAACAAGGCATCCTTGCTAATGTCCACCTCTAATCCATTTTATGTAGCAGCTTGGAAAGCTTGGCAGGAAATGATGTAGTTAAAGAAAATTGCTTTGGGTCTGGAAAAAATTCACATTGACCTTTAGAAGAGGGAAAGCAGAACTTTAATTCATAGTAGTGGATTTATTGATATCATAATGTCAAATCAACCTCGCCAATTCAATCATGATGGATTAAGAGTTGTTTGGATCGATTCTAATATAGATAACCTTTCAATCTGAAGGTTCGCTAAGCCGATCTAGTCGTTTATTTCAAGCAAATATTCAATCCATCATAAAGACCTCTAATTTTGGTATTATGGTTTGGAATGACTGGGAGGTTTAACATCCAAATTTCAAAAAGCTGTTAATGAAGCTTTTAGGTCAAGAAAAATATAAAAATTCTCATATTGACTAAAACTCGATTAGCTAGAGAAAGAGCTAAGGAATTGGGAGTATTTCTACCTTTATCCCAAATAGAGTTCACTAATACCATTGGTTATGCTAGCAGCTTATGGATTCTGTGGAACCCAAAAGAAGTTCAAGTTGATGTAGTTAAGTCTAGGTAGGAAATTCATGCCATCATCAAAGTAACCCCCACCTCACCTTCTTGGTTTTCAAGTGGTATTTATGTTGGTTTGAAATTAGTAAATCATAAAGCTTTCTAAAATAATCTTAGAATGGTAGCGAATAATCATACACTTCCTTGGTTAATGTTAGGGAACTTTAATGAAATTTCCTCTCAATTTAAGAAATTGGTGGAGCCCCAATTGACTTATATAGAGCTAGTTTATTTAATAATTGTATGGACTATTACAATTTAATTGATATGAGATTTATGGGACCTTCTTTTACTTAAACAAAATCTAGGAAATGTAGTTAATTAATAATGGGAAAACCTGACTGAGCTATTTGCAATGATGCTTAGCACCTACAATATCTTGAAGCTAAAGTTTTCTATTTGCCCTATATTCTAGGTTACTTACTAAGGTGGCTAGACCCTTTCATTTTGAGACTTGTTGGCTAATCTATCCTAATTTACCTAATATAGTTTCCAATTGTTAGTCTTGAATCCTATCCCTTTATCATGCCATTAAAGATTTTGTTAAATCTATTAAGTAGTGGAATGTTCATATCTTTTGAAATATTTTTTTTCTGAAAAAAAAAAGAGTTCTAGCCAAACTTAAGGATCTGTACACTCATTTGAGTATATATAAGTTTGAATCCTTTTTAAGACTTGATAACACCTTTAGAATGAGCTTTTAGATATCTTAAGATAAGAAGAATAATTATAGGCCTTAAAGTCTAGGTTAAATTGGATATCAAATAGGGATAGTAATACTCATATTTATCATCTATCCACAATTATTAGGAGCAGAAAAAATAGAATTAAAGCCTTAAAAAACCAAGTTGGGGATTAGATGTATAATCCTATAAAGATTCAAAACTATGTTTTTGAAACCTTTATTCAAAGATTTAAATTATCTCAAGAGTTCCCCTTTCTTAGGGAATTTAAACCTAGTGAATGGTCCAAATACTTAGAAGATTGTTTTAAGATTCCCTAATTAATGTCCTAAATGAAAATGGAATTTGGTTGGCTTTAAAAAATTAAAAAGCTAATAAAGCCTTTGGCCATAATGGTTTTCACCCTAACTTTTACCAAATATTTTGGAATTTAGTTAAAAATTTTATTATAAACTGTGTTCAATAAGTTTTTTGATCCTTTTTAGCTCCTAGTTAAATAAATAATCCTTTCATAGTTTTGATCCTAAAAAATTCTTCTCATGAAACTTTGAATATTTCCAGGCCCATTAGTCTTTATAACACTATTTTGAAAATTATTTTAAAAGTTACTGTGGAAAGATTGAAACTTTTTCTTAGCTAGCTAATTTTTCCTTTCTAAGCAGCTTTTAAGGTTTCTTGCAAGCTAGCTAATAACATTACAATTTTGAAGGAGTTAGTTCATACTATAGATAAATCAAGAGCAAAAATTGGACATATGATTTTGAAGCTAGATATGAAGAAAGCTTATAACTTAATAAAATAGAGCTTTATTAAGTAGGTGTTAATGTTTTTTCAATTCCTAGATAGCTTTATCAGGTTTATTATGAACATAGCATCTAGGGGCTAACTTAAAAGTTTTGTTTAATAAAGGAAAGCTATGTACTATGTTTCCTTGTAGGGGTCTTGGATAAGGGAATCCTCTATCCCTTTATCCTTTCATATTTTGTATGGAATACTTATATGTTTTAATTGACCAAAGTTGTAGTAAAAAAACCTAGGTTCTAATTAAATCCAGTAACCATAGTATTAGCTTTTCTCATTTATTTTATGTTGATGATGTAGTCTTATATGCTTGGGAAAACTTAAAAAATTATCAATCTATCAAACAAATGTTAAATCACTTTACTTCAATCTCTAGGCTGAGAGTTAATAGAGTTAAGTCTAGAATCCATTTTTCCAAGAATGTGGATGTATTCCTAAGAGATTGTCTTAGAAAAGAGTTAGGAATACAACACAAAAGAAGCTTAGGTGAGTATCCAGGTTTGGAGATTAAAGACAATTATGGGGCTTCAGATTTTACCTATATAGTAAATAAGCTTAGAGAAATAATTAATGGTCAGAAGATAAACCGTTTGTCTTTTGTAGGCAAAGTTATTCTTATTAATTCTACTTTATTAGCCTTTTTGTTATATAACATGAGTTGCACAAAAATCACTATGTCAATACATAAACAAATAACTCAGGTTAGAAATTTTTTATGGGGTAGCTTTACTAATTCTAAGAAAATCTCCCTAGTAAGATGGCATGTTGTCACCTTGCCTAAATTTATTGGTGGCTAAGGCATCAAGGATCCTTTTATCATGAACTTGGCTTATCTTACTAAGCTAGCTTAGGCATTCATTGAAAATAATAATTTTTTATAGATAAAAGTCCTAAAGGAGAAGTATCTTAATTTTAATAGATAGGGACAACCTGTACTAAGAAAAGATACTTCTCATAATTGGAAAGCTTTAAAATCAACTAAAGACATAATTCATCAAGAAATTAAATACCTTATAGGGAATGGTGAAAAAGTTAATTTTTGGACGGACCTTAAGATCTCTTCTTGTAGGACCTCTACCTCGATATTCTTAGAATTTATGTGTTGGAATCTTAGTATTCTTCTTGTGGTATTACCTTTAGACTTATCTTTTTTGATCTTAGGAACTCCCTTTCATTTACACAATATAAATGATAGGATGATTTGGGAGTTATCTAAATCTAGAACTTGAATTTGTTAAAAATGTCTATCTTTTTGTAAAAAATTCTTACATCAAGAGTACTAACTAGAATTTCTCCTAGATTTGGAAAGTCGAAACACATTACAAGATCTATTTTTTTTTTAGTTATGACTAGGAATTAACTTCTTATAAGAGAATTATTGATCAAAAGAGGTATAAACATTCCTTATATATTTGTGTTTTGTATGATTTTAGGACAGACAACATTAGCCATATGTTTAGAGAATGTCCTTTTGCGATGAATCTTTGGCACTCTCTTCCTCTGCCAAAATCATGGTCTGATTCATTATAACTTGACTTCTCCTATTCGTTGCAAACAAACTCAACTTCTAATCAATTGAGTTATAATAGCTTAGCTTGATGGGCCATAATTTTTTCTTTTATAATTTGGAATATATGGTTATTTAGAAATAAAAAACTATCTGAAAACTATAAGGGTAATGATAATTTGAAAGCTATTACTCTAAGTAAAGCCTATAAATATTGGGTTGTTATAGCAGTCCAAAATCAATCACTTACTAGATAGATGGTGTATGTTGGGTAGGAAAATCCTCCTTTAGGCTACTATAAATTAAATATAGATGGTGCATCCAAAAGCAGTCTAGGCTAAGTTGCTTGTGCTATAATAATAAAAGATTGGTTAGAAAATTAGGTTATGGCATGCTTAAGGGATCTTGACAAGTGCTCTAATTTTTTGGCTAAATGTATTGGATTGAGAGATGGATTAATACTAGCCAAGAATAGAGGATTACTTCCAATTTTAATTGAAATTAATGCTTTTTCTGTTATAATATCTATAATAACAGTTTTGCTAATGTTTCTTATGCTCCTATCAATTTGGTTGAAGAATGGAGGGAGCAAATGGGCAAATAAAGATGAAGCAAGTGTATAAAGAAACAAATATGGTTGTTAATTTTGTGGCTAGAAATGCTGTAAATACTAGCAATGCTTTAAACATTTTGTTGTCCCCCCAAAAATGAGTGGATATACTTATACTTTTAGACGATGATAGAAGGAATATTTTTATTCCTAGACTTGTGTAATGCTTTTGGTTCTTAATATATTTCCCTACTTTACCAAAAAAAAAAGGCTAAACAATTGAACATGAAAATAATAATAGTTAATTATATATTAGTATAGGGATTAATCCTGCACTTTCAAAAATTGAGGTTTATATCTGAAACTAAATAATGCTTTGGTGTATTTTATTTTTACTTATGTTCTTATCATCTCATTGTGATTGGATTGAATAGAATTAAAATTGGATATATAATTAAAAAATCATAATAAATAATAATACCTCACATGAATTGAATTTGTAAAGTTAATTTTGAATTAAGTTATGCATTATAATTATAGATTGAAATAACTAATTTTCAAAATAAAATAATTAATTTTAGAATAATTGACAGAAAAATTTT
Source organism: Sindora glabra (assembly GCA_020226215.1). Taxonomy (NCBI): domain Eukaryota; kingdom Viridiplantae; phylum Streptophyta; class Magnoliopsida; order Fabales; family Fabaceae; genus Sindora; species Sindora glabra. The sequence goes on from CM035234.1 coordinate 40,465,851, forward strand.
ATGTGCTTAATTTATTAAGTTTATATGTGCGTGTATATACATATAGGAGGATTCATTGACCCCTAATATAAGTTTAATATAAGTCTGAGTGACTTTCACCAAATTTAAATCACCAATTTTATTAAAATTTAAATGTTAAGATTAATTCATTCAGGCAATTTTTTGCAATGCATGCATTTTACTCTCCATCTTAATTAATGCATTAAATAAAATTTTTAAATCATCAATATGCTATAAGCCTATTTAAGGAAAAATTAGTAAATATAAATTATAAATATTTTTTAATATTATTATGTATCTTTTTGCTTTAAAATAATTTTTTTTATGACTGTTACATACAATTATTAACATCCTTTTAATTTAGAATATGAAATGGTAGCATACTATATATAGAATATTTTAAAAGTATATTTATAACATAAGAATTAAAGATGTATTATTATTATTCTAGTTTACTATTTATAATGCACATTTTAACTATCCATTGTTTATAATACATATGTAACATTTTCAAGATTAATTTTTTTAATCAAATAATTATTTTTTAATTTTTTTTATGATTATTATGTATGATTATCTTTTAGTTTAACTTTTAGGTTTTGTTTTGTATAATTAATTGATAAGTCAACTGATAGTTAATAAATTAGTTATTAATTAATAAATTAACTAATAACTGATAACTTATAACTCATAGTTAATAACTGATAAGTTAATAAATTATGTAAATAGTATTTCATAAAATTAATTATTAAATTAGCTAAATTTATAAAATAATATAAAAGGATATATTAATAAAATAAATATATAATTAAAATAATTTATATTTATCTAAAAAATAAATTACATTAATGTAATTAAAAATTTTAAAATAAAAATATAATATTTAATATTTAATTAATTATATTTTATGGATTTATATATTTATTTACTTATATAAAATTTATTTTATTATTAGTTATAAAAAAATTATAATTAGTTAAAATATAATTAATTATATTTTATGATATTATTTTTTATTTGCACATATATTTTTATATATTTATAATTTAAAATTAGGATATAGCTACGTTAAAATTAAGTTATTTATATTTTATATAAAATAATATTTAGATTTATGTTATGAGGGATAATTAATAAAAAATAAGGAAAAATTTAAAAAAATTGAAGAGATGGTAATTTATAAATTACAAGTTATTTCATGTAATTTATTAAATCATAGATTATTTTTTTAATAAATTAGTGCTCAAAACACCTTTAAAGATTAATTTATAACTTATTGACTAGATTAATAAATTGTTAATTTATTTATTATGTAAAACAGAACCTTGAGATATTAAAAAGAATCAAATAAAACAATTGAAAAGAAAACTATGCATAATTAACCATAAAATAAATCTAGGAATTTGACTTTTCTTTTGCTAAAATAGTCTTCTATAATATGTTAATCATTTAAGAATTTTTATTTAATGTATTAATGATGAGGAAATGCAAGATACAGTGTAAAAATTTCTTAAAATGAATTACTTTCAATCCTTGAATTTTGTTAAAATGAATGGATCATATTAAGTATAAATTATTTCGATTTGTATCGATGTAAATGAATCCCTCTTTTACGTATGATATTTAGTAACTTTTAAAGATTCTCTGCGTGTTGGTAAGATGTTTTACAACCCCAACCACTTCTTAACTCTACCAATAATTTCCTCATGCAATCAACGTCTTTTTGAAAAAAAATTATTATAAATTAACTTATTTCAGCATAATTTCAATTTAAAATTAAAATGTTAATCACTTACAATTAATTTAAATTAAATTTGATCATAATTTTAAATTAGTAAAGGTTAAATAATAGTTTTAATTATTTTTAATCATGCTAATGATTTTCCTAAATAATTAACGTAATTTTGACATATTTTTATCAACAGTTAATTTATTTTGATGAAATTTTAACATGCAACCATTCAATTTTTAGTACAACTATTAGTACAACTAATTTTCTAATTAATAGAATTGAGTACAATATCAAATTAAAATTCAAAATCCTCAAAATTCATATTAATATATAGTTATTAATATATATATACATGTATTAATCCAAGAGACCTTCTTTTGACCTTTCATAAATAATATATTTATATATATATATTCACGATAAATATTTAAATTAGTAATAAAAAACAATGTGACATGAGAATATATAATTAATATCAGTAGGTTTTAAAGATTTTTTTAAGTTAATTGATAAAATTAAAATTTCAACAACAATATAGATATGTGATACAAAGGGTCGATCGATGAATATAATGAAGAATGTAAGATTAGGAGGTATTCAAAAATTTATTATTGTAGCAAGTACATAATAATTTTCACAAAATGAACTTTGATACATAGTATATATTTTACATTACAATGCATTTAATATTATTTTATTCTCACTTTTAGCAGTATCTTGCTCTCACTTGTGAAAAGGTTAAGGCTTTGTTTCACATTAATTACCGATAAGTTAATGATATTTAATAATTAATAAGATAATTGTGTCTATTTTGTAAAATTAGCTATTAAATTAGTTGAAAAATATAAAATAAAAAAAAAGATATGTTAGTATAAATATATATATATATATATATATATATATATATATATAATTAATTTATATTTATTTCAAGATCAAATCATATTGATGCAACTAATATATTTAAAATTAAATATAATAACTTAAAATTTACTTATATGACTTTATATATTTATTTACTTATATAATTTTATTTAATTATTGTTTATAATAGAAATATAATTATTTAAAATATAATTAATTATATTTTATGATATTGCATTTTTATTTACATAATTATTTATCTATTTTTATAGTTTAAAAATAAGGATATAATTAATTAAAATTGAATTAATCACATTTAGATTAACTTATAATTTATTAATTTAGTTAATAAATTATAAGTTAACTTGTAAATGTGTTTTATGTACAAATTTATTAAAAAAATAAAATTTAATTTGTTAAATTATCTTGAATAACTTATAACTTATAAGTTACTACTTTATTAAATTTTTTCAAATGTATCTTTATTTTTTTTTATTAATTTACAAACTATGTACTTCATAATATAAACCTAAATATTATTTTTTTAATAATGTGTTTTTAACTTTAACCCCTTTCTTAAATAAGATATAATTAATTATATTTTAAGTTATTATATTTTTTATAAATAATAATTAAATAAAAAGTTATGTGAATAAGTAAATATGTAATTTTGTAAAATATAATTAATTAAATATTAGATATTATAATTTTATTTTGAACATTTTAATTATGTTAATATAAATTAAACTCTAGATAAATATGAATTATATTAATTTATATGTCTATTTTTATTAATATATTCTTTTATGTCATCTTGTATATTTAGTTAATTTAATAATTAATTTTATAAAATATTTGTTATATAATCAGTTAACTTATTAGTTACTTACACAAAACAAAACTTAAATCAAAGCTTTTTTTAATAAATTGGTGTAGAAAACACTTATAGAAGTTAATTTATAATTTATTAACTATACTAATAAGTTATAAATTCTAATAAATTATAAGTTAATTTATTTTTTATGCACATAATAAATAAATTAGTTTATAATTTATTAATTTTTTAATTGACAACCCATGCCATTGGTCATGCAAATCTAAATATAATTAATTAAATTTTGGTTTCTCTCTCATTAATAGTATTTTTTTATTTCTTATAAATACTTTGTCCATCTATTCATGTATAATATTAAAATAAATAAAAATTAAAATAATTTGTTAAATATCATCTTAATAATAATAAAGATATATTGGCTTTTTAGTTATATTTTTATACCATTTATTTTAGTGCAAGTGGAATGCTTGTGCTTGTCATAGAATAAAATAATATAATGATTTAATTAAAATCATTTTAATAATGCATAATTTGATATAATATAAAAATTTAATGAAATAATTATTATAAAGTATATATAAGCAAGGAATTGAGCTACAATAAATATATTATTGATCCTCAGAACCACATGTAGAGTTAAGAGAAAAACAAAAGCTTTCATAACCCCAACGTAACCTAGTTCATAATAATAAGCCCTGAACCCTTAAAATCTTTTGACTTTGTCATTACGAATTTGGTACATCACCTATTCTATTATATAAAAGTGAATGATGAAATTTGATGTCCACTTTTCGTTTTCTTAAATAATCCGACGTAAGTCTCACATATTTCAAATATCACAGGGCTAAATAGTAAATTTTTATTATTTCAAATACAAAATAATTATATAAAATAAAAATAATTTTTCTTTTATTTATTAACCGACCTGTTGCGTCAAACTTATAATCTCAAGAATAAAATTATAACTTTATGTCGCCAAACTATCCACTTTAGATTTTATAAATAATGTATGCCACTGTAGAATGTCAATAAAAGACGTTGAACTAAATTGATTACTTAATTAAAATCCTGTCTCTCAAATCAATTAAAAAAATTAAGTAATTTAAAATTTTCATTATCGGATGAGATAACTTACTCCAATAAAAGGTTTAAATGCATTTCATTGTCCAATCAATAATATATATTTTTAATTTTTATATAATTATAAGGTTGGTTAAGATAAACTATCATTTATTGACCATAAATAAATTAATGTCAACTCATAATTATTGTCTTTTTTATGATAAATTGTCATTAATTGATAGAAAATAAATTAATTTCAAACCTATGATTAACTACATTTATGTAAAATTTTATACAATTACAGCAATTTTTTAGACAAATTATGATTAATTGATAATAAATTTAGTATTTATGATAAACTATCACATCATTAATCGAAAGGTTTGGTGTCTACTTTTTAGTTTTCACCAAAGCCCATAATAACTTATTTTTACAGGAAAAAAAGTATAGATAACTATATAATTTTGTAGTTAATTTTTTTATAATTAAATATTGATTTTTAACAGTTACAAAAAATTTAATTACAATTAAAATTTCATACTCATCTTTATCATTATTTGTTAGTTTTTCTCTTTCCTTCTATCAACTTTATTAATTTTTATTTATCTTATTTCTTTATTATCCTTATTCTCTTTGCACGCCACCAATATGTTTTATAGAGTTATTCTAAAAGTTTTTTCTTCCACACAGGAAGATTATCTATAAGTATATCGATCTATTTTCAAAAATTTATATCTGTCTTCAATTTGTTTTCCTGTAATTTTTTATTTTTTTACTTTAACAATATTTTCTTTTTGCAAGGAGGGAGCTATGGAAGGGCTCAACAAACAAAATTGAATCACAAATTTATATAATAATTTAGTTAAGAGAATAATGCTTTAATATCTATTCTACATCTATATTACCATAAAGATGACTGTTAACTTTTGGACTTCACTTTGGGATTTCCAAAAAACCTCACTTAAATTTTGTATATTTAAAAAAAATTAAGGATTAATATGTAATCTTCTCTTCTTCAATTTAAATCATGATTTTGAAACTTCGTATCTCTCACATTTTCAATTCTTCAAGACCTCTCTACTACTAAAATTGCTTCAAATTAATCATATACTCTTATTATTTGTCTGGGTTAAAAAAAATGGACATACATGAAATTAAAACAAAGATAAACTTTCCTTCAAAATTAGAAAATTCCTTTGGTGTGATATTTACTTTTTCTCTCCTCCCGTGGTCTTTCTCTTCTCCTCTTTATCTTCCTTTCAATCTCTGTGATGTCTCTCTTTACAAAACCTGTTAGACATTATTCATTCTGCTATACAACTCAAGTATCCACCTGGAGTAATTGTTAGAAATGTACTTTGTGAAATCTGCAAAGTTTGCATTCTACCTGTTCTACACTCGCTAAACTAACTTATTTTGATTCTATTCTACATATTCTCAATTTACAAATACTACGTGGGAAGCTAATTTCATAGCAACTGTAATAAAATGTTATACCAAGTACAATTATTTATATAATTTTATTTTCCATTTTTGACACTACGGCAACTAAAGTAAGAGTAATTATTTAAGAATTATTGTATCATTATATATTTTTATTTAAATTAAATTAATTTATAATAGAATTACTTTCAATTCAATTTCGCGAATAGAATAACATTTATAAATTTGCTCATATCAAATAATTAATATCATTAAAGTATAAAAAATACTAATTATGAGAGAGAGAAGGGGGGTTTCAGCGTAAATCACAGCGCCCGACCCGAACCCCCTGATTTTCCCTTTGTTTCTGTCGTCTGCGCGATTTTGCTGATTCCGCGAACTCTGTTTGCATCTCCGTTCTTAAGGATCGGGTTCAAAATGCCGGTGAGAGTATCAGAGAGCTCTACTCCTTCTCAGGTTTCAGGTAACTCGCGTTCATCGATATTCTTCGATTTTCTCTGTACTTGTTATCTCTTTTACCTTTTTGCTGAGTTAATATATCGGCTTTTTCATACTTATGCATTGCTTCGGATATATTCGGTTCTGTCTTTATATTTGATTCTTCTTCTTCTTCTTCTTCTTTTTTCCTGCATTTCCCCACTAGTTGAAGTTAGAGAAGATTTTTCATTTTCAAATTCGTAAATATTGGGTGCTATTTTGTTTTTTATATTCTTATCAGTTTGACTATTTGTGCAGATGCGAATTCAGGGCAGACTTCCTTCCAATCTTGTACACTTCTCAGCGTTGGGCAGGTTATAATTTTTGTTCCCCCCCCCCCCCCCCGACTTTAGGAAAATTGAGAAGAAGAGAGAAGGAAATAATTAGTTGATTACTAAATACGCATTTTGTTCAAAATTCTATGGGTTCTTCTTCTCTTCACTTTTTTTTTTGGGGGGCAATGTCCATAATTCTGGATGCCATAATATGCTACATGCAGTGTGGCTTAGGATGTCAGAGTGCCATTGTTCCAATGACTACACCATTAAGATGATGTTATTGTACTGGATATTTGTTAGATTCTCATTATCTACATTAGTTTAAGTGCTATGTTCAGGCCTTACTGATTAAATTGTTGTCTAAATGACTTTTGCCTTTTTGTGGTTTTCTATTCTTCCCTGCTTGGGGTTGAGGACTTGAGACTCCCAAATGGGAGAAAGGCTGCTAGGAGAACTTCTTATTAATAGATATACTCGAACTTCTATACCATCGAATTGGACTATTAGAGCTTGCGTCTTCAATCAGTCTATCTTGCTGCATGGACTGTAAGACAGAGGCAGATCTAGCTATAAAGTTGTTGTGATTATTGCCCCAACAAACAATTTTTTTTTTTTAAATAAATGTATATGTACTAATGATATATATTACTGCCATAAATTTAAGTAAAATTGCCCTCAACTTATTTTTACATTAATTGAAAAAGAAACATTATATTTTAAACAAATACAAGAATCTTTGAAACTCATTAATTACACACAAGGACACATATAAAAAGATATATTAAAATAAATTAGATTTTATTTTTTATTTAAATATTTGAATTTTTATGATAATTTTATTTTTATTCAATATATAAATATTGCCTCCACAATTTAAAATTTCTTGAGCCGCTATTGCTATAAGATCTAACTTGTACTCAACATATTATATATTGCAGGCCTTCTCTGGCACCCAGAATGTATCTAATCTACAAAAAGATGAAGCATGGAGAGTAAATGTACGAATACAAGGATGTGACCTTGAGCATGGATATCTATGCGGAACCATGGAAGCTCTTAATGTGCCTATGGCAGATACACCAGTAATTGACACTAACTCTTTCTTCTCTGCCCTACTGAAACAAATTAGAAATCAATATTATCAGTAATTGTATCAATGATCTTACTCCTTTAGCAGAAATACATGTTTATGCTTGTTGTACAAGTTGCACATAAATTAATTGGTGTGTTAATGACTAAGGCCCACATAATGATCTATAAGAACATTTGTTCTGAGTTGTGGTTTGGAAAAACAACCTATATTTTTTTTATACAGTTTAATTAAACTCTTCACACAAAAGTATTTATGATGTTTGTTGAACATGAATTTGTCGGGGACAGAAACCAGTATCAAAGGTTGTGGCCAGCAGGTCCCTTAAATGTTCAGACTTTTGTGATCTATTGTTGGTAACTTGATGCACAGCTAAATCATATGGTCCATATGGTGATCTTGTCTCATTGTTAATTCGTTCATTGATTTCTCTTACTTAATATTGCTGTGATTAGACCTACTATGGTCATCTTATTTCCAGGATATAGCATGTTTGGTAGCATAACAATTTATAACTTGTTCAGTAGGATTTATCTATAATGTGATATGATTTTGCAATAGAGGATATGGTATTTTATTCATTTACTGCTTTATATTGGCTTCTTCTTGTTGTCATGTTGAACAAGCATATGGATTGGCCTAATGGAAAAAGCATTCTAAAAGGTGTCACCTTATTTGCCCTGGTTGTGTGTTTTTGGAGGTTCCTAAAGAAAGAACGTTCACTGGATCTTATACTTTGTCTTTATTGAATTTTATGTCAGGTAGTAACATTTTGGGAAGGGGAGATCGTTGATACCAAAAATTATACTTTCTTCACAGGGAAATGGGAAGCAACGTATGTTTCATTGTGCAATTACTTATAGTCAGGCTCAAGGCTGATTTGAACTTTGCTAATGCCAGATATTCTAGTGCAGATTGTGCCACATTGCACTATGAGTTTACAGGCAGCAATTCTTCATATGTTTTGATAAATTTATTTCTAATTTTCTTCTTTCTTTTCAGACCAGATGACGACATAAGGCATTGGACTAAGTTTCCTTCGTTTTCCCCTCTCTTGGTAGTTAATCAGACTTTTCTATTTTATCAAATATATAAAAACAAGAACTTAGATTTTCCTGCTATATGATATCATTTGACAAGTAGATACTTTTTTAATAACATCATTTTCTACAGGCCCAAGTGGAGGCTGATGGTGGCAAATCTTTGGACTTGAGTAACTATCCTCACATATTCATGGTATCTTGATTTTTGACCATCTTGAGAAAGAAAGCATTGAATGTTGAAAGAACTCATTACATGGGAAGTGAACTTATCCAATTTCTTTCTCCCCAATGCTGCAGAGATGGAAAGAACAGTACTTTGTGAATGTTGGAACAGACTGTGGGTTAACTATAGCAGGCTTCTATTATGTTTGTTTCTCTTGTATTGATGGCTCAATCAGTGGGTTCTATTATGATCCTAATAGCAGGTATTTTCCTCTAACTTTTCCGATTACGGTGCGTTGTCTTTACCTGCAGGGTGCTTATCAGCAGTGTTTTAATATCACTATTTATTAGCTTACACCTGTAGAAACTTATTGGTACATTCTACGAATCATCTGCAGCCCTTTCCAAAAGCTTGAATTGAAATCCACAAATGATGGAAGATCAGGTTTCAGTTTTTCATCATACGAATTACAATAGTGTGTTAAGATCTGGCATGTATTTGAACTGCTAGTGGTGTCTTCTTACTGTCAAAATTCCTTGAAATGTTAAGATAAAGGTATAGGCAGCAAGCTTTGTACATGTGTCTTGTGAAAGCGACGGATCATAACAACGTAGGCAGAGGAGAGATTATCTGAAGCTGTATCTCCAAATATATGGTGTTACCAGTGACTTCAAGGTTGAGTTTATGACCTGCAGTTCTCACCTTTTATCTACGTTGTAGACAGTGGGTCGTCTCTTTATGGTTCTGAATTCTGATGATAACTTAGGCCAGTGTTATTGATAGAGCTGCCTTTTTTTTTTTTTTTTTGGTTAGAATTATCTGGAAGTTTTTGTGTCAAGTGGCATTTGATTTTTTTTTTTTGGGAAGGTTTTGTTTTTTTTTGTTCCCTCTACATTCAGGGTTTGATTGAAGGCATTTTGTTTTTCTTTACATCTAAAATTCGATTCCTAATCCTTGTATATATATGTCTAATGGTTTAACTACTCTTGTTATTACTAGAAAAAATGGAGATTGATAGAATTGGCTAAAGTGTAATAAATGAGGCTGTGCGGTCAGCATAATCAGACATTTATTGACACTACTGGAACGGGAACTATTGGGAGTGCAATTTTTAGAAATATTGCGCTATGATGTTGGTTAATTTGGTAAGATTCTTAAGGAATGTTCTGGGTTTAAATATATTTTTAATCCTCCAGTTTTGTTAAAAGTTACGATTTTGATCTCCTATTTTTCATTTGAACAATATTGCTTTTTATTTTTTCTCAAAGTAGCAGCAGCTTTTTACTTTTTCTCAAAGTAGCAATTAGCTGCTGCTGCTGCTGCTTCATTTATTTTTTTTGGGTGTGTGTTTTTTTGTTTGGGGTGGGGCGGGGGGGGAGGGTTATGCTTCTGTTATGGAATTTATACTGGATGCCTACTAAATAGACATGGCTTCTGATATGGCGCATACATTGCCATAGTTTGAATAGGAAGAGTCAAGAAACACAATTAATTAAGGATGCTTTTCGACTTTTCTCATTCATAGCATGGACACATAAGTAAAAATATGCTGCAAATGTCATTTCAATTAAATAGGTGTTCATTATGTTAAAAAGGATATAGAGGATAACATTATTCAAATTTAAACGAGGGAATCGAGAGATTAAAAGCATATTCGAGCCCCTGATCTAATATTGTTTTGGTTGTGTATTTTCGTCCCTTTGTTTTAAAAAAAATGCTCCAACCATCTGTTACATGTTCGTGAAAATGCCCCCAGTGGTGGACAAAGGTGGTGAAACATTAATATTGTGTTTGAACAGAATATTTTTGAATATCTTCAACTTGGAAATGCAAGGAGTTGAAATTGAAACTTTCAGTTCAATTCCCTCAATTTCAATAATTTCTTTTTCGGATGATATTTAGGATGATACTTCCATATGAAAGTCTAGGCATGGATACCCAAATCGAGCTACAAATTAGAGAGTCATTTGGACACAGATAAGTCAGCATAGGTCTAAAGGTTACCAAAAAATGAAGGCTGACTTGTGTTTGTCTTTAGTAAGGGAAATTTATCTTTTAATCCTGTTGATTCATTGATTGGGCTTTTATTTGTAGCTTATGAAGCCCGTTTAGATGAATAAAACAACTATAAAAACTCAATAATATCTCACCTAATACCCCCCCCCAAAAAAAAAAAAGGTAGAGAAACATTAGTAACAATAGCCATCCCTAATGAATAAAATTCTAAATCCAAATGAATGCTACTCAAAGGGAAAACTTGCCATCTTATAAGAAAATAGAGCTATCCATCTGTCACTATTTACAATTTGGACAAGAATTAGTTTTGAAAGTACATATCTAATGACATAATATCTGAAATGTTATATCAATTTTAAAAAATATATTTTTATCATTGTTTAGTTAGTTATTGTTGTTAAGTTAGCTGAGGGCACACTAAGCTCTGAACTTGAATCGAATAAAATCAAGTTTTCAAGTTGATAATTTTTTATTGAATCAAAATTGAACCAAAATACCAATTTGAGCTAAAATCAAGCTCTTTTTTTTTATTTTAAAATGAATTATACTAGATAAAATTAAAATTGGGCCCAATTCAGCTCGTTCTCACCCTTAGTTATTGTAATTTACATTTGCAAATTCACATTGAACTATATGTCTTCCTTCTTAATTGTGCATGCTTGTATTTGTATTATTATAACCTATATATGTATCAACATAAATTTTAAAAAAATTAAGACAATTAGGCATTACATACAAATTTTAGGATACTAATATTTTTTCTTATTATTAAGTAAAATATATATTTGTATCAATGTAAATTTAGTAAGCATATAGGTATTTAGTAAATTATATATTTGTATTAACCAATTTATGAACAATTGGCCTCATTTTATTATGAGTATGATCCGTATGAGCTAAGTGATTTAATCTTCTGCCTATCTCATACAAATATAGTTCTTTAAACATTATTTATGAGTTAGGTAATTTAACCACCTGCCTAACTCACGCAATATAACTCATTAAAGGTCTATTTATGAGTTATGTGATTTAACTCCTTGGCCTAAGTAATCATAATGAAGCCATTCGAAAGGTCTCTGACTTTCTGAATAAGTTTATACGAGAGTAATAAAAAGACAGAAGACAAAAGAGCAGCAGTTCATTCTAAGAATGGAATTTATGTTAGCTTATATGTGCTTTCATTTATATTAGACTAGGAATTAACATCGCCATCTTACATATAGACCTGTATTATTGCATAATTTAGACTGGTTAGTCCTTTGGAGCCTTTTTCTCTCCATTGATGAAGGTACGAGAGTGCAGTTATTTTTATTGGATAAAACTAAAGACTTTTGTTAAAAAGTTTAATCATAAAATCTAATAAGGTGAATTCTTTTATGCATTGAATATTAAATGGCTTACATTGAATTTTATATTTTTTTGGACACAAAAACATTTTATCTATTAACTCATGGTTTACTTACAAAATCAATCCATGCATGCATTGCTTTTACTCAATGTATGATAAAATTGACTATTTAATAATACTTATTTAATTATCATTTACTCATTGGGTTTCATAAATAACCTATTTTCTTTATGTTCTTTCCTTTGGAGATCTTTCCCCATAGGTACCCAACTATTGTTGGATAGATCAAAAGTGGATCACGGGAGAACTCTAATGTTAAGAAGAGTTGTATATGGACCTGAAAAACTTTAGTATTAAGTAAAGCTGTATATGAGCCTGACTTGAAAAAAATATGAGATTTAAGTTTTTTTAGGCCGAAATATTTATTAGGCCTTTTTGTGTCCCAACTATTATTTAGACTAGGTTCGAGTCATGATAACAAGAAACGGTCAAGTCGGATTATACTAATTTATTTTTAAAAATATAGTTATATATTATAAAAAATAGTTATATCTAATTATTTTTTAATAAAAAAGCTTAATTTGATATAACTAAATATTTTATATATTTAAATGTCTTATTATTTCTTTAAATGTCTATTTTTATATAAAAAATTTATTTTTTATTTAAAATAATAATAAAAATAAAAATAATTAAACTTTTAGGTTGGACAATAGGCCATGCATTAAATTATTTGAGGTTGGTTGAGCCAATTTTTTTTGTAATTAAATAGGTTAGGTTCAGGCTTAAGCTTTGTATTTTATACAACTATATAGGCAAAAACCCAACCTATGTACATTTGTAGTGTTAAGATAAGTCTTAGGGTAGTTAGAATAATCATGCATGATAATTTATTTACATATTTCATTATAGATTTTCAAAAAATGCATACTCTTCTTCCCTAAAAGGATGATTGTATGTGAAAAATGAAATTAGATGCATTTTGGAAATATTGGTAGTCTATTGTCCAAAGTGACTTCTTATATTAATCACATGCCTTGATATACGTCGTGATAAAAAATTATAAGATGTAAATTAGGAGGGTGATAATTGAATTCCTCTTTTTATATTTATAATTTATTTTCATATTAGATTATATGTTCTTTTCTCTGTTATACAAGTTTATATTTGTATTTTCATAAATTTAATAAATAAATTAATTGAATTAAATTTATTAAATAATTTACAACAATCATCTAATATGTGTTAGATTAGAAAAGAATTACAAGCAATACATAAGACACATTTGCTCACATTGGCAAGGTTTTAACCTATAGAAAATGTGCATGTCTTAGCTTTTGTAATGCCACTGTGATATTTATGTAGATCTGATTTGTTAGGATTGGTTGTTGACTTAGTGGGATTAAAAAATTAGTTAGTTAAGCACTATTGGTCTAAAATTCAACCCATTTTTAAATTAAATCGTGCATTTGTAAGAATTTTAAGCCATTAACTTCTAAGAAAAATATTTCATTATCATAATTGATTTGAGCAAATGAATCAAGTTGTACTATTCATGAGCTTTATCTAACCCAAACTCAAATTGAAAAAATTAGTTTGAATTAAGTTTGAACTGAGTTATGAGTTGAACAAATTTAAAGTGAGTTAAACTTGAAGTAAGACTAGCTTAATTTATTGTTAGCCCTACTTACAAGTATATTTTGAGAAGACAAAAGAAATGGTATGTCATTAAGTGGTATGGCAGAGTAATTTCTACATTTGTTTATACCCCTACATTCTTAGCTTCTTATTTGATGAATTACTTTCAATATTTGACAGATAGTCTCACATGAAAAGGGAAGAAATAGCCTTTATTGCAAACTGAGCTTAAACTACTACATGTGTGGGGAATTGGTTGTTGTTTGAATGTAAATTGTGTTTTCTGGCGGAATGTATATTGTATTTGTAGGAAGTTCTTGAAAATTGATAAAGCAATTCTCACTTGACCCTTGATAGAAAACAAAAATCATTCAAAATGCCAAATTCTATTTTTAATTTTAATTAGAACCTTTTATTCTTCTATATAATGTGTATTGTCACTTTCCATACTAACAAAGCCAATACCTTTCAACTATAAATCCATGCTTTATATTTAGAATGTTTTTGTTAGCATTTGACTAGATATTAACAAAGATAGTATAAGTTCTCTTTGAGAAAAGCATGTTTCTTTAAATAGAAAAGGGCATAATTTTGTCATAGAATAAAATTTGCAAATTACTACAAAATATTTTTAATCCTGCACAACCCAGCAACTAAAGTGTTGCACATAATGTCAACTATAACCGACATAATGATAATAATATTCTACTAAATATCATATGGTCCTTATATGTCTCACATGCCTATTTTCTATCAAAAATCCCACTTCATAATAATGAGAAAGTAATACACTACTACAAAATAGTTGATTGATGCTGGATTTTCAAAGGATTACACTTCAAAAATTGATTGACATTTGATTGACTATTATTATATATTTATTTTCAATTTTAATTTTGAAACTGTTGCAAAATATAATAATAATACCAATTCTTTATTACAAACAATTGACATTTCTTTTTTTTTAACTATCATCATGCGAAGTAATGTTAATTGTCATTTATTTTCAAACAACTGATGTTTAATTTCAAGAATACTATGTCAGTTTATTTTCACAACTAACTTGTTATGTCTCATCCACTTAAAACCATCAATCCCATCCTCTAATTCCTCACTCACTTGTTCCAAACCCTAATCATATCCTCTTATTCCTCTAATTAGATATAGAAGCCGATATCTCATATGACTCTAGAGAATCTTAATTTAAATAATTTTAAAAAATAATTTGAATAAAAAATATTAAAAATAGTGAAAAGTTGTATAAAATATCCTAATTAAAGATGAGTGCTTCACTAAATCTATATTGATACTCATTGCTTAATATGTGTGATTTGCATTCTCTAGAAAAGCCTCTTAAATATAGTACTTACAAATGCAATGAGCATTCACAAAAAATCAATATATAATATTATACATTTTTACATAAATAAATAGAAAATAATATGATAGATGCCAGAAAAGATGAATAAGACTAAATTTCTTGTTTATGCAAACTTACAAAAATTACATCAAAATGATAGGCAACAAAATTAGATTGATCAAGAAACTAGAAATTAAATTGCAAAGAACAAATATAAAGTAAAAAAATCCTCACATTTATATTTTGCACTTTTCTAATGAATAATAAACCTCACATATTTAACTATAAACTAACTAAGCTTCAATCTTGCAAAATAATTAGTGAGCAAAAATATAAAATCAAAGAGAATTAGATTAAAGTTGAAATTAGAGCATACTTCATTACACAAAGAATCATTTTAGGGTTAAAACAATTATGGGGTAAAATTTGTGAATGACACCATGCTTTAATTTTTTTATTTTCAACTTGTTTTATGCTTTAACCTTTTTATTTTCAATTCACACCTATGATTTAAGTTTCCACATTGGTCATTATATAAATATGACATCTAAAGTTAAATACTAGATGTTGGTTATGAAAAAAAAAACTATTGTCTTTAATAATAAAACATCTTCTTACTAAAAAATGTTTAACATTGGTTACTACAAAAAAACTAACATTATAATAAATAAATATCTTTTATTAAAAAATAGATTTATTTTTTTCTTGGGCAACTTTTTTCATAACCATTATGAAACAATCTTAAAACCTTTCTAGAATCATTCTAGAATGGCCAAATACAAAAAAATGTATGTTAGAATAAAAATAATTCAATTATACACATCATATGAATTAGAATTTATTTTATATATATATATATATATATATATATATATATATATATATATATATATATATATATATATATTAAATTAGAATCCAAAACATAATATATATATCACATATGTATACAAGCAACAATTTTATATGTAAAGTTTATATCTTGTAAAGAATATTAATATCATTTTATGAATTGGTTTATTTTGTTTTTAGTTCAACTTATTTTAAGTGAAATTGGTAGTATTAAGATATATATTTTTTGCATTATAACATTTTTATTATACAATTAAACAAAAAAATAACAATTGAATATAAATGAGACAAATGAGAAAAGAGACAATATATTATAAAAAAAAATTCTTTCATTTTATTTATTTCCACATCAATACATCAACATATTCAACTAAAAAACTATTATTTACAATGAATAATAGATTTTTTATTTAAAATAAACATATAAGGCATCCCTATACAAATGAAAAAGAAAAATAGGAACTTTTTGCTTATAATTTCTTCATATTGCTTGAGGGATTTTGAGTTAAAAGGTGTAGATAATTATAAATTGATGATAAATTATAGCAATAAAAAATGTTATTACCATTCTTGCAATGAACACAAACCTATCAATACAAGCATGACCATGCTACATTTTCTCACTACAATTTATCATAATTTTACAATCTGTCTTTGCATTTTCTCAATGTAGACTAACATAAATAACTTCTAAGATGGAATGTGTAAATAGTTGCAATCTAGTGATAAATTATAGTGAAAAAAGTAACATCACCATTCATGTATTTAAAATAAGTTTATTAATGCAAAAATGCAAATGCTTCTTTTTCTCACTTTAATTAATTATCACTTTACAATTCGTCTTTATGTTTTCTCAATATAGGCCATACGAGTTATAAGATTTGAGATTGAGATAGATGAGTAGATCAATGGCATTTAGAATCCATCGAGAGATGACTTTTCAGGTGGAGAGGTTTACTAGGGGTATTGAGAAGATTATAGAATCTCTTAAGCTTCCTTTTAAGAACTTGTACCCACATTTCAATAATAAGCATAAAGATTCTACAAAGTATTTGGAATGTTTTTAGTCCAAAGTCTACCCAAATGCCTTAAAGAATACTCGTACTCATAATCAAAGTGTAGATTCTTAGAAGAAACTTTAATCGATTCAATAACCTTTTTAATAGCTTGATAATTCAAAATACAGTAACCTACATCCTTCAAATTTTTTCAATGTATGGCCTATTTGTTTCAAAATAACAAGGAGAGAGATATTTATAAGGGGTAAGAAAAACATTAGATATTAGTAATTAATAACAAACTGATATCATAAGATTAACATATTATTAGTTGTCATACCTTAAGACATCAATCAAATACCTTGTTGATGTATAAACTTTTGACATAAAATGTTTAATAATTGAATTGTCCTTAGATGACAACTAAGTGTGGGGAAAAATTGACATGTTAATTTTTTATGATTTCATATAACTTTATAAATGTCATTCAATATGTCTTTCATTTTTTGAGCTTTCCTCATAAGCTAATGGCAAACCTTAGACATCGGTTATTAATTAAAAAAATAAATTGCATAATTTTGGTTATAAACTTTAAATGGATTGTCATGATTATTGAAATGAAATTAGATGATAGTCACCACAAAAGAGTTGACACCGTAAGTTCCTTACCCTTATAAATACTATTCATTTATTTATCTTTAGTTCCATTTATTTAAAATTCTTAATAAAGCCATTTATTTAGATGTTTGCTATTCATTTAGTCATTTTTAGTTCCATTCATTTATATTTCTTCATAAATATCATCCATTTAGATATCTTAAATTTTGGAGGAAATGCTATCATATTAAACATTGGTAATTTCCAAAACTATATGTTTTTTGTTTGCCATTTTCTCAATAGATGCCTTTTGATTATCTTCATATTTTTATTATGTAAGCAATTGACACTATAAGCATCTTCGACTAAAGCTTTAACAATGCGAATTGTTTTCATATAAAATTCGCAATATACTTGAGTAGAAATTATGAATATGAAAAGAAAGCTATTTTTTGAACCAATTTAACACAAAAAGTTATATTTTTTTTCAATATCTTTTCTTTCGTAATCTATGTAATCCAAATGCCAAATATAGAATTTTAATGTGAAAAAACCTACAAATAAGCAAAGAGAAACAATTTATACAATTTTAATTATCATTACTTTATTTATAATGAAAGTACAAAGAAATGAGTAAAGAGAAATAATATTTGCAAATTTACACACAATACCAAAGTCTTGATGATGCAAACTCCAATTTATTGCTTAAATTTCTTTAGTTTGTACACTTTAGCAATATGAAACTAGAGTGAGCACAGGAGAACCACTATGTATCTTTTTATCATCCACCAATTCTTCCATTCCAATTTTACTTTATTTCAATTAGGAGGGTATACAATAAGAGAATCATTATAGTTCTTCTATTGTACACTATCTCGATGAAAGTGGAGTGAAAGTACAACAAAATCACTATGTATCAAAATCATTATACTTAATGTAAGTTCCAATTTGTTGCTTATTTTTCTTTATCTTAATCATGGGAGTATATTGAATACTCTAAGGATGAAAGTGGTTGACTACTAAATAGATATTAAGAAAATATAAAGAGTGAGATGTGAGAAGTGTTTCATATGAAAAGTAAGAGTTACAACAAAAATTTATAGAAAAATAATAAACATTGGTTCTTAAATAAAACCAATGTCCTATGTATCTATAGTTTCCATTGAAGTTGATGTTTCCAATGAAACTAACAGTTGCTTTCCTAGAGAAACTTTCAAAATATCTTTTGGGCAGTGGTTATTAAAAAATTTGATGTCTTAATTAAAGATTTAGATATTAGTTTATTAATGATTTAGACATTGGTTTATTAACTAAAATCGATGTCATTGAACTACAAAGTGATATTTAAGGGAGAAGTTTGAAATGCTTTTTAGATGATGGGACAATTAAGGAAAAATTGATATCCTAAGTTTCCACATTTAGACATTGATTAACAAAGTAAAGTTCCCGCCGTTAACATTGATGTTAGTAATAATGTAAACTAATCTTTATTGGCTAACGTAAATTAATTATTTTAAAATAGTGATACAAATGTTGGCACCTGAACCCCATATAACCCTGGAACTTTCCTATAGGCAAGTTTCAAGAATACTTGCCCTTACGTTCAAAATCCAGGACAAAGTTTATGATTCCGAGGTTCTAAGCTTTAACATCAGACGGACTGCTTGGTTCGATGCCTACTTGTGTCAATTCTTCTTCTTTTTTTTTTTCCTTTTTGAAAATGGGAGGCTTTCCTTCCTGCGTCAGTGATCTGCTCCACCATTTGTCCTCAGATTTTTTCACTAAGTATCAGATATTTCTTGAAGTAACACTAGCTTAGCTCTCCTGAGAAGGCAAATTATCATGATAATTAATACGTAACTGGGGAAAATTATGATCAACAAGGAAGGTTCGGAAATGCCAACTCGTACATTTACATAAATCTTGTCAACTGCCATAACAATATCTTTTTGAAAATCTGATATAATATGGTATTGTTTAGTTTTCTCATTTTCTGTAATGATCTCTTCCAGGTGTGACAATTTGTTACATGACATTCATCATGACACTAAAAGATTACATTCTTATAATATTTTATTACGATAAACAGCTCTATTTCTAATGAATTTGGGGCTTATGCTGTTATATAATAATAAAAATTAGAAGCAAAGATGAAAAATTCTAGAATATTGAAATTGAGTAAAATTTTCATAGAGTAAATCATTTCCCAGAATACTTTCACCATGCACCACCATCATCACCCTCGAACAAAAACAGAAAAAAAGAGGAATGGAAAGTCTTGAAAAATGAGAAGGAGGAGACCTTACCATATGCATTTGAATTATCAGTAGTGCTTCGAAAGATGGAAACAAGTATGCACATGATCATAAAAAACCACTTAATTACAGCGATGTAAATTTGGCCCACTTGCTTTTTTGTAGTGTGAACTACCTGAGATTCACTACAACAAAAAAGAGTATTAACGACGACATTTTTAGCGGCGACAAAATTTCGGTCGTCGTTAAAGGTATTTCCGGCGACTATTGTCGTCGGAAAAAATAAAAACATTTTTGCGAGGGAACAAAATTGGGGGGCGGGAAGAAATAGGCTTTTAGCGACGACAAAAGTCGTCGCTAAAGGCCTAAAAAAATTTGGGCGGGGAAAATCCGGAATTGGGGGGGGAATTTTTCCTTTCAGCGACGACAAAGTCGTCGCTGAAAATTCAAGGCTTTTAGCGACGACAAAGTCGTCGTTGAAGGCTGACCCTTCAGCCACGACATAGTCATCGCTGAAAGCCTTGGATTTTCAGCGACGACCATGTCGTCGCTGAAAGTTCATTTTCAGCGACGATTTTGACTTTTAGCGACGACATTGTCGTCGCTGAAAGTGAACTTTCAGCGACGACAATGTCGTCGCTGAAAGCTTCAGCGACGACCGAATTTTTTTGTCGTCGCTGAAAGCAGGCGCGCTAATATTTATTCCCCGCGCCTCCTCCCTCCTCATTTGCGCGTTTGAATTTTCTGGACCTGAGGTAAGTTCCTGAATTCTCTCTCTCTTTTAATTTTTTTTTAATTTTAGTATATTTATTTTTTATATATGTTAATATGTATTAATTTTGTATATTATATCTTTTAATTTGTTAGTTATTATTAGCACTTTGCTTAGTTCGTGGAGAGTATTCAGAGTTGATCAGTAGATTTTTGCCATTGAGGTACGTAAATAGAAAAATATAATATTTTTTTTGTGTACTAATATATTTAATTTATTCAAATAGTTTACAATGAATTAATGAAATTGATAGTATGTTTAATTTAATATGAAATTTTGTATTATTTAATTTTGTATATTGTAAATTTTAAATTTATTTATGTAAATTTAACTTAGCATTATTAATTTTATAAATATAAATTTAATTATTATTATATATGCATCTCTCAATTTACAATTTTGAAGTATATAATATATGTGTAGATTATTCATTTAGAATAATGTAAGATAAAATTGTTATGATATTTTATTCACAAAATTTAAAATTTGTGATGCAATTTAAGAAATTTCAAACTTACTAGATTTGATGAAATAATGTAAGATAGAAAATTAGAATAAATATATTAATCTATCTTAGAAAATAAAAGATTACGATAATATAATCTCTTTTTTAATTGAGATTGAAACATAACAATTCAAATTGTATTATTTACACCACATACTAAGAAAAATTCAATTAAACTAGAGACTATATAAAAATAAAATCCTAACAATCCAAATTATGATATTTGCATTACATAAAAATTAAAAATTTCAATACACTAGGAAGTTCGCATGAAAATCACCCCCCTCTTGGATAAAACAACAATTACTTAAATAAAGAAGCTAATTTGTGCATCTTATAAATTGTTATACACCTTATAAAACTAAACTTACTTAAATTTACAACTAGGAAGTCCGTATTCATAGTATACACCTCTCTATTGAGAAGCTGAATTGTGCACCTTATCAATATAGTAAAGTAGATGATAGTTTTGAATTCCCAAAAGTTTATTGTGAAACATAACGGTTGTTATGAATATTTAGAAAAATCAATAATCTACATAATAAACTACGTAAATAACAGTACTGACACTTAAACAACAATACTCATAAAATGTTGTATTGTTAATTTTAATTATTGTAAATATATTTTTATAATAATTTAAAATAGAACTGTATTTGCATTTAAATTATAAGCTTAGACCCGTTCAAGGGTTGGATGTTTTCTGAACATCAATCAACCCTTGAATTGTCCTGAAAAGTTGGACAGTTTGAGATATTATCATGTAGTTATTATTAACAATTTATCGGGCTCTTGTTTGATATTGTGGAAATATCTTAGCATCCTAACTGTTCTCCGGGTATAAACTATGCACGTGTATAGTTTAGGCACTTGGAGAACCATAGGGAGATGCTGCCGAAATTTCTGCACGAGTCAATCAATGAGTGTGGATAAATTGAAAAAAATAATAACTATAGAAATATCTCGAATGGGATAGGATCCTACCCTTTTAAATTGGAGTGATACGGTGCATTTAGGGTGACTGTCAAATATTAATCAACATACTTTATTTCACCGGTAACAATTTCCTTCCTGTTCAGTGATACAATGTTTGTCGATAAAAGTTGGATTCATCTACCAAATCGATTGTCGGATGAGTATTGGAATGGTGCAGTAAGATTTGTTCAAAGAGCCAAAAACTTTGCCGATGAAAGGGGTATGGTAAGATGTCCATGCAAAAAGTGTGTGAATTTAATATTCCAGCCATTACTAACATTGGAGGCGCATATTATAGATAATGGATTTCATCCATTATACATAAATTGGGTACATCACGGTGAAGCAGATGTTTCGACTTCTAAAGGAACTAGTGGGATATCTCCTAACAATAGAGATGAGCTGGCAGATATTATACATGATTTCATTGGCCCTGAGGCAACTGAAGTTGATTTTCACAATGACGAGTACAGGTGTGAGAACGCGGGTGACGAAGACATTGGAACAAAATATAGTAACTATGATAACCTATTCGAGCAAGTAGAAACAGAGTTGTATCCAGGTTGCACAGCATTTTCAGCATTGAACTTCTTGGTCAAACTTATGCATTTGAAGGTTCTGCATAAGTGGACAAACAAATCATTTGATGCTCTTCTTCGATTATTAAAAGAGGCACTTCCAAACGATAATAAATTACCTGATTCGTACTATGGTGCAAGGAAATGGCTCAACAAGTTGGGGTTAGGGTATGAATCAATCCATGTATGCAAACATGATTGCGCACTTTTTTGGAAAGATCATGCTTCTAAAGATAATTATCCAATTTGTGGGGAGAGTCGATGGGTAAATAAAACTACAAAAGGAAAGAAGGTGCCCCAAAAAATGGTTCGATATTTTCCTTTAACTCCTCGACTGCAATGTCTATATCGGTCGAGACATACTTCAAAAAACATGATATGGCATCACACTGGAAAATCAAAAGAAGATGGAGTAATGCGACATCCCGTGGATGGAAGAGCTTGGTAGGAGTTCGATAAGAGGTATCCTAATTTCTCCGCTGACCCACGAAATGTCAGGTTGGGTTTAAGTGCAGATGGATTTAATCCTTTTGGTGATAGGAACCTATCTTATAGCATGTGGCCAGTGGTTATGACTACTTACAACTTGCCACCATGGATATGCATGAACCAATCTTTTTTCATGTTGACCCTATTAATCCCAGGGCCGCAATCGCCAGATAAAGATATCGATGTGTTCTTACAACCGGTCGTAGAAGAGTTGAGGGATCTCTGGGAGAGAGGAGTTGAAACTCGAGATGCAAATACAAATACGGTGTTCAATATGCGGGTAGCATTGCTTTGGACTATTAATGATTTCCCTGCTCGAAGTAGTCTATCCGGATGGAGCGGGCAAGGATACAAAGCATGTCCTACATGTAATTCGGATACTCCGTCGATTCGAGTTAGAGGAAAAACAACTTACGTGGGTCATCGTCGTTGGCTTCCAAGAAGTCACACATGGAGAAATATGAAGGAATTCAATGGAAAGTCAGAGAGGAGACCCCCTCCTCGACCTCTTACCAATAATGTTATCATGGAACAGTTGGCCAGAGTGCCACAGAGGCTTCCAGGAAAACATGCTGAATTTGGTGGTGTAAAGCGAAAGAGAGGTGCCGACGAACTTAATTGGAGCAAGAGAAGTATATTTTTTAATCTTCCTTATTGGCCAACAATGAACCTAAGGCATAACATTGACGTCATGCATGTCGAGAAAAATGTATGTGATAGCATCTTGGGTACGTTATTGGAGATTGAGCACAAATCAAAGGATACAGACAATGCAAGACGAGATTTGGCAGATATGAAAATAAGGCCTGACTTGCATCTGTATGAGCAGAGGGGTCAACTTTTCAAGCCGCATGCTGGATATACGCTTAACCAAGAAGAGCGGAAACGATTTTGCCAGTATATAAAGAATGTGAAATTTCCAGATGGCTTTGCTGGGAGTCTTAGTAAGAATGTCACAGATCGTGACCTGAAGTTAAAGGGGTTGAAATCACATGATTGTCATGTTATTATGCAAAGACTGTTAGGACCAGGTGTCCGGGCTTTTTTGCCAAAGGAATTATCATATCCACTTGTTGAGTTATGCAATTTCTTTAGTCAAATATGTGCTAGAACTCTTAACAGGGAGGATGTTCAAAGAGCCAAACAAGACATTATCATAATTTTGTGCAAGCTTGAGAGGATATACCCCCCAGCATTTTTTGACATAATGGTTCACTTGGTGATGCATCTGCCCGACGAAGCATTGGAAGGAGGACCCGTTCATTTTCGATGGATGTACCCATATGAGAGGTATATAAAAAAGTTAAAGGATTACATTCGAAATCGTGCTCGACCAAAGGGTTCAATTGCAGAAGGATATATTGTTGATGAGGCGTTAACGTTTTTCTCCATGTATTTGGAAGGAGTGGAAACTAGATTCAACCGCTCTGATAGAAATCAAGATGTAACACCTAGTCAAACAAGAAGGACATTGTCGGTGTTCCAGTCCCAATGTCGACCGATAGGGAAGAAGACAATTTCTCATTTCGATAGCAAGGATCGGGATATTGCAGTATGGTACATCTTGAATAATTGTACTGAGATTGAAAAATATCTCCAGTGAGTATCTTAAACTTCAGTTATGTTCTTCTCCCTTTTGTGATTACAGTAGACTAAGATTGTTATGTTCTACAGTGAGCATCGATTGGAACTCGAACGAAGTGGTGCTGAAGATATTGTTAACTTACAGAGAACCAAATTCCCCTCCTGGTTTTACTCGAAGGTAAGGATTTTTTTCTTCCCAAATCCATTGAAGGGATATCTTAAATATTGTTCATTTCTCTTGTTGATATTTCAATTTGATTCTTGGAATAATTGCTACTTTTGTAGATGTACTATTTACATAGGAACGGTTCCCCAGAAGCCACCGAAGAGTTACTGTCATTAGCATCCGGTCCCAGTTTCACTAACATGGTATACTCTGCGTGTATTGTGAATGGAGTACGTTTTGTAGCTAAAGCTCGGGATGAGAAGCATAAAACGCAAAATAGTGGCATTTCTGTTCCGGGGATTGATGGCAACATGTTTTATGGTGTACTGGAAGAAATAATTGAGTTGACTTATTTAAATAAGTACAATGTGACTTTATTTAAATGCAAGTGGTATGACATTGATCCTACAAAGAACAAATTTTATACCGACAAGAATATCACAAGTATCTCCATCAACGGACAATGGTATAAGGATGATCCTTACATACTTGCTACTCAAGCAAAACAAGTGTTTTACATCGAGAATCTCCTTAATGGACCAAATTGGAGGGTCGTCCATGATATGGTGCATCGCGATATATGGGATCTACCCAGTGATGGAGATAATGCACAAGACTTGTTATTTCTGCAGGATAGTAACTCGTCCAACTTCAACCTCACAGTTGATCTAGGAGATTTCGATCTAGTACATCTACGTAATGAAAGAAATAGTCCTTCAATCGTTCCAACGCACAGGAATGTTGGACCTGGTGCTCATGGAGAAGACACCTTCATCGATGATGACGAGAGCCTTGAAGACGAAACAATTGATGATTATATGGATGAGGAGCCCACACAATCTGATAATGAAGGAGAATCCGATGACCATCAGTCTATTAGGTTCACCGACACTGATTCTGATTAGGAAAAAAATAACATATTCAAACTACAACTACAACTCATAATTGTGTAAGCATGATTATTAAAATAATAAATGTGATTGTAAGAGATTGAACGATTTCATCCTTCAACATGACATTGAGTTTTTTTTAATTACTTATATGATGTGTATTATTTTAGTTATGGCGGATGTCGAGGCACGATACCACGGAGGTGACGCTGGAGGCGATCTACCGGAGCGACCCAGCCGTATTCCAGCTCAGTGTGAGGGCTCAGGTATTTGACATAAATTGTGCATACCTAAGCTTGATTAAATATTATGTTTATTTTGTTAATATTTTACTTTATTAAATAAAGTAGCACCTGCTAAGAAGAGGGGGCCGAATAGGTCCCTAAGACTGCATGAGAAGATTGGCAGGGGTGGAGGCAGACCGGTGCCTGTACAGTTTGATACGACTGGTACATGGCATGCGGTTGGTGAGAATGCCAGTCATCTCCCTCGTGATATTGGCAGCATGATCCGCGCCCACGTGCCGCCCTGTTATAAGTCATGGCGGGCTGTACCTCAGGAGATTCGAGATAGAGTTGTGTAGGAGGTTTGCGTAAGTATCCATTTCCTTTTGAATTAATGTCTTTGAGATTGAAATTTCTAAATATATGACTTATAAATTTATTAAATGTCTTATAATGCAGTCCCATTTCGAGTTTGAGGGCATCTCCGAGGGTGATCGGGATAGAGCACTCTCTGGATTGATGCGGACTGCTGCCGACCTGTACCGAGATTGGAAGTATAGGTTGAATAAGCATTTCTTGGAGCATGGAGGTGACCGATACGAGGAGTATGACTTGGATCGAGCTCGACGTTGTGTCCCTCGGTCTGTCTCACCGCAGACATGGCAGAGGTGTGTGGACTTCTTTGATAGTGACGAGTACAGGGTAAGTATGACATTTTATGGTATTATGTCAGCATTTCATAATTAGTTGATTGTGAACATTAAAATTTAACTTTTTTCTCTTAATTTGCAGGAGTTATCTACAAGAAATACAAATAATAGAGCACAGAAGGTCGTGAATGATCGGCATGGGTCAAAGTCTATTGCTGCACATCGCTTTGATAAGGTAATTTAAATTTTTTCTATCTTTTTTAAATATATCTATTTGTTAAATAACATTACTACGCTTCATCCTTTTTTTTGTTGCAAAAATTGAACAGAGAAACAGAGATACTGGTGAGCTACAGTCGGTGCCCGATAACTTTAGGGACCGACACACATACAGGTCGGGGGAGTGGGTGCATCCGATCCCTCAGGGGCAACATGTAAGTTATTTGAATTTCATAATTTAAATAAAATTTTACGAATGTATCTTCTAAGATAGATTTCTTATTACTCTTTTTTAATAATTTAAGGCGAGGATGACTGAGCTCATGACTCAGCATGTACAGTCTAGTGTGTCATCCACTAGCTTGCCTACGACTCCTGTACAGTTAGATGAGGCTGCCATCGCCGATGAGGTACTTGGCACTCGTCGAGGGTACAGGAAGGCTGTTGGGCGTGTACTTGCTGGTCAGACTTATCGCTCGATGGGGACTTCTAGCACGGCGGCCAGCTCACAGACCGTGTCTCAGGTCGGTGAGTTGCAGGAGCAGTTACACCAGAGTCGGGAGCAGGTTGAGCAGAGCCAGCTATTGATTCAGCAGCAGCAGCAGCGGCTTGATCAGCAGCAGGAGATGATGCAGCAGCAGCAGCAGATGCAGCAGCAGTTTGGGTCTTATCTCACTGAGATGACCTCGATCCTTAGACAGCAGGGGATCGTCCTACCGCCGCCTCCATTTGCTGCTGCTACACCGCCTGGGTCGAGTAGATTTGCGCCTGCACCTACCGCTCAGCCGCCACCGTCATTTTATCATCCTCGTAGTCAGGATGATGATGATGATGACGACGACCATGGTGCTCTGTGATTTTGCACCTCCCTACTTCCCCATAGTATATTTTGTTTATGTATTTTGATATTTTCTATGTGTGCACATTTACATGGATGATGTATATATATATTAGTTTATTCATATATATATTATTTTTACCATTGCTTTATGAGTATTCATTTTTAATGTTGGATCAAATTGTTATATATTATTAATAATACTATTGATATATCATAATTGTATAATTTATATTAAAATAAAATAAAATAAATTTAAATAAATTATTAAATGGGTCAAGTAAATTAAAATAACATTTAATTTGAAATATACGACAATTTGATTTTAAATTTTAAAAAAAAAATTAAAAACTTTTAGCGGCGACAATTGTCGTCGCTGTAGGTCATAAAGTCGTCGCTGAAGATTGGGCCTTCAGCGACGACAATTTGTCGTCGCTGAAGGCCCAATCTTCAGCGACGACTTTATGACCTACAGCGACGACAATTGTCGCCGCTAAAAGTCAAATTCAAATTTTTTTGAAATTTGAAATTATTTTCTGCGACGACTTTGTCGTCGCAAAAGGTTCATATTTTAGCGACGACAAATTGTCGTCGCTAATGACCTCTTCAGGCACGAATCTACACCGACGACATTTTTAACGACGACTTTTTCTTTAGCGACGACCGAGAACTTTTTAGCGACGACAAATGTCGCCGCTAAAAGTCTTTTTTGCTGTAGTGATTGGGGAAGCAGCCCAAAGCCATAGATTAGTTTACAAATGAAAATGTTGCAGATATCATTGCTTGGCTAGCAAACATAGCAGTGAGCGTGGCTATCACTAACTCCAGCCAGAAAGAAGATCTGTTTTACACAAAACAGACACAGCAACAGCCCACCACAATTAGAACACGACATAATTCTATTGTTTAAAAATGACAAGCATTTAGAGACGTAAAAGTCACAATATCAGCAAATAACCTGGAATAGAATCATAGAATATTGTTGGCGAAAAGAAGGGTTTCTCATCAAAGAAGAGCTTGGTCCTACAAGCAAGGAGGATAGGGGGAAATACCACACAAGCAAACGCAATTTTCATAAGTAATCAAATTTATGAGAAACTTAAGAAACAAAATTCATGCATTTATATAAGGCTTAGTAAAGCAATGCTATATTATTTTTGTTGGCAATACAAGGAGGAGATGGTGGCTTTGAATACGGGTCATCTTCTTTTGAAATGGACTCTGTGATCAACAAGATATTGCTATTCTGGCCTAGTAAAGCAAGGTTATGACTTAACCCCTCAATGAAGAAAGAATTTCAGGATTGACAAACCTGTATGACTTTTTCAGAAAAATGATCCAGATCAGCAAATATTGCTTCAGAACCTGCCAAGGAATATACAAGATTAGAATAGTAAAGAAATTAATAATTTCTGAACTTGAATTCCAATGCAAAGGTAGTCTCTACACTTCACAAATTTCCGCTTTGATAGAAAAGCATACATTGTTACTTGCAAGAGGATTAAAATAACATCCAAACCAGCAGAAATCGATATATTACAAACCAAACTTTGGCTTGGTGTTTTCTACCATAGCTAATGACTAGAACCAAGATATGTGGCTAAGTTGATATCAAGAAAATTATAATTTTATTCTCAAAACCATTAGTTGGGTCTAATAACAGGAAAATGATATAAAGTCGGACTAACTATTTTTAGTTCAATGTCATTTACTGTCATTGGGTATGAGTATGACAGTAATTATCCTCTCCTTCGCCGCTTCTCTGGCCAGTATGCTTTGGCGTGTATGGGTGTGACAAAGAAAGGAGCAGCGTTCTAAATGATGATCTCAGCAACTTTTAATTGTGCTTTATAGCAGTGCAATCCTCATGGCTCCCATAAAAGCTCATCAACATATGATCTTCTGCTAGAAAATGTGGATCAGTGAACCACCTAAACTTATATCTTCTCATCTAGTCGCTTAAAATTCTATATCGATTGCTGATAGGGATGTGAGCAGGCAAAAAGTATACTATGCCACCTATTGTCAGTTTTAAAAACTGGAACATTCTTGCAATTTAGCCTAAATAATATTAGCCATAATATCAGCTTGCCACTTGCCTGGGTTCCAAAGCCAAAGCTTCTCCAAAGACACCGTAGCCTTCACCCTATTACTCATGCTTTCAATGGTAAATGGCTTTTATTGACTGTGTTTAAAGTAAAAATAAAAATTAATCACGAATCAAATAAATGTACAATTAAAATGTAATTTAAAGGACATGATATTGGTGTTGATGTGTAACGCCTTAAACCAATGATATTTAGTTATAACGTTTGGCTTTTTTAAATTTGTTTATAACGAACTCAGCCTTATTGCTAGATAAACCACAATGTACAAGCCAAGCTAATAGTTGAGGTTAATCACTTGGGCATGAATTATATAAAGGCTAAATCTTTAAGGCATTAAAAATTTAATAATTGGCTGTTACAATGAAATAATTTTGATAATGAATTGTGCTTAAATTGGGGTCATGTTGTAACGGGTAAAATGAAGATTAAGCCCAAAAGCCATTTTGATTTTGTTCTTCCCATATCCATTGTGTTATTTAAAAGATGAATGAATGTATAGAACTCTGTCAGTTGTATTTCAAGGGCAACAGCATATTAAGGATTACCGCACCGATTGGTGAGAAGAATCGTCAAAAAATGTAAACTTCTTTGATGGCAAAAATTACTTTCCTTAATATATTCAAAAAAATTTGTGTATTATTCATGATTATAAATGAAAACATTTATTGAAAATGTACTATTCAATTCTATGATTGTTGCATATTTCTAATATTTTTAGTCCTGATAACAACGCAAACACAAAATTCAGTAGAAGGTGTTGACAAGGACAGTAGAACATGAATACCTAATGCATTTTGTGTATATATAATGGTTGCCATTTCCCCCCTTTTCGTTATTGTATCACTAGGCTGAGAAAATTGAGTTTCCGTATATAAACTTGCAGCTGCAACATATCTTTACAAATCAAGACTATATTCACAGTGCTCTTACCATGTCTTCTTCTGAATTACATTTTATTAATCCTCTTTCACCATCTATTCCAAATTCCCTTCCTTTCTTTCTTTTTTAATAATGATAATTTACTTAATATATAAATAAAATTCTAAGATAAAATTCCAGACATCTACAGAAAGGGAAATTCCTAAAATAATATTGGATTTTATTGCATCAATGAGGTGTTGGCACAAATTCACCATCTTTAATAAAGCATACTGGTGATTTGAGAAGAAATAATTCTTTTGTGACTTAGACGGCTAGCATTTGCAAGTTTAGAACGAGTCAAATGAGCTATGTACTTGAGAATATTAGTTTCAATAAGTTTGGTTTAGAATGAGTCAACTGAGCTGTGTACTTAAAAATAATGGATTACAAGATGCAATAAGTGAAATCAGGGTTTGAAATATTGGGAGATGTGATTGCTTGTGGATCATAAAAATGATGGATTCTATGGCGCAATAAGTGAAATCAAGGGTTTCGAAACATAAGGTGATGTGAATTGCTTGTGGATCGGAAAGATTTGTGGAGAGCAATATCCGTCGTTGATGGTGAGAGAATGATCTATTACTTAGCTGGAATTTGCACATATTAAGTGGTAGATATTGATATTTTCACTTTTGCCCCATGACACCATTGGTGGAACGTTGATTAATTCGGCTGAAGGTTATTGAAATAGTAAAGCGAACAATAATGGAGTCATGTAATTTTAACTAAAATTCCTTTTAACTAGCATTGTAATGTATAAATTTTTTTTGCTATTTACGCTAAAACATTTCAATTATTTTTTATGCTATTAGTTAATAAATTAATAAATTTTATTTGCTACTTTATTTATGCTAATAGATTTGGTTTATGATAATAGCAATGTAATTTATTTTAATATAATTAAAATATATTATAAATAATTTTTTAATTTAATTTAATTATATATATATATTATATTTTTAATTCTTATATTGTTTTATAATTTACATACTATTTTTCTTTTTTCCTTGCTCAATATTGTTATTATGTAATAAAATAATAACATATCATATTATATTATATTTATATTTTTTAATAATATTAGCATTTTAGTTTTAAACTATGGGAAATTACACGAAATATAAAGAAAGAAAACATGCATTAAAATAAATACAACGAAGAAAAATAATTTGTGAATTATTAAGTAATGTGAATTTAAATAAAATTGTAGTTAAGTATTTCAATTGATTTGAAATTTTAATTTGTTTATAATATTTTATTATGACAAAAAATTTATCATGTTACATTTATATTTGTTAGTGATGTTAGCATTTCACTTATAAACAATAAAAATTTACATAAAAAGGAAAATTTGCAACAAAATATAAAAATAAAATAAACGATTAATTTTATGTTATAAAGTATAATTAAATAAAAATGAAGTGAATAAATTAATTTGTAAAGTAATAAAATATAATTAATTGTTTGGTAAATGAATTTTTAATTTGAAGATCAACATTGCTTCAACAGAATTTAATGTTTAAACAAATATGAATTAATTTTATTTATATATTTATTTTTAACGCTAAATAAAAATAAACAATAATTAATATATTTATTTTTAACGCTGGATTATCGAAGGACACAAATCAAACAAACGACAAATGTCACAAAGCTCATCCAACAAGAAGCCCAGCCACCGCTCTCCCTCCCATCTGACTTAGCCCTTGACGCCACAGCGGCAAAGTACTCACCACGGCAAATAATTACTCTTCAGGCGTGGCCTATCTACATCCCACTTTGCATGAAGAACGGGAAGACGGAGTTCTTCATTAACGACCCCTTCTTTGCAATTAAAATAGAATCTGGGGCAAATGTACAAATTCTTAGCTTTTTGGTATGTGGCTCTTATCCACATGTGTCGGCAAAGGATTTGCTCAGGTTGGCACCAGCAGGTTTTTTAAATGCCCCATAGAAAACACCCTTAAAAATATTATGTCCAATAAGTTTGGTTGAAGAGTGGATCCAGTACGTGTATATTACTAAGTGGAAACTGGCATATGGCTCAAAAGCTGGAGACTTAAATGGGTCAAGTGATTTTGTTAAGGGCATCAAGTGTTGGAAACATGTTACATTTAGGAGAATTGCTCTTCGATTGTCTTTTTCTTTATATGACCTTGTGACTTGTGATTACAGTGTTAGTGTTTGTGCAATTCTACATTTCATGTCCGTAGTAGCCTAACATGCGCCGCTCGTATATAAAACTTATATAAGTCAGCTCGGAAAAACCAAACACCGTTAATCAAGTTCTCATATTCCAATTAATTTGCAACATTTTTTAAAATGAAAATATATACACATATTTCATTTGTAATTATATAATGTATAGTGTTAAAAAGCCCAGTGATGTTTCTTGAAAATTTTGCTTTTCTTTACATCCTTTGATTCAAGATTTTATGTATATTTATCTAATAATTTAATCATTTTTACTATCACATAAAAAATTCATAATAAATTGTAAGAGATATAATTTGTTGCATATTTCAACTCAATATTTTCCTTCTCAAAAGTCTAGAAAAAAAGTTTTAGAACAGATCTTATCTGTATCTTGATTTGAAAATTAAAACTGGTAATTTAACTACTAAATAACTTTAATTTTATTGGTTAAAATATTTTATTCAACAATAAGTAGATATAATTTATGAATTACTCAAATATTATACAATAACAATAATAGAATCTTATTTCATTATATGAGGTCAACTACATAAATCATATTAAGTCATTGGATTTTATTTGAGACAAGATTTTTGAAACATTCCACAATTGGGATATCAACAAAGTTTTACATTAGTTATTGAAAATTTAACACAACTCAGATAAATGATCCCACTTGGGTTATAGGCTAACATTACCCAACTTAACAAAAATAATAATAAAATAAAATAAAATAACAGTGATAATAAATAAATACATAAATAAATGCCTGATACAAATAGATATTATTCTACAAATTCTACATTTTCAACTCAAATATTATAAATGAAGAATTTAAGTTATCAAATATAAAATTTTAAATTTAATTAAAATAAATCTCATTTTACAAATTCTAAATTTACTTTTGAAATATCATATTAAACTAAGCAAACTTATTCATTTTTAATTCAATTATTGAAATTAAATTGTACAAAACCTCGAGTAGTTTCTCTCTGTGGTGAGAGATGAGTCCGCGAGTGCAAACGCGAAGACAATAGACAAAGTACAAGGGAGTTTTGGAATCTAAGGTAGGAGAATAAGATTGCGGACGGTCAAAAGAAGAAGGTATGGAAAGCTCCGCACCTTCCTTGGATTTGGAAGCAGCACAGGAGGAAGATGTTGGATTGCTTCTTTCGAATGCAAAAGCTTCTGTTGTTCTACGGAATGCGGTTATTGCTTACATTGTCGGTGGGAAGACTCTAAGCAAGGTCGCTTTCAAAAACATGTTGAGGAAAGCCTGGTTTTTTGCTTTGATATCCATATAACTGATGTAGGACGGAACAAGTTTATGGCTTCCAACCTTACCTCAGAACAGATGAGGCAAATATTGAACGATGGTCTGTGGAATGCATTGGGAAAAGTCATGGTCACTTGTCAGTGGCAGCCAGAGTTAAATATGGAGACATGGTCTACCTCTTGCACTCTTTTCACTTGATAATGCAATTCGACTACGAGAGAGAGTAGCTAAAGTAGTCTATGCAAAGAATCCAATTCAGGGACTAGCATTATCCAGGCTTTTTTGCAGGTAAGGGTGCTATTAGACATCAAAAGACCTCTTCTAATAGGAATGTGGATATCCCGGAAAGAGCAAGACAAAGTTTGGGTTAAATTTCGTTATGAATGTCTGCAACGCTTTTGCTTTGTCTGTGGCACTATTGGGCATGAATCGAGGGAATGTGTACTGCCTCGTGTTCATGGTATGGACAGGGAGGACCATAAACGTTGGGGGCCATGGATGATCGCTAGCCTTGTGCGTCATGCTGCTGTAGAGAACTATTCACATGGACAAGGAAAGGAGTTGGGCCGTCTAAATAATGAACCAACAGAGTCAACTCAGGATGCAGGGTACCATCCAAGGTTGACAACTGATCTACAGGGCCAGGTGGAAAGGGTGGCTGCGAATCTTCATGGCATAGTCTTTGTTAAGAAGCTAGCCCAATCGATACAACTGATGGCTGACAAGATAGTGACACAACACAAGAAGAACATGAAACAAGACCTCATAAAACTCTCCACTACCGAATCTGATGACATTCAAAGGAACCCACTTGATGCAACCAAAATGACCTATTCACTTGTCAATACAAATGAGAACAATCATACCTCCATACTATAGAGGAGTGATGAAAGTGTTGGGGCCCAAAGGAAAGGGAGTATATGATAGAGACTTGCAAGGGGGATAAAGTGAAAAAGGTTGCTCATGCAAATGCACTTTCAATTCATAGAACAGAATTTACCATTGGGGAGGGTTCAAGCGTAACAGATAGACTTCATATTCATATATCTCATTAGAAAAATCAAGCAAGAAGCAAACCTACAATGGAGGGGAAGGATACTGCTTCTAGATCACCAAAAATTCAGATGGATGAAGAGGCAGGGCCTTATCAAGCCCCCACCATTGCCATGAAAACCCTAAGTCAGAATTGTCAAGGTTTAAATAATGCCCTGACAATGAGAGTCTTGGAAGCTCTCAATAGGAAGGTAACGCCTGATTGTATTTTCCTTTGTGAGACAAAATTCAAAGAACATAGAATTCAGCAAACAGCACATTCTTTGGGAATGCAACATTATTATGTGTTTCCACCACAAGGTAAAGGTAGAGGTATGTCACTTTATGGAATATGAATTTTCAATGTGAGGTAGGAGGTAGTACCACGAATTACAATCATGTTAAAGTGGATGGGGGGTTCAATGTTGAATGGCATGCACTTTTATCTATGGACCAGCTTATCAATGTGACAGAGTCCTTTTGGACATCACTATATGCTTTGGGCCCAGAGGTTAACAAGATTTGGACCTTGCTTGGCTATTTTAATGCCCTTATGCAATGACGAATCGGGGAGGAGGCCTGTAGGTAACTTCACTGACATGGCATTCATAGCTTTTGTAGAACAAATAAGTGGAGTAGACGTCTCTGGACAAGGGCGAGAGGTATTTACATGGATGAATGGGAGGGAGGGAAAAAATGACATCAAGGAAGTCCTTGACAGAGCTGTATGTTGCACAGATTGGTGTGCACTATATCCTAGAGCCTGAGTAACAGTTCTCCAAAGTAGCCAATCAGATCACTTACCTGTATTATTGGACACCGTAGGGGATAAGGACAGTCACCCATGCCCTTTTGGTTTCTTAGCTGCCTGGCTACGGGATAAATCCTACCAACAACACATAGCCAATACATGGTCACAGGAAGTGTAGGGCTCTGCAATGTTTTGAACAGTCCAAAAAATTAGGAAACTTCAGGTATTGTGATGAGGATCAAAGAGTTGCAGGAAACACTGGCTGAGTTAAAGAGAGCAATCCCATCAGAAGAAACTTCACGTGCCATGAAAATCACTAGGAGAGAAATTGATGGGCAGCTACAGAGGCAGACAAGTATATGGAGGCAAAAATCTAGGGAACTATGGATCGAAGAAGGGGACGCTAACCCCAGATTTTTTCATGTTTCAACTATTGTGCGCAAAAGGCGAAATAACATAGAACGTATACACATTAATGAACAGGAATGGATCACTCAGAGAGGACATTGGGGACTACTTTGTTTAGAATTTTGAAAAGTTATTTTCAACCTCAGTTACAGAAGTTCCAATTGAGCTGGGGCAGCTAATGCAGCCAATAGTATGGAAGTAGAAAACCTACAACTGACAGTAATCCCTTCTAAAGAAGAAACATGGGATACCTTGAAAGAGATGAATCCCCTTAAGGCTCTAGGGCTAGATGGTATACCGGGATTATTCTACAAAGAATGCTAGGATATAGTTGGAGATGAGGTTACAAATGCCATACAGAATTTCTTTACGAATGAGTACATTTTGAAAGAACTCAACTTTTCGCATAAAGTTCTTACTCTAAAGAATGATCATCCCAAGAGTTTTAATGATTATCGGCCAGTCAGTTTATGCAACGTGCTCTACAAGATTTTATCAAAAATTATTGCTAATCAAATGAGGTTAGTAATTCAGAAATTGATTTCCCAAACGCAGTCAGCGTTTGTGCATGATCGCTAGATTGCAAAAAACAGACTCATGGCTTAAGAGATCATTCATACGATTCAGAGAAGAAGGAACAAAGGTGGTTTGATGGGAATTAAAATTGATATGCAAGAAGTTTATAACAGAATGAAATGACCATTTTTATTTCATATCCTCCAATTATTTGGATTCGATGCTAAATATAACAACAATTAGATTTTCCATTCTTCTAAATGGTAGCCCTTGTGGAAATTTTAGACCAAATTGAGGATTTAAACAAACAGGGTGTCCCGCTATCTCCTTACCTCTTCATTTTGGTATCTGGGATTTTTTCCAGGTTGTTATACAAAGCAGAAAAAATGGGTTTAATTTATAGAATTCAAATTGCAAGGGGAAGCAATCCTATTTCCCATTTAATGTATAGGGATGATGTCATTTTGTTCCTTAAAGCCAATATGGGTAACGCATGGGGTAATTGGGATTGTATTCATAAATGGTCAAGTTAAAAGGTAAATTTTCGTGAGTCTGGAATTCTTTTTCTCACCCAATATTGACAGAGTACCGAAGGCAGATACAAGAGATTCTACAGCTTCATTCAATATTTGAAACTGCAAAATATTTGGGGATCCGATGTTTCTAACAAGACATAAAGTAAAATATTTTCATATTTTAATGGAAAAGATTCAAAACAGATTGCAGGGCTCGAAACACAGCACCTTGTCATGGGCAGGGCATGCAATGCTCGTTAATGCAGTTATCCAGACCCTTATCAATTATACCATGTCAATGATAAAGGTGCCTGTGGAAGTGAGCAATAAAATAGATATGCTTTCTTGTAGATTTTGGTGGAAAATGGCAACAAAGCAGAAACATTACTTTTCGCCATTGTCACGGGAGGCATTGTGCACTCCCAAGAAACATGGAGGAATAGGATTCAGAAAAATTCCACAATGTCAATATTACCTTTTTAACTAAGCTTGCGTGGCAAATAGAAAAGGACCTAGACAGATTGGGGGTGCAACAATTTCGTGCCAAGTGCCTTCAAGATCAAAGTCTGTTACAAGGCATTATTGAGGAAAGAGGATCGAAGGCATGGGTGAGTGTCATGGCGGCAGTTAAAACCCTCAAACTTGGATGCTTTATTATATATAGACACGTATGTTTCTCTCCGTTTTAAATATATACTCATTTAATATTATTTTTTTTTACAAGGAAATTTTAAATTAGGGAAGGGAGTGTTGAGGGGGATCCACCTCTATCCTAAATGCCACACAACCTTGGCCATCCAAAGGAGGGCCAGCTCTGGCACTCATTTAATATTGTTTAATTCACAATACAATATGATACATAATATAGGTACACAATACATTTTGAATAGGATTTTAATTCATAGGGATAGATTTAATTAGTACACTAAATTGGGTGGGTGATATATATAAAATTAATATTCAATCACTTTCACATATATTTATAAAAAAAACTATATATTCCCCATAACTTAAAATTTTAGATTTAATTTTTTTCATCACCAATAAAGTTAGATATGAAATATAAGAAAACATAATAATTAATAAATTTACACAATTTATAAATTAAATGAGTATACAGTTTCAAGACAAATTTTAAAACTAATAAAAACTTCTTAAAAAATAACAAGGATAAAGCAAATTGAAAGAAAAATATAAATATACCATAATGCATCAATATTAAAAATCAAAGCAAATAGTAAAGAGTTATTATTTACCATTGCTCACTTTGTCAAAGTGGTCCTTGGCTCCAACTAATCTTAACCAATCACAACCCAAATCTTCAGCATATGATAGATGTAAGAAACCACCTATGAATGACTTTCCCCCATCCTTACATATTAGGATCATGCCTACACTGACTTATTCTACTAACATCATCATTATTATCATCATTATCCTTTTCATTTTTCTCTAGGTAACAATCATAATCTTCATCCTCATCTATTTTTTTCTTTAACCAAGGTAAAGATCCTCAAACTTCAATTTTATAGAAATTCCTTTCAAATTCTCCTTTTAATTTTTTGGATGGTCAAAATTCATTTGTGTCACACCTCCATAATTGGGAATGTAATTAGCTTAGAGCATCTTATTTAGTACCTTAAAAACATTTTGCATGCTATGCATGTAAATCCCAAATGATAGTTTACAATCACTTTTTTAAAAACATTCATGTCACTTCTTAAATGAAAATTCATAAATCCATCCTTCAAAATGTCAACAAGATTTCCAAGATATTTCATGGTGTAATGCAACCTAAACTAATTATGCATGAGATGACTAGCTAGGCTTGATAAACTTACATCACCATAACTCTTGATATTCATATGTTGATACCTATCCTAAAAGGTCATGGATTAGAAGACTAATAACACTAATGAAGACAAAATTTGTAACTCAATAAGAGGAGGAAAACAATATAGGATGAATATAAAACTCAACAAGCAAAGAATTTCCACTACATCAAACATGAGGTGGAAAAACACAAAGCCATATAAATATACACATACATGTACACAAAAGCATTTCAAACATTCAACTTTGGAGTTACAAATCTTTTCCATCATCTTTTGATTTTAAATCATTTACAAATCTATAAGGAAACATAATTGCTTTTAGTTAGGTTTTAGGGAACTATAAGTAGGATTGCCACACTTTGACCATTTTTTATACCCTCTCAAGTACAATTTAATCATTTCTTATGCCTTCTCAAGTATAATTTTCACTTTACAGTCAATAGGACTGTAGACCATCATTCATACTTAACCTTCCTTACTCTTTTTTTCATACATATAGAGTCTACTAGGCGCACCTAGTTATTTCCTTAATTAATTGCTTAAAATCCTAAGAAGAATATTTGCAAATCATTCTCATATCATAAGCATGTGTCGTCTCTCTTCATTAAGTATCTCTAGCTATCCATCAACAAAGTCATCTATAACACTCATATGGGAGAAGATAAAAGAGAAAACTTATAGTTACTTTCTTCTTTAGGAGCATGAGATGCTAGGACCATTAATGATAGCTGAAACCTCACAACCCATAGAAGGTAGACAAATTCTTCTTGAAATAAGCACTTACTCCACTATAATAAATCTAGATTGGACAAAAAGGCTAGAGAGTAAGCCACCCTCTTAAGATGGACCTCACTACTTACTAAATCACCTATTAGTAAAGACATGCTAACTTTAATAGATTTAGTATTATTTTCTAAATTAAATATATATATTAATTAAAAATTTGACAAGCCTTTATTGTTTCTATATTTTTTATTTTTTTATCTATTTCGTAGCACATTTTTCATTTTTTAAGTTTACTTTTATTTTTTACACTTTAAGCATGAATATCTCTAAATAGTATCGATATAATATAAAATAATATAATATATTTTATTTTTATTATGAAAAATTATAAATAATTTTAATTTTAATTTAATTGAATTCCTAATTACATATTCTATTTTTAACTCATGTTACTTTTCAACATATTCATTATTTCTTTTTTTTTTAATTTGTTTTATTGCATGTTTTTCTTTTTCATGGTCATTTTTATTATTTACTTAGAAAATAATATCAAGAAAAATTATATACACAACATGTTATACTTTTTTTGATTATTTTTGCTTAAATTAAGTTAATAATTTAATTTAATTGGATTGCTTAATTATATATTTTATTGTTAACTCTTATATTACTTTATAGCTCATTTATTAATTATTTCCTTTTTTATTTAGTTTATTGTATACTTTTCTTTTTTTTTGTACATCCATTGGTATTATTTACAATTAGGTACAAATATCACCATTATATATCCATTTATTCTTATATATATATATATTTATATCATGATTAAGCATATTAAGTGAGAAGAGTATTTTTATGTAAAAGCGAGAAAAGTGAATCGTGACCATCAGATCTAAAATTAAAAAGCTTGGATGAAAACATAAATTCATACAACTTTGTAAGTGGTCATGTGATATTTTTAAGTGATCACATGATCTTAAGTTATATTTTACTCCTGACCATTTTCATGTGTTAACTCTAAGGTTAGATATGATAAGTTTTGATGATGACAAATGACTATTCTAATAGCATTACATGTCTTATGCCAAAGTAATATATATCATATAAGCTTTAATAGACATACTATATTATGATTGATGCATATATATGATATAATGATTATACTTGTTCTTGTATCTGCATGATAATAAATAAGTGTTTGCAATAGCATTGTATGTCTTCATACCAAAGTATTATAAAATCTTCAATAGATATGCTATATTATGGTTGTAATACTAATGCTTAATTATATGTTAAAAGAGTTATATTTTATACAAGCATAACTATGCATTTGATTGGTTAAGATATATGATCATTATGTATATTCTCATACCGGTTTGTTATATATATGAATCTTGCATACTAATATATTGACATATTAGATTAGACTAACTATATACATAATTTGTAAAGTTTACATCTATTATATAAGAAAGTATAAAAGGAAAAAGATTAAGTATTGAAGTAAAGCAATCAAAGATCTTATCATGCTTAACTTAAGAGTAAACAAAGAAGAAATGTGAGGAAGAAGATGCGATCCAAGTATTGAAAGATGAGAAGATTAAAGTGTTTGAAAATTTCGAAGCATCAAGAAAAGCCAAAGAATTTCATTAGTATCATTTTTCATTTTAGGCTTATACTTTCTTATAAAATAGAATATTTAATAATATAGAGCTCAAACATGTATTTATAATCTTACTTGATTAAAATACTTTAAAAAGATAGCTCACAATCATATTTTTATAAGATATCCTATATGGACATTTAAAAGACCAATGAAATTTGAGATTTTAATGTTTTCAATATTAATCTTTAATCATTCTTTTAATCATATCTCATAA
This sequence comes from Sindora glabra, assembly GCA_020226215.1. NCBI lineage: Eukaryota > Viridiplantae > Streptophyta > Magnoliopsida > Fabales > Fabaceae > Sindora > Sindora glabra. The sequence goes on from CM035234.1 coordinate 40,507,956, forward strand.
AATACTTGTATTTTGATTGCTAAACTTTTTTCTTATAGCTCCCCATGGACATAACATTTGCTCAAAATAATTAATATATGAAAGAGTTATAATTTTTTAAAAATAAGTCTAGAAATTAATTTTTTACATTTCAGTCTTCTCTAATATGTGCTCATTATTTTGATCATATCTTGAAAATTAAAAATGATAAGAGAATGAAATTATTTTTATGTGAAAATAGATTCAAAGAGCTTTCCATGGATAAATCATTTACTTAAAATGACTAGGATATAAAATAGTTATGAATTATACAAATTGAGTTTCAAAATTAGATTTGTACAGATTCACTGTTTCTAACCTTTTCTCTTTTTTTTAACATATCTCAAAAATTACATTAGATATAAGTATAAAATAAGTCTTATTTGAAAGTAGACTAAATAATTTTTGAACAATAGGTCACTTGCTAAAAATGAACTTAAATTGAAGAAGTTATGAAATTTTAAAGTTAAGTTTGCAATTCTATCTACATAAATTAATTCACCAATTAATTCCAAACAAGTATAGATGAAATTTTTCATCTGGATTGATTCACCAATCAATTTTGACTATTATGGTATGCATATAACGGCTAATTTTCATTTTCAACTACCCTAAATGGTTATAACACTCCATGAACTTCCTATATAAGTTAAGAAACATCAAATGCAATTAAGAGAGAGCTTGATCTTCATTTTCTAATATCATTTTACTTCTTCTTTCATCTAATCTTGATTTGAGCTCTAATTTATGAAAATTTTTAATTCTAGAAGCTTCATTTATTTTATCCACCCTTTAAGAGAGTTTATTTAAGTTAATATTCATCTTTTATTATTTTCTAATTGTAAAGGATGAGCTATCCCTTAAAGAATATTTAAAAGGGTGAGGTATCCTTTATAAAGAAAGAATTTGCTTAAGAAAGAGTAATGATCTATAAAAAGGCTTCTTTAAGTGCTTGATTAAAACTTGAAGAGATAATAGGTTGAAGCACAAGCTTAGAAAAATTGGAGAATGGATGTACGCTTTAGTAAAGATATTCAAGAGATGAACCACTATAAATTCTTATATTTGATCTCTCTATCATATCCTTTTATTTTTCTACACATTACTTTGTTTTCGTTGATTACATGCTCTATTTTTATTGATGTTAATTTTGGAATATATAGTGATTCAATGTTAATGCTTGAATGATTAAATGGTTGAAAGAGAAATTTATCTATACATTAACTTCTTTATCTATATGTGGTTGAATAAGTCATTTTGTATAAATGTATTGAATTATCATATTTTGTGTGCAAATATATTGATTGACTAATTTTATATTTTGTTTCTTGATAATTTATTTATGCTTAGTTGAATAAGTTTATTTGCACTAATTCTTTAAATTTTCATATCTTGAGTGCAAACATTTTTATAAAAGCTCTTTTGAAATTATTTGAATTAAAATTATCCTTATAACTTTCCAAAATAAAAAGTTTTTCAAAAGGGATTTCAAAAATGATAAAAGTTCTAAAAACAACAATTTCATCCCTTCTTGGGTGTTGGTTGCCAAGGCTTATAATTGGTATCAAAGTTATAGGATATTGTTTAAAGGACTTAACCATCTCAAGAGGATCCATGGTAGCCTTTAATGGCAACTCTTTGAAAAAAAATTTGGAGAGGATCCATGGTAGCCTTTAATGGCTACTCTTTGAAAAAAAATTTTAATACTTCAATTGCTTTAATGTTTGAATGTGTTGATATTCCAAAACCTCAATTCTTTGATGGTTCATATTTGAAAGTTTGGAAAAGAAAAATGAAGTATTATATATAAACCTTTGATTTTGATGCATATGATATCATTGACGATGGTTTTACTTTAAAACCAAGAAGTGAATCAAATGATAATTATAAAAAGAAATTCACTTTAAATATTAAAGTAATGAAAATCTTGCATAATAGTTTAAATGATGATGCATATGCTAAAGTGTCGTGACAAAAAACTAAGGGCCGTGACCAGTACATGACCTAAGGAAAAAAGATAATCATATCGGTCATGCTAACCTAACACATTATAAGATAACCTGTAACTTGTTTCAAACTTAAGTGGATATATACTCATTATACAAACACTAACTTTTCACATAACATAGTCCTATAGGGACTTTCTTAATTTTCAACATTCACCTGTTAATTTATATATATTAACATAAAATCTATATTGTTTAGTAATCAGACAATCCTTCCTCATTATAACAAAATGCATACATATAAATCAACGGAAGCATGCCATGCCTGTGAGTTTAATGGAGCACATCTAAAAGTATTTAAAATTTTACAACTTTCAAAAATACGTAAAAGTTCTACATCAAGTCCACATGAACAAAGTGTGACTCACCACAAAAGGATACTCTTCTCTCTCTAAGGAGTTGCAGACAACGGACTTGAAGCCAAATTTCTATTTGAAAAATATTACAACAAAAAGAGTGAGTCATTGACTCAGTGAATAGATAGTATAAATTTCAAATAGAAATAGGACAAGCCATGGCACGAGTTATCCTTAGAAAGAATCAATAGCTTTTCAATACAAAAGATATCACAGAAGTTATATAATTATATTTAATAAAATAATAATTGGAATATTAATTAGAAATAGAATACTAAAATGTAAGTTTCAAGCCAAAAAATAGATAGTAGGTTCTTTAATCATAAGAAATCATCATAGGCATCTATTCATGGTATAAATTTCAATACAATGTATTCGTGATAAATATGTAATCAAAATCAAGGTTAATAAATTTAAAAATATATAAACTATCAAAATTACACTTTGGGGTGGGAAATTTCTAGTTATGATTAACAAACATGAGCATTCCACTCATGAATTAGTAATATCAAGAGAGCTCTCAACTCTAAGGCGGCTCATCAGGCTACCATAAACCAATTTACATGTGTTGGTCAATGCACGAAATTAGCAACTCCTTTGCTAATTGGGGTTTGAACCAAGGTGTACCAAAACTAATGTCATCACTATCGTTAACTATAGTTTTCAACTAGTTTTCTCTTAAAATAAGTTTACAAAAATAATAAAACAATATATATATATATATATATATATATATATATATATATAATAGTTATATGAAAAAATTATTAAAAATAATTAATTTCATACATCTACAATTTAAAATAACTATTGAAATAACAACTATTGGGTAATTATTGAAATGATAATTTGTAAAAATAACTTTGTGTATTTTAATAAATAGCTTTTTTGGAAACTTTAGAACTTTAGAAAATTATTTTAAATCTTTAAAACTTATTAAAATTATCATGAGGACGTTAGAATTAAAAAAAATAGACTTAGTGGGAATTAGAATTTTAAATTGATTAAAACGAGAAGTAATCAAAGGGAAAAAGCTAGTATTTAATGAAAAGATCTGGTAAGGTGAGTGTAAGGTCGATATCAGATTTATGAAATGGGCTTATGGTGTGTGTGAAGCACCGAATCGCAACCTAAGGCTGAGTTTAAAGGGCAAAAGGACCAATACACTGTGTCTGAAAAAACAAATTCCCCAAGTCCTACGCCGTCAAAAGTATTTCCCAAAACCCTTAATTTATTTTCTTTTCAAAAAAATTCTGCAGTCACGGGCTGGGGGAGGCCGTGATGTGCCAGTCACGTCGCCCCTCAACCCTTGACCAGACTAAATTTTTTATTAAATTTATCTTTATTTTTTAATTAAAATTAAAAAATTATGATTTTAATTTTTTTAATTTTAGTTAATTTATAATTTTTTTATTTTTTAGATTTAATTTTATGAAAATATTTATTTATTTTTAATTTATTGTCCTATTTTTATTTTATATTTGATCTTGACTTAATTTAATTATTGACATTTTGAATTTTTCTTTGATATTAATTATTCGTTATTTTAAATAATAATTAATAATTTAATTAATTCTCATAATATTGTATAATATAAATAATATAATAAAATTGATAATTATCAAAGAATCATTAGAGTAGTTAAAGTATAAATGAATACAAATTTTGATTTATTGTTTTGTAAAATTAATTGTTGGAAGATTTAAATTGTAAAATTATATTTTTAAAAAATATTTTATCCTTATATATATATATATATATATATATATATATATATATATATATATATATATATATATATATATATATATATATCTGTAAAAATATTTCACTAAACATGAAATTAGAATATAATTTGTACCATGAAAATAAATATTTAATTAGTAAATTATATTAATCCATTATTTGAAACAATTTTTTTGATAAAAAATTAATTACATATGGATTGTATATTCTTAAGAAATACATCCATGATAATGCGAGATACCTTCATAATCATCCTCCTCCTTGGGCAAAATAGAATTCATAAGACAATTAAAATTAATAGTTATGAAAAAATTATTGAAATAAATAAAATCTCAATGAATAAAAAATTCTGACTTACTATAATGTAAAATAATTTGTAGGAAGATTTAAATGGTAAAATTAAATTTTTAGAATAATATTTTGTCCTAATGTCATGTATATATCTGTAAAAAATTTTAGCTAATTATGAAATTAAAATATAATCTACACTATGAAAATAAATCTTTAATTTGTAAATTATAGTAATCCATTATTTAATTTTTTTTATGAAAATAAATTTTTTTAGACAAAGATTAGATGTGACATAACAAAAATTAAATAATGGATTACTATAATTTACAAATTAAAGATTTATTTTCATAGTGTAGATTATATTTTAATTTCATAATTAGCTAAAAATTTTTATAGATATATACATAACATTAGGAAAAAATATTATTTTAAAATTTTAATTTTACCTTTTAAATCTTCCTACAAATTATTTTACATTATAGTAAGTCAAAATTTTTTATTCATTGAGATTTTATTTATTTCAATAATTTTTTCATAACTATTAATTTTAATTGTCTTATGAATTCTATTTTGCCCGAGGAGGGGAATGATTATGAAGGTATCTCGCATTGTCATAGATGTATTTCTTAAGAATATACAATCTATATGTAATTAATTTTTTTATCAAAAAAAATGTTTTAAATAATGGATTAACATAATTTACTAATTAAATATTTATTTTCATGGTATAAATTATATTCTAATTTTATGTTTAGTGAAATATTTTTATAGATATATATATAAGGATAAAATATTTTTTAAAAATATAATTTTACAATTTAAATCTTCCAACAATTAATTTTACAAAACAATAAATCAAAATTTGTATTTATTTATATTTTAACTACTCCAATGATTCTTTAATAATTATCAATTTTATTATATTATGTATATTATATAATTTTATGAGAATGAATTGAATTATTAATTATTATTTAAAATAACGAATAATTAATATCAAAGAAAAATTTAAAATGTCAACAATTAAATTAAGTCAAGATCAAATATAAAATAAAAATAGGACAATAAATTAAAAATAAATAAATATTTTCATAAAATTAAATATAAAAAATAAAAAAATTATAAATTAACTAAAATTAAAAAATTTAAAATTAAAATTTTTTAATTTTAATTAAAAAATAAAAATAAATTTAATAAAAAATTTAATCTAGCCACGGAGGAGCGACGTGATGGGTACTGCACAATTTTTTTGAAAAAAAAAAAATTAAGAATTTTGGAAAATACTTTTAGCGGCGGACTTGGGGAATTTGGTTTTTCACACGCAGTGTACTTGGTCGTTTTGCCGAGTTTAAAGCCTTTTCTCTCTCTTCTTGAATACTATTGAGCCCCCCTCTCTCCTTCTCTGTCACTTTCCTCCGTGTTTCCCTTCACATCGCCGTCATTCTTCGCCACCAATCGTCATTGCCGTTATCGGTGGGTCTTCGAGCAGCTGTAGCACGCGTGGGATGTGGGGACAGCCATCGATTATGGCTGAGTTTCGGAAATACAGAGGTTCTGAACCCTGCTTGATTCTAGCGTTCCTCTCCTACTCCGATGCCATTAATGTCGCTGACAGTCTACAACGAGGGTGGTGAGTTACTTTAGAGCATTATATTTTAATATTTTAGCCATCGGAACTTAGTTTACGAAATCCCTAACTTTTGTAATTTTTTATTTCTTGAGGTAAAATCTGAAATGTAAGAAAATTAGTTATCTGGAACATTATATTAGGGAAAGTATAATATTAGAATAGTAATTTGCGACAGAAAATGATTAACGTTAGTATACTTATGCTTAAATTTGTAAATTTATGTTTAGGGAGCAAAGAGAAATATATAGTCTGTTGGTTTTTTATTTTTAAAAGCAGTCATTTCTTTTTAAAAAAAATAAAAAAATTTATTTGAAAACTGTCTGCAAAATTTATTTTTTAGAATTATAATTCTAAATTTGTGATTAAAAATTAATTTTTAAATATTTTTTGAACTTATTTTTTTATCTTAGATATCAATTTTGTAATTAAATATTTTTTTTAATTTAAAACACTTACCATCCTCTATTCTTTATTTTTATCAATTTCAAAATAATATTTGAAAATAAAAAAAACCTTTTAAAAAATTTTTTGAATACAATCTTTTTAAAATATAAAAATAAAAATATATCAAAATACATCCATAAGTTGTGTAATTTTGGGATTTTAGTGGGAGAAAACTTCGTGAGGTAAGTGCATATATATCTAAAACACTTATCTACATCCTCAAATCATATGATTATGCATATTGTTGCAATGCTTATTAAATTAATTGAATTATTGGTGATACAGAATTATAGATTATTGTGTGGGAAATAATTTGTTGTTGGTCGATAAATTATGGAAATTAAATATTTTCCTTTGCTTTGAGAATTCAATTTTGTTAACGGTGATTAATTATAATAATATTTGAGTTTATACTATTAGAATATGGTTTTATTATTATTGCTGAACTATATATAAGTAATATCTATTAGATGAAATTGGTATGGTAGTACGATGATCGTGTCTGATAAGAACGTAACAATGACCATTGATATTGTTGTACTATTATTGCTATGGTTGTGATTTGATTGTATTTGAAACATGTTGATGGATAATTATGATATGATTGAATTATTTATTGAGAATAAGATTGGTTACGTATATAAATTGTACCAAAATGGTATTGAAATGAGATGAGGGAAGGGGGAAACAAATTGTGTTAAGTGTGAAAATTGCACTGATCCATGTGCTTATTTATGGGAGGATAAGGTAGATTGTAAAGCAATAAGGATGATATTTGTGAAAGGATAAGGTGGATCCGAGAAGGTTTGAATTGTTTTTCTTAATTGTATTCATTGAATTAGAGCATTTCTATGAATATATCAGCAAATATGATAATAATTGCAGAATTGTGGCGAACTTGTGAAAACTTTTAATTGACTTCTCATGTTTGAAAGATTTTGTTGTAGCCACTTATCCAACAGTCAAGGTTTTCAGGTAATAAGTTTTTCTAGAGTTGATCTTTTGTTAACATTCTAATTAGTGAGAACTAGCCTATTCTTCTATTTTTTCTTTTTTATAGCTAGTTTTAGAAAGATATACTCACTGAAGTATAAACTCATTTGTTGTTTATCTTTATTTCTTATAGCTTTAATTTGAATTACAAATTAAGATGTTTCCAAGGAAATCCAAAGTGAGCTGATCCAGTGGTTGGACAGTTGGGGAAAGTGGGCGTTAATTATAGATTTGATTGGATAGATGTTGTATACCTGTGTGAGATGTTATTCCTACAAGAATGTGTTGTATGACCTTACGAGAGTCTGCTGTTAATTAGCTGGTGTATATGGTTGGTCAGTCAATCGGATTCGTAGAATCGGTTAATAGGTTCTCACTCGATCACAAATTTGTTGGGCCATGATAGCAGGTACAAATTTAATAAATGTTTCAACAATACAAACCTTTTATTATACTCAACACCAGATATTTATATATGCACTATAAAATAATAAAAATTTTGTATTCTTGACAAGTTATCAGGTAAATAGTGTACAATCGAATCATTTGTTATATCTTATAGAAAGATACACATTTCATAATCACAATTTATAGATGAATTATAGATTATGTATTATGTAATGAGAGAAGAAAATCTCATGGCTAAAAAAGATTACTTTTAATGAATTTAAATTTAAATAAATATAATATCTTCAAGATTTTGCTCCAGAAAGATGGAGATCTTGGTAAGAAGGTTTCTTTATTCTTAACAATTAAACGTACGAAATTTAGGGAAAAAAAATGTTACAAAATAAATTTTTGATAAAACCATCACTTGACAAAACCTGATGTGGAGTTTGGTAGAAATCTCGAGAGTGTGCAAAGCGAAAAAGGAATGCAGACGAGATTAATAATGAAAGGAAACCTAGAGAAAGATCAAAGAACCTCAGAAAAAGAGTTTCTCTTTTCTCAAAAACTAAACATGGAAAATCTTGGAAAACCAAAGTCAATGAAAAATTTGAGTAAATCGTTACCTGACGAAATTAAATGTTGAGAATTGGTGAAGAATCTGGTAGAAAATCTCGAGATGTTGGGAAATAAGACCAGAATGGAAGCAGCAAAATTTTTGACAAAATCAAAACCTGATAGACTCAGATGTAGAGAATCGATGATGAATGAGATGCCAGGAAATGAGGCCAAAATGGAAGCAGAGGAGGCTAATGGCTTTGGGGGAAAAATTAGAGAAACCACATCAAATTGCTAACATGAAAAAATAATACATGTCACAAAATGTATGGAAGTAGCACCGAAAACACAAAGGTAACATTAGAAGTTTTTCCCTTGACAAGTCACGAGTAAGTTATTCTCACTTTATTATGCTCTTTTTCCTATTCAGACTACATCTAAGTCTCTGTTACTAGTCACTTTCTCATCTTTTATTCTAAAAATGCTTTGCTTCTTCCTTTTCTTTTTACTATTTTCGGTCAATTTTGGTTAAATAAAGTTAGTGAATTTTCATGCATATCTGGCCGTGCAAAATAATTCTTATAACAGAGAATAGTAAAAAGATGATTGTTACAAATCAAAATTTGTAACAATACGTTTTCTCCAACTGTTACAAATCAATACCTATTTATATTTGAATCCAATCACTCTCTATTGGGATGGATTTAGTAGGGTGTTTAATTACACAATACGTTTGATTGATTCAAAATTTAATTAGATGATTAATTTTCTCTTCACCTGAAAAGTTTGTTTTGGGGGGGGGGGTGGAATTCACCATGGTTTGAATCAAAACAAAAGAAAAGCTAGATTATAAAAAGTTATCTTTTTATTTACATCTTATAAATTGCTTTAAACTTTCACCCAAACTTTTATTCATTTTAAACTTTAGAGGTAATACTTTCCTTAATTTTTAATCATAGATAAAATATATAACAAAATATATTCTTTTTCTTTAAATGATGATAACATTGGCAAATGAATTAATATAAGCACAATTGTAATGGAGTTTAGCTTAAGTCAGTAAAAGGTGACACATCTCGAAGAAAGCAAAGGAAACCATTACATCAATTAGGATGCTAATGATAATAAAAGATATTCTAAATACATTACTCACTATATAATTTAAAGAGCATAGGCAATCTCTTCAATTGTAGGAATGCAAGTAGATTTTTCATTAGTATTATTGAAGCAATCCTCTGTTGTTATTCCATGTCCTACCTTAGTACGATGTCCCCATTTGTCCATGGAAAATACTTTTTCTTATTATTACAAGGTATCATCTTATCTTTGACAGCTACATGTGAATTGATGATGATGATGATCATAATGATGATAATATATAAATTTAATTCTTACTTACCATATCTTGTTGGATCATTTTTTACCTTATTTTCTATCTTTATGGTAGAATATGCTATGAATAAAGAACTAGAGAGCTTAATTCCAATTCCTATAATTTTTTAGGAAGATTTAATCTTATGTAGAGATCCAACACTATGAATTTTCTAACTCTAAGATTGTAGAATTTTTTAATAAGAGCATTAAACCAAAAAGTTAGACAAAGTAATTCAAATGAGCACATATGATTTGATGAAATTTTTGTCAATTAGCAATCCACAAAAAACTGTTAAAGCAAATTAATTAGAAGAAAAAGAAAAAAAAATACCTCAATTGATGCGAGCATTTGATTAAGAAGAAAAGGAGCAAATGTTCTTATGTTATTGTTGAACTTTATATGAAAAAATACAACCAAAATTTTCGTTAAAATCATTTGTTCCAATATATAAGAAAGAACAAAGATTTGGCTATGTCATCACCTAGTTTCTCTTTGTTATTTATTGCTTTTGGAAGATCTCTAGTCACAATTGAGGAAAAGTATTTAATTTGTTGATCAAATATGAAATAATCTTTTTGCATGCACAATTAGATATAAGTGAGATTAAAATAATAAAGGATATGATTTTAAAATTTTAATTGCAATCACAATTGTAATTACATTGTGATTAATAGTCACAAACAACTATGAAAAAATAAATGCAATCATTGTATAGTAAAATTGCAAATAATTAACTATAGACCAAAATTTAAAATCATGATAAAGGAAACAACAATTTGTGTTGCAACAAAAATTTCTAGTGAAAAAAAGAAAAAAAGAACAATTGCATTATCTTTTTATAAGTTTCTTATGGGCTTAGTATCTCTTAGAATTCCACATCCATTTGATGAATAGCTTATTCTTGTGATCATTTGTGACATGGCAACCTCATTAAGACTCAAGCAAGAAAGCATCAGTGGTGACCCCAACATTATTGTTTTATCAAGAAAAAACAAATATATAGTTAAATGATATATTATATTGCAATAAAACTAAAGTATTCTAATACTTATTAGTCATGGAAAATTTTTTTTTAACTTGTACCAAACTTACCAATAAAATATGCTAAAGTTCTTCCATTGGTGAATTGACCACCTCAATTATTCAAATCCAAGTCAAATAGCCAATCTTTTACATATGCTGTAATGTTTAAATAATTGTTATTTCCGATATTTGTACTTGAAACACCAAAAATATAAATAGCTGACGCCAAAAGGTTTCCACCAACAATGCTAATGATGAGAAATTGTTGCAAAATGAGGGAGACAACAAAAAATAATGTAATTTCTTTCCATCTTATCTTGAGTGCAAAAAATTAATATGAAAGGATCTCAATATTTCTAGTAACTTATAAATGTGGGTATTAAATTAAGTAGTCATGTTAGTTAGTGTTAATTTGATGTATAATTAAAACACAATGAAAATTAGCTAGTAATGCCTAATAAAAGAAAATAATTAATTTGCAATAATAATAAGATATAATATATATTAAAACAAAATTAGGAACCTAACAAAATTGGTTTATAATAAAATTGTAATTCAATATTTTCTATCTGTGAGCAAGTATAGGCTTGTTTAGTCAGATGAAATGAAAACGAATAGAGTGGAAAAAGGTTAATGGAATGGGAATGAAAACAGAATGATCATTCTACACATAATTAGGAAATAAATGGTTACTACTTTCTATTTTTATATTTTATATAGTAAAATAATGCAGTAATGGAATGGAAGAAGAGTACATAATGATAATAATGTCTTTGAAAAAAATAATAAATATATATAATTTGATATTCTAATTTGATTTTTTTATTGTATAATTTAGTGCAATGAAGATATATTTATATAACAAATAATTAAAATGATATTCTATTATCATAATTAATATTAAGAAAAAGTTTAATTAATTTTTATATTAAATGCACGACATATTCCACTTAATTGAATTTTATTTTATGTTGTGTAATTTAATTTCATAAAAATATTTATTTTATAAATATAATAAAAATATCTTATATTAAATTCTATCATTAAAAATATAATTACCAAAATATTTTTATAGTAAAAGTATTGAAAGGTTGATATTTCTTAATTATTTATTAACATAAAACAAATTTACAATATATAAAAGATATAAAAGGTAAACTGTAAAAAGATTATTTTATTGCTTTGAATTCTATCATTTAATATGAATAACTATTCTATAAAAAATAAGCATTATCATCGTAGCCACCATCATATAGTGTCAACTAGGGGTGATTATCGGTTGGTTAAGGGCGGTTAAGGCTATTTTTTAAACCTACCGATCTTAATCGAAATATATTTTTTTTAACCGATCGAAATCAATTAAATAATTTTAATCGAATTTAACCGAAATTTCAGTTTCTGTCAGTTAAATTCAGTTTAGAGCGATTTAAAATTTTTAATTTTTTTTCAAAAATGCCTAAATAAATTGATTTAAATGTTAAAATTAATTTATAAATATATATTAATATCATAATTCCATTAATATAACTATAATAAGAAGTAATTAAGTTTTAAATTAAAAAAATAATCAATAAAATTTTAAATATGAATTTTCAAACAAAAAAATTAATATAAATTTTAATTAATATCGGTTAAGTTCGGTTAATTGTGGTTAAGAATTTTCACCCAAAATTAATTGAGCACTCGAAATTTACAATTTTTTTTTCAATTTTAACCAATAGTGATATATTAACCACACTTAACAGATCAATTTCGGGTTCGGTCGGTTGGTTAAGAGCGGGTTAGAAATTTTTTATCACCCCTAGTGCCAACCAAATCAATTTTTTAATTAATGCATTTCTTATTTTCACTTTAATTCATCCAATTAAACATACTCTAATGATAAAAATTTTTATTTTTATGGAATGAGATCATGAATGAATTTTATACAGATAAATTGGATAGGACTATCATCTAAACACATTATCTGAAATAATAAGTTTTAAATAAATATTAAGATTGACTAATACTTATAATCTCTAAAGATCGATTATTTTTAAAAGATTATAATTAATTGATATAAAATAAATTTAAAAAAATCTGATGAATTTTCAATAGAAGTATTGGGCTGTTCCATGAACTCTGACCCAGATGCGCACAGCAGCTGGACCGGTGATGTAGCCACAAATACTTAACCACATCTTCTCATCTTAGCCACATAAAATAGAAAGAAAAAGAAACAGAAAATAAAAAATAAAGCAGATAACCAAGCTGGAGTACGCAGAAACGACGAAGCAAAAACATGGCTGCATTGTCAACCATAGCTTCATCTTGTTTCCTGCCATCAAAACTCCAATCACTTAATTCCCAACAGCAACAGAAATCATTCTTTCTGCAAAATCATTGCTACAATGGCAAACTTCAAAGGAAGAAGGTTTCTTTCAGAGTTCAGGCAGCCAAGATTCCTGCCGGTGTATGTTCTTCTTAATTTTGATTATTCTTGTAATTAATTAGGGTGAAATCTGCATTGCTACCTATTTGGGGCTCCTAAATTTTCTGATTAAGTGAGGAATTTGGGTGTCTTCAGATGGAATTGCCAAAAGTAGAGCCGCAATTTAAAGCCCCATTTCTTGGATTTACAAAGACCGCTGAAGTTTGGAATTCTAGAGCTTGCATGATTGGTATTGTTGGGATTTTCATTGTTGAATTGGTGAGTGTTTTGTTCTTTCCATTGAATTTAATTCATTGTTAGTTCACTGCAGAATATGATGACTCTAAATTACCGTTCCATAGTTTGGGTTAGCAAAATTATAAATCGATGTGTAATAATGGGACTTTTGCAAGTAAAATTGCAGTCGCAACACGATAGGATGCACTGGGATGGAATTTTGTAAATATATAATTATTTTGAATATGTCAACTTTTTTGGTCACCTGGAAGGAATAAAACAATTTGTTAATGGATCTCTAGATGGGATTCCTACTCATATTAAGAATTCATTTAATTTTTATAAAAAGTAAATTTCTGCGATTAAGTTAAGTTTCTAGAAAGTAAAGTTCTTTTTAAATTTTAGGGAAAATGCTCAGTTATATAGTTGATAATGGAAAGCAAATTCAAGTTCTTCTTATTCGGAGGATGTAGATAAGAAGGGGAATTCTACGGTACCCCGGGATTTCAAATTCGGGGTGATGTGGTGCATTGTGGACCATTAGATGAGATTACCAAAATTTTTAATAATTTCATCCAATGGCTTGTATTGTGCCACGTCATCCTGGGTTTGAAACCCCCGAGATACCGTAGCAAGCACCAAGAAGGGGAATATTTTCCACGTTATGAGAAGCAAGAAGTCCTACTTTATTTATTTCATGGATTGGTAACTAACTACAATTCACTTATTTTCTACTTTTTAAAAGGTTGTATATATATCACTTTTTGCCAGCCAAATAATCATTGCGTTCAGATTCGAACTCGGATTAATTTCTGTAGGATTTTCAAGAAATTCTTGTATTTCTTTCATAAACAAATGGATTAAAATTACTATCTGCACAATTTTGATTTTGGCTAATATTGTGTGATTGTAATATATTCCAGATACTAAACAAAGGAATACTCCAGTTGATTGGAGTTGAAGTTGGTAAAGGACTTGATCTTCCTCTCTAAGCATCCATTTCCGGTGTCATTAAGTGAAAGTATTTTAGCACTTTCTTTTGCTTTTAAGAATTAATTTTACACTACACGGTGTGCAAACATTGCCAATTGTAATATCAAGAACTGTGCTGGTTTCAATTGCATACATTCCTAATATATATATATATATTCTCTAGTGAAAAAATTATTTTCTTTTCTAGTCATTGACTCATTGACTGAATGACATTGGCATATACTTCTGCCTTTCTTTTTTCTTTTTTAACATGATTAGTAGAATTTTGTTTGAGGAATAATTAGTTTCAAAAAATTATAGGATAAATTATATTCACTTTCTCAAGGTGATGCCTTTTGTCTAGCATGTATAAAGGATGGGATTACCCCGTTCGTTATTGCTCTATTTGCACAGAAAAGAGAGTTATGATTCGGACCACCCTCCAAAGAAAAAGTCATATTGGCACGCAACTTTTCCACTAAGGACCCGTTTGTTTAAGGAATAAATATTTTTCTAGAAATTATTTTAAAATTGTTGCTCAAAAGATAATGAAAAAAATTGTCTTAAAAAGTTATCCAAACAAAATATCTTGGTTTATGATTTTAATTTTTATTTGATAACTAATGTGTCAAAATTCTAAGTTGAATGACACCATTTTATTATAGACATCAGATTTTTATTTATTAACCAATTTGGAAACTTAACTCAAGATGTGAGTTGAAAGTAAAAAAAAAGTGAAATGATAACATCATTTGCAAATTTCACCGTGAAACTTTTCTAATTCTAAAATGATTCTTTCTATTGAGGTGTAGTTACCTTTTAACCTTAAAATGATTTTCTTTAATTTTTGTATTTACGCTTACCAATAGTTTTGCAATAATGAAGATTTATTAGCCTATTACTAAATTTGTGGGGTTACTCACTTATTGGAAAATAAAAAATATAAAAGTAAGGATTCTCTCTTTTTTATTTATTTATTTTTGTAATTTAGTTTTAGTTTCATAAATGACCATGTTTTGTCACTTTTCATTTTGATAGAGTTTTTACAAGTAAGAAATTTGATTTCATTCATCTTTTTTGTTATTTAATAATATTATCTACTATTTATTTATGTGAAGTATGTAATATTGTACATTAAATTTTAATGAATATTCATTGCATTTATAGATATTAGGCTCAAGTGTACTTTTCTAAAGAGTTTCAACCTCATGTATTAACTAATAGGTATTAGATATAAACTATCTCATTTTCATTCTTTTATCATAATTTTTAAAATTGTTGAAATTGAAATTTTGTAGCATCATTAGAGATGCCAATGAGAAGAAATAAAGGAACTATGATAATGACATATTAGTTTTAGGAAGAACCAAGTAAGGATCAATTGTGAGTGGGGGTTAGTGTTAGGGAATGGGTAGTATATACCACAACAATTATTTAAGAAAAATAATAATTGAATATATATTTTAATGTCGATTTCTTAATAAACAATTAACATCTAATGTTGTAATATACTTATTAAAAGGGCTTCAAAATGAAGAAAAAATAGTGGTTATTATACATATAGAAACCAATATTATTGTATCCTTTTGATGTTTCACGTAAAATTATTAAATATATAATGATACTTGTATATACATCAATTTATAACCAAAGTTGAACACAACAATGTTAATTGGTAATTTTGTAATAATGAAAGTTATAAGCTATTCTTCTCATACTTCATACAACCCTAGAAATTATATCACACTTGCAAGTATAATTCATGACATTCATGAGTCATTTTGCAAGTCATAACATTACTTTTGGATGGCATACTTATGGGCCATATCTTCTCATATCTTTTGTTATAAAGTATTGTAAATCTTGTCATAAATTTCATAATGCAAAATAATAGAGGGCGTATAAATATTACTTCAAATTAAGGTAGTATATCAAAGAATTACCCAAAAAGGCTGTTTAAATTTCGGTGCATGAACATTTAATTTTATTGAGGACATGAGTCTTAGGACTTGGTTACCAACTTGTTATTTTATTAGTTACAACGAAACGGTCCGTTCAGACATTGTCATGTTCCAAATTGGAACCTGAAACCTATCACACAGCAGTTACGTCAAACCTTTGACATTAAGGCAATTCTATATAAATATTAACCCTTTCATGTTCTTATCAGTATGAAAGGGGGAAAAAACACAAATTCTATTTTGTCATCCATATTTTTTTTTTTTACCGAGCTCATTATTTTAATATAATTTTTTTAATATTTATCTTCCTCCTAAAATTATTATCTGAAAGAAAGGAGCTTTGTTTCCAGTATTCAATACAAGAAATTGTGCTCCACAATCATCTTGACCTGTCAACGCATTAATTAATCATCTTGACCTGTCAACGCATTAATTAATCATCAGATAAAGGCCTAAGGCCTAATCTTGCTAAGACGGCGTGTGTAAGATTGCCTGTAAAATACCGGTTACAAAGAAAAACTGAATCGTCCTTAAAGTCCTTTACTTTATTTTGTTTGGTTTTTACTTTATTTTAGTTTTTTGTTTGTTTGACCAGATAAAATGGTTAGAAATATTGGAAAGGAAAGAGGGATGTTACAGAAATCAATGTTTCTTTACACTTAAAATTCCTCGTTATAAGGATCGATTTTTTATTGAAATGGAATTCAATATTTTTTAAAAATATTATATTTTTTACTTCATTCAAAGTTTAATTCTTAATATATATATATATATATATATATATATATATATATATATATATATATATATATATTTCATAATTTAACTATTTCTATTATTAAAAAAAATGCTCACTACAAAATCTTACATTCAAATTTTACTTCATTTCAATGTTTAATACAATAAAATAACATAAAAATAAAATGGATGGATAAAATATAATAATATCCTCATAAATAGGGTAAAATGGCCACTTTTAATTTTTGGAGTGGTTAAATTCTATCTTTTGTAATTTTAAAAATTTGGGAATCATTTTTTTAATTATATAAAACTTGAAATTAACATCCACTATCAATTTAATTTATTATTTTATTAAATTATATAATTTTTATGACTTATTCAAATAAGAATCAAAATATTATAGTATATTAATTTATGTTATTATTTTTCAAAAATAATTTATATGTTATATAATTAATAGGAACTAAATAAGATTTATAAAGTATTAATTAAATAATAAAAAATTAGTTACAAATTATACGTGACAAAATAAAAAATAAATTTTCATATTATAATATTGTGATATTTACTTAAAAAGTTCCCTAAAAATAATATAATTTTATAAAATTATTAATTAAATTAACAATTAGTATTAATTCTAAATTTTGTAAACTTTAAAAGGTGGTTTACAAATTTTCAAAATAAAATGAAGTAAAACCTAGCCGATTATCTTTAACTGATCGGTAAAGCTTTATCAGCTACGTTAGAACTTGGAAAGATAAAGACAGACATTTGATTGTCTTTAATCGATCCACAAAGCCCTATCAACTATTTTGAATGTTTGATTTATTTATTTATTTTTCTTTGGTAATTAAAGAAATAGTAATTTACTATATATATATATATATATATATATATATATATATATATATATATATATATATATATATATAAAATGTTAGATATGATGATACGTAAAATTCTTAAAATAATATCAAATATTACTATATTATTAAAATGTCAATATATGTGTATGTTTGTGTGTAATGTGTAACTCATGTATACTCTGAGTAAAGGACATATGAATTTTAAATTTCATATTTAAGATAGTAAATGGTTATGTTTATTTGATATGAATTAAAACATAAATTTCAATAACTATACAGATATTATTAAAGCTATATAATTAAAAATTACAATCATTTATTTTTAAGGAAAATAAAAAGTATAATAAATTAAAATGATCTAGTTCTTAGAGGAAAATTTAATTTAAAAAATAATATATTGAAATCTAAAACATATTGAAGCAAAAAAATACACAAATAAAGCATAAAAATACGGATGTTTATATATATATATATATATATATATATCATTTTGTATGTAAATAACTAATAATAAATAATTAATTTTATGAATATGATGTGAGTTTATTATTATATTATTATTTAGGAATTACTATCATCATTATAAAATGAAATTATTTTCATTAATATTATCAATTAATAAGTTGTATCATTATTCATTATCATTATCATCTTTAGAAAGAACTAAAATAATAAAAAGATAAATAAAAATACAATAATCTTTAATATAGAAAATCTTTCAATTGGAAGAGTAAAAATTAGGAGACTCAATTCAAAAAAAAAAATTTACTATTATATAAAAAATATATAAATATTTTATTAACTAAATTTATAATATGTAATATATCACTATTTTTAATTATTTTCCTCATGGAACGATTATATGTATTCATTCAAATTATTTTGTTGTTTATCCCGGCCGTGCCAGTCCTCCAAGCAGTGGTTAATTGTGGCAACCCAACTTATAGACAGATGGTTGTCACGTTTAACCTCGCTAGATTGCTTGTTGCTATTAAGCTATTAGTTTATGAACTAGCCGCTACACTACATTGTCCTGAAGTAGATGTGTATATGGGCCGGGCGACCCGTTCTGCTCAATGAGCTTAACTCGAAAAAATAGAGTATTTGAACTCTTTTTTTTTTTGCTCGATAGGCCCAATGAGACTTTTTTTTATGATCCGATTAATAATTGGGTCGGGCTCGGGTTAAGGTAAAAAAGTCTGATAGACCCAACTCGACCCGATTATAATAATTTATTTTTAATAATATAATTATATATTAGAAAATAATTATATCTAATTATTTTTAATATAAAAATATTAATTTAACTCATTAAATATTTTATATATTTAAATATCATATTATCTCTTTAAATATATATATATTTATTTTAAAATTTTATTTTTTATTAAAAAATAAAAAAATTATATTTTTCGAACTTTCGGGCCGGGCTTTGGGCTTTTTAATTTAAAATTCAGATTAGGCCGAGGAAATTTTTTTTAAAACTTAATTGGGTCGGGTTCGGACATTCAATTTTATATGATTTGGTCCAGATGGCCCATCCTGAAACCTGCCCAACCTGGCCCATTTACACCTTTACCCCGAAGCAATGCAATTGTTTATCAATTGTTGTTGTTTTAAAATGCTTTTATTTTATTTTTATTTTCTTTAAAATTTTGTGAAGATTTAATTCATTTTTTCCAAAACCTTTTTTAATTTTAATTTACTATGAAGTAGTATTATAAATTTATTACACTAATTAATATATTTTTATTTAGTTATAATAATTATTTAATATATATATATGTAATTATAATAATCAATTTATATAATTAATATATTATTTTATGATAATAATTTTCTCACGTAATTATAATTATCTAAATTTTTAATTTACTTGTACAATATATATGTTGAATGTATTAAATATACAAACCATTTAATTTTAACATTAAAAATGATTTAATATTATTTCTATATACATAATAATTTTATTATTTTATGATGTTTGTTATGGTATCTTTGGGGGTTTGTATTTTTTTTCTTAACTTCAATTTTCTACTTTTAAATTTATTTTTTAAAATTTGAAATAATTTGAGAGAAATAAATTAAGGTGTGGAAATGAATTTCGCCTACCAGGTTAGACAGTATGATTTTGATAGGATTAAGATAAGAATTGGAAGTAAGTGTGGCAACACTTGATATGTGACTGGGACTACTAGTCCTCCACTAATTTGGTCATACAATTGATTAATGTGTATATGTGTGCGTATAAAATGATGCTTGCTATTCTATATTTAAAATTTTAATATTCAGAATGATTAATAAGTTTTAAAATTATTAAATTAAAATAATTCAATTACTTTATTTTTTAATAGAAATGATCATATAATTTTAATTTTGATAAATTTTAAAATTGTCACATCACTCTAAATTTTAAAATTTTTAGGGTATTGTAAAATTCACATGAAACTTCCATATGGGAAATAAATTTGATGTATTTCCTAGAAAATTTACTGGGTGAATTTGAGATATATATATATATATATTATTTAAAAATGTAAATTCTAGTAAAAAAAAGTGAGTTTTAGAGTAAAATATGTCTTTATTCCTTTGAGATACTTTTCTTGCATAACGGAAAAGTGTACTGCAAAATAGAAACGTGAAGAGATAGAAAAAAGTGAAGGACTAGACTTTAATAATTTTAGAGCATCCATGGCTCAGATGCTAAAAAAAATAACTTCTAGGTGATAGAATGATTCAAATCTATTAATTTATATAGTACTATGTAAGGTAAATAAAACAAAGATTCCAGCTTGTTAGTACATCATAAAGTAGTGTGTTTTAATTCTATTACCCAAATGTTATTAGTTTAACATTTGAGATATCCATGACTCAGGGTCATTGAAATTTGGCCTAAAAAGTGTATTTGAGTTCAAAAGTTGAACCGTAAAAGCTTCGAACGCAAGTTAATTTAACGACCGGTTATGAATTCAAATTGATATAACTACCCTTCTAATAATTTGAATTGGTTTTTCGAAAAACATAAAAGTGGAACCCGAAATTAACCCATTTTTTTTACTTTAAATTTGATTTGTAGTTAGTATAAAATATTTTATACTATCAATAAATAAAAAGAAAATATATTATTAAAAATAATAATAATTAAGAGTTATTAACAATAATAAATTGATGTTTAAATAATTTTTATTAATATATTAATAGATGAATGGATAATAATATAAATTAATTTATACTATTCATAAATTAAATTTAAATATTTATTTTTCTATATTAGTTAAGGGTGCGAATGAGTCGAATCCGAACCGAATATCTGCATGCTCAAATTCGAACTCGAGCTCGAGCTCGACAATATTAAATGAGCTTAAGCTTGCTTAAACTCATCAAACTTGAAAAAGTCGAGATTGAGCTTGAAGTCAATTTGAACACGAATTTAATCAAATTTATTTGAATTTAAATAAGTTTTAAATTTCTTATTCTAAATTTCTATTTGAGTCTAAGTAGTTAAGTTCAAACTCGAGTTTAGGTTATATTCGAATTTAAATGATTCTAAACGAGTTTATACGAGTATAAATGAACTTAGTGAATTTTTTATATTTATATTATATATAATATAAAAAATAATAAAAATATATTTTATACTAAGTTTGTTTAGGCTCACAAATAATTTGAATCAAATAATAAAAAACTTAGACTCGACTCGTTTAATAAATGAGTCAAACTCATTTAGATTCGACTCGTTAAAATTTGAAGTCAAATCAAATTTTTTACAAACCAATCTTAAAATTCTTATGATTAATTCAATTCATTTACACCACTAGTATTGATATACACTATTTATAGACCGGGTGCCCAGGAGTTTTATCAAACCCATCTATCACCAAGAAAGAAAACAAATAGAAGCAATTGTCCCACAATGGCTATTAGCACTTCTCAACAGCATCTCACCCTTGGCATGCTTATAATCGTAGTTGTACTTTCTGCTTCAGGTAATAAATTTTGCTTTCACATGTACAATATATATTTGATATATGCTGAGAAAATTCGCATTGTTACGTGCTTTTGCATATGTTCTCTGATAATACTTTATACTTTTTGCTACTTTTTTTAATTGAAAATTGTAATTTTAATATACGAATGAAAAATAGTTGGAGAATTTTATGATGCAGCTTTGAATAATGAACTTGCAATTTTTTCTACTTTCCCCCTACAAAATCCACATATACATATAACATTTGCGAAAATGTTACAAATTTTATAGATTTTAGGTTAATTTTTTCGTAAAAACTCAGCAAATTTTTTTTAATACATCCAGAAGCATGGCCTTACAATTGAAACCAAAACAGAAAGATCAGACATCAATTAATATCAGAAAAAAAAAATTTGAAAACTATCGATTTGGTCTTGAAATATAAATGTTACATAATCCAACATTTGCATCAATTTATCTCCAAATCCAAAATTATAATATAAGTTAATTTCATATCACTTCATTTTCCTTTTTATTCTCGTTCAAAATGAAAGACGCACAATCTTCTTTCCGCACTTTTCTCAACAACTATAGCGGACCTAAAAATCAATTTATCTCCAAATGCAAAATTAGGGCTTGATTCCTTGGTGTTGCGATTTTGGGCTTTCTCCATTAAGGAATCAGTGCTAAACTATGATCCCACATTGAAGTTTTCTATTGATGTCAACTTGAATGATGAAATGATTATGGATTAGAAATCAGGCCTATTTGTTTTAATAAAAAATATTTTTCATAAAAATATGTGTATAAATATTAAGATGATAAAAAGTATTTTATTTATTTAATATTAAACATAAAGAATATATTAGAAAGAAATATTTTTTATTTTAAAGAGAAAATTATTTTCTTTTATTATCACATTATTATATATTATAATTTTCTTATCAAGATATAAAAATGAGATATCATTCATTTACTTTTATATAAATAAATGATATTTTTTTAATTAAAAATGTCCATTGATAAACCAAAAGTACCCAGAAAACATTGATGTAAATGTACAAGTGAAAACTAAATTGCTATGGCTTTTTGTTTCGGAGAAAAATTAATAGAAGGTCTTCTCAAAAGAATATATGTTGTGTTTTCATTTACCTGTACTAAGCAAATTCTGTAGATCAGCTCTTGTTCATATAACATGTGCATTTTTTTTCCTCATAAAAGTAGTATCAATTAGCAAATTAATATTAGTCATTTTCGAACATAAAATGGCGACCTATAATCATTCCTAAAACCAATTATATATCACAATCAGTGATTCAGAAAAAGTCAAAATCATATCTTACAGTACAAAAGACGTGCCCATATTATTAGATAACCGTCCCATGAATTCGGATTGTTGGCCTATTCTTTAAGAGAAATCTGGAAATATAATAATTCATTAAAGAAGTTGCAATTCAATTCTTATAAATCATTCTTTGATTAAATATTTAATGAATTGGTGATATATTCATTGTTTATTGCGAATGCAGGAGCAGCATTTGTTGATGGCCTTCCAGATTGGTGCCCAGGGAAGTGCTCATTCGGTGCTCAAGTTTGCAATGCAACTTGTCGTAACTTGGGCTATCCCAAGGGGGGTGCTTGCGTGAAAATAGGCTCCGAACCCACTTATTGTTGTTGTAATAAAAACTAAACTAAATAAAACATATGAAATAATAAAGTATCAATATGATATTAAACTATTTTTATTGTTCATGTTATTTTTTCTTCATGTTAACCTATTATTTAAAAAATTAATAAAAAATGAAAAAGAAGAAGAAGGAGAAGAAAGTAGCCATTGCTTACTTTTAACAGCAGCAAGATAACAGTTGAATCAACTTAAGTTGGGATAATCTTTGAGCCAGCCTAATTGAAGCTAAAATGAATTTGACTCCAATTAGATATAAAGGGTCGAGCCATATGTATCCAAATTTTAAGGTTCCGAATTCAGATTTGTAATGTCCCGAATTTTCAATTCTATTATTGAATCTTTAATTTTTGAGGCCGTAGAAACGAAGAACATGATTGAATTAGTCTGGTGGGTGAATTTTAGGTCAAAGAAACTTAAGTATAAGGTAAACGAAATTTTGAGAGAAAAAGGGATAGTAGGGAAAGAATTAATTTCCCTAAATAGTATGAATGATCAGAGGAGGTTGGAAAACCCTAAAAGGGGAGGTTGTCTAAGTCTGATAGTGTAAGGAATTTTAAATAGACAGGAACCCTATGGACTAATTTGCAAAAGTGTAGAATCGGGTGTGGTTAAAATGAAAATAATTAAGGATTTGGGATCTAATGTGAATAACTAAGAGTTTGGGGTGCAATATGTGATTTTAATTAGTGTGACCAATGGATCTATGACAAGTGTCATTGTTAGAAAATTTAGGGCAAGAATAGCCTTGCTTTTGGTGAAAAAAGGACTAAAATATCCTTGAAAATCTCAAAAATGACCAAAATATCCCTAAAGCTTCATGAAGACTCTACCACCTTCTCCATTCTCCAAAAAGTTGCAGCAAACCCTCCATGAAAGCAAGCTTAACGTGAGAGAGAGAGAAGGAAGAGAGAGAAAGTTTCTTTTGAGTTTTTCACCCCAAAATACTAAGATTCAAGCTAAAGTGTAGAAAGGAAAATTGCTCCTCTCACCAAGCTCTATCTATTGATGTCCCTAGATTGAAGAAAAGCCCAAGTTTGATCAAGTTTAGGGAGCTCCAAGAGAGGGTTCTCAAGTTGCACCAAGAGGTAAAAATGATCTCCTCTAAGAGCTCTTTAATGTACTCTTCTTAGTTTCTTGAAATCTTGAAGTTGGTAAGGTCAAGGGTTATTGAACATGGAGTTTAGGATGATTGGGACATGTTTGGTGGTGTCTTAGATGTTGTAGTGTTGATTTATGGCTTTGGTTTGGTGTAAAAACAACAAGAAACCATGGTTACACACCTGGGTTTTTAGGGTATAATGATGCATGTGTAGTATGGGTATGATATGTTTGGAACTTAGCTAAAAATGATGAAGTTAGATAAATTTTGTGAAGTTATGGAAGTGTTTGTGTGTATTTACCTTTTTGAGAAGCTGAAACCATAATATGGAAAAGAAGGAAGGAAGGAGTTTTAGTGTTTCAAGTGTTTTCTGAGGATCAGTGAAGTACACGGGGTAGAACACGGCCCGTGTTATACCCCGTGTTCCTCGTCGAAGCTGATCAGTGTGCTACACGGGGTGCAACACTCCCCGTGTTTATCTCAGGACTGAAGGCCAGTAATGTACACGGGGTAGAACACGACCCGTGTTCACCCCCGTGTTCTTCTCTGATTAAGCCAATGAAGCCTCGAAGCCATCCAGTGAGAAACACGGCCCTGAACACGGGGTATGGGACCCCCGTGTTCTTTGCTAAGTGAACTTTTAGGCTTGATTTCTTCATGTTTTGCATGGCTTTGCGCCCTTGGATCCTTTTCTAATGTTCTTATGTGTTAGTTCAAGGTTGGAAAGTGAAGTTTAGAGCATCTAAATATGCATTTAATTAGGTGGAGAAAGTAAAGAATACATGAGGATTAGGGAAAGTGATAATGTTCTAATATAAGCTATGATGTGTATTTGTATAGACTGAGGAGTGCCATCTTGCAAAGGCAAGAGAAAGTGTAAAGGAGTTATTGGTGAGAGCAAAAAGGGACATCACATTGGAAGCTTGTGAAAGGTAGCTAGCTTTATCCTTAAGCTTTGTTTTCTATTTACATGATTTTATGTGTTTTATCCATTGTATGGAATGAGAATGATATTGCAAGTGTTGTGGCACAACCCGAGAAGACAGTAGAATACTGTGATTGGCCTATGGCTCGGGACCCTCGGGGATAATAGTGCATTGTTGTGTGTGGTACCTATGGCCAGGGACCTCGGGAAGACAGTGTGATACTGTGTTAGGCCTTTTGGCACGGGAACTCCGGGAAGACAGCATGATGCTGTATGAGGCCTGAGTACGATTGTTTGTGATGGCCATCTAGACATTGTGATAAATCCTTGAATGGGATTGATGATTGTTGTGAATTGCTGTGTGTGTGATGCGTGTTTCCTACAATGGTAAAATATTGAATATGTTGATGAATGATTATCGAATTTCGAAACGTATGTCTTAATTGCTTAAGGATCTGGAATGGCTTGAAATGTTTTTATGGTAATAGCTAGCTACTGGGAAACTTTATTTCTTATGTTTTCTGTTTGGTGATTAACCATTCCAGGTGATGCTTCCAAGGGCTCTCATGAGAAAGGACAATAGTATTTGAAGTTGTAAATACTTGTATAGTTGATGACATTGTATATGATGGATGTACAATTTGTAAAGTTGAACTTGTGAGTAATTATATGGCTTTTGATCATATGTATGAAGTATAGAATTTGAGATATTCCGAGTAATTTGGAGTAAATGACATTTTAGTATGCGTTAATTACCTACTTAATGAGGGTTAAGGTGTTAATAAGTAAGGGAGTTACAAGATTAGGGTGCCAAAATATATGAATACCTATTATTTCATATCTAAATCCACTTATTTTGGCTCAATTTAAATCTATTCATAATATTCAAATGAATGACTACAACAGTAATTCATTAACAAAAAATACTAAAAATCTATTTATTAATATCTATGACCAATTCATCTCAATTTTATTATTTAAAAATAAAAAATAAAGCGATTATATAAAATCCAACTTCAAAATTTGGATGTGAAACACATCCTTGATTATAATATGCAATTGAATTGCAACAAGCAAAAGTTCAAGAAAGAATTCGATGAAACAACGTGGGTCCATGAGTAATGAGGATTCGTAGATACTTCAACTATAGAGAAATCGGAACAAAATTGAAAGGAGGAAATGCGTGAATCTCACAAAAGTTGTGCCATTGCATGCCTTTGGAGTTTATCTCCCTTTTATTGGAGTAAAAATCTTCGTTCAGTCATGGAGCGCATTGCAAACTCCAAGCCCAAGAAAAATTTTCAATATACATCCCTTGGGTAATAAAGATTCTTATCCTATTTAAAAAAAGATAGGCACGAAATTGGAAGTAGGAACGTTTAAATTGTACAAAAGTGGAGCCTCTGCATGTTTTTGGAGTGTATCTCTCCCCTAATTGAATAAGAATTTCCATTTACTTATGGAGTATACTACAACCTCTGAATGAAGAAACAATACATATCCCCTATATATATATATATATATATATATATTAAGAAAGATGAATGTTTTTTCTATGAGAAATGAGAAAGGGAATTGTGGCTATGTGGTCTTTTATTTGATGGCTAAAATTAAAATATAATTAAAATGCTACTACAAAGTTGTTTATATATGTCAAATATTTAGTAGATTACATGTCGATTTTCAGTTAATGACTTATCAAAAATTGTTAACATCAATTATTTGACCAACATGAAACAATAATGTCAATTCCTCTATTGATTAAAATATTGTTATTATTTTCTTGTGGGACATTCAACTTAGTCAAATAGGATGTCAATTATTTAGTTAAAGATATTGATTGTCACCACTATAGATTACTTCTTTAACATTATTAGTTATTTTTAGGGCTTTAATGTCAGCTTCTACTCGATATATATATATATATATATAGGTGACATTACATGTATGACATATTCAATGTCGGTTTTAAACCGACATGCAATTTAAAAACAATATTTGTACTAATACATGAAAATTGATCAAATTTAACTTTCGAATATCAAATAACCATTTACATTAGATGTTGGTGTCTAACCATAGTAATAAATTATATTTAGCTAATGTGGAGTACAAACTATGATTCAATTTGGGAACTTCCGTTGAAAATCAACATTCATCTATAACTTAACATTGACTCATAACACTGGTTCTATTAAATAACTAATGTAGTATATCAACACAAAGACGATGGTCTTTTATCATGACTAATGTTATTTATTGTTTTATTTTCTTCATTTGTATTCACATATACCCATTTACACCTATGGTTGTATTCGAATCTAATTATAGAATCAAGCTACCATATTATTATTCAAGCAATATTACGACAAAAATGCTATTTATTATACAAAAATGATCCTATTATAAGCACGTATTAAAATTGATTTAATAATTCAAAAATACTACCTATTATATATACAATATAGGCATGAGAAATATTAACATAATTACCTTTAATCTTTCATAATATATCTAGAAGGATATTTAACCTATATGCCTTCAGTATGATTATCTCATACATAAAGCTCTTCCATATCACTTTCATCATCCATCGAAGATATTCCTAAAAAGAAAAGAGAACTTTCCTTAATATCACCTCCCAAGTCTTCTTCATCTCTATCACCAACAATTTGTCTTTTCCCTATTAAAGCTACACATCACTTATGATCAAATGGGTTTATGATGTAAAAATACTTGTTTTACTTAGGATACCATTATGAACAATTCCCTTTTATGATCTTCCTTATTAAAATCCACTAGTATAAATCTTAACTCATCAATTAAGATGTCATTCTTATTCTTAACCCATTTATATTGAAACACAAGCTTCTTGAATATAACATACTCAAGCTACCAAATGTCTTTAATGACCCTATAATATGACATATTGACATAGAAGAAGTATTTATCTTTGAAACTATTCATATGCATAGCTTAAGCTACTAAATGTAACCTTTCTATTTTTCATAGTACTCTTGTTATCTTGACCTTTTGTATAGAAGGAATACCCATTTATACCACATCCACAATAAGAAATGACATCCATGCTTGGCATTGAGCTAGCCATCTGATGGTCTTGGAAATAAAATTCAATAGTCCTTGTGGCATATGATAATAAACTTAACTTTTGAACTAATTGATGAATGATTAATTATATTTAGCTTGGATCCATTGATCAATGTTTATGCAATATTTTTCCTTTATAGAGTTCATATGCTCATTCATGTAAGGCAAACTTCATCAATATTATGCAAGATATAAAAGTGGATCTGCACATACATTTTATGTCTTGTGCTCACTATTCAGGCACCCAATGTGCCTTTACTTGTTATATTACCCTTATGACAAGACTTTGAAAATACGATAGCATATATGTTTAACAAGTAGTGACTGTAGAAATAGATCACCTCCTCAACAATATAACCTCTGATAATGCATCCTTTCAATCAATATTTATTCCACACATATGATTTTAGGATTTTCATATATCACTTAAAAAGGTACATCCATCTTAAGTAAATCAACTTACATAGTTTTATCTCTTTCACCAAATGAAGAACTAGATGCATCATAATATCAAAGAATGAATGTGAGAATTACATCTCGAGCTAACATAGCATAACCATAACTTGTCTTTACAAGCCATCTAACTTCTTAGGGTCAATAACCTTGCTATATATTGCATTAAAAAATGTTTAACTATAATGTGTCCAACATTTTTAAGCAAGATTGATTGAATAACCACTAATAATAGTTGTTGCATTAAAGCTAGCAATCGTGAGACTTTAAACTGACTAGTTTCTAATCTTTCATTGAGATTAAACTCTTAATGTTTAAAGAATATCCTTATGACACTTTAACATCAAGTAGACACTTGCAAAAACTTATTTTCTCCTTTCTAGATAGAGTGTGGAAAGCAAATGGAAGATAAGTATATTTTCCTATTCTTTCTAGTGCTAATTCACTTCAAATGGACATTTTAATCAAGTTCAACTTAACTTTGATTCCATTCTTGGTTTTCCCTAGAATGTTTTATATTGTTCTAACAAGATTATTATAAATATTTTTCTCCATGTATATGATATCAATGTTGTGTCTCATGAATAGCTTTTTCTAATATGAAAAATTATAAAATATAAACATCTTTTTCCATGGACTATTCCTACTTGTAGGCTTGTAGAGTTTTCTAAGAATGGTAATGACATTTTTAATACATTCATAAACATAAAATATAAAATCACACATAATTAATAAATTAATGACATTATTTAGTTTCCAATGATAAAATGAGTAGTACTTCTAAAAATTCAATTACATCCATTCATTCATACTTGATCTGCAATTAAGAGAATTAGAGCTATTTCTTCTTTTGAAGCCTATTGAAAACTTCCTTAGCCTATGATATGAATGGCCATAATGCAAAAATCTCCAGTGACTAAGATATACCATTTTCTTACCATGCTTTAGTTGAGAAAAACAAGTATCATTTTAAGAAATAAAGCATGTTGTACACCCTTTGATGTTGTAACCGATAAGTTATTATGAGTTTGGAAGTCAATGATTATGTAATAGAGCATATCATGCAAAGTGAAAAACTTCTCATTATATATATCAAAGATTAAGACACCTTCTTCCCATATCATCTTCAGGTTTTTAATACATGGTGCCAAGAAGGCATCTATGTCATCTCCTAGTTGTTTTGGCCTTAAAATTAATAAGGACAACATGATATACTTGCATTTTATGAATAACCAAAGAGGTATATTATAAATCATCAACATAATAAGCCATGTGCTATATTTGCTACTCATGTTATCATGAAAGTTCATTTTATTGGCATAAAAAATAACTTAAGGGTTTTTAAACTCACTACAAAACATAGGAATCAATGTATCAATTATTTATTATTGAAAAGAATCAATCAAGTATTGAAACCTACCATCCAATGGTTTTTAGTCCATATGTTATGTTAAGTTTTTTAACATCATTTTCATTGCAAAACATTCATTTAAACTTTAGTATTATTAGAAGATACATTTACACCTTTGCTAAAGCCCTTTTATTATTGATGGTATCATTCTTCCTCACTTTGTAATGTGGTGCCTCACATTTTGGACATTCTTTTAAATTTTTGTTCTCATCTTAATATAATATGTAATCATTAAGGCAAATATATATCTTCTTATATTCCATGCTCATTGGGCATATGACTGTCATGACAAAATTTTAAGATATCATGATTGGTATAAAGATATTTAATTAACATAGATTCACTAACTAAATACCTTTACAAGTTTTAATATTCTACAACTTTCTCACCACTTCTACCTTTATGCATATAGTAGGAAATTACTTGTAGTTATAGAAGCATTTAAATATAAATTGATACATGTAATAAGAGAAAATATATACATAAGTTTAAAAAGTATACAAAATATGATATATACATAACACTTTGAGAAGGAGCACTCTTTGATATATAAACTAAACTATCTCATAAACTTTTCCTTTGGCATACCTTTACGGAGTAAGGGAAGGGTTCAGTACATATGTCAATTTGCTTTATTAGGACCACGATCAACATCTACAAAAGAAACAATACACATGACTATGAATAATAAAAATTACTCAATGAATGGTTACTTTCCTCTTTTTATTTAAGAGTTTTCTCTATAACAATTTAAATATATATTAATACATTCAAATATTCATCATGTAATAAATTATTAATAATACTTTTTTTTCAAATGATATTTATTCAAATTACTAAGTTAAATGGCTATAGTTGGTACTAAAGTTTTCCCCTTTATAACTTTGATCTCACTTTATACCCTCTCCTCTCCCTTATAACTTCGCTCCCACCTTACACCCTTAATCCTAGAAATAAGTTGCATAAAGAATATATATTTTCTTATACATAACAAATAATTATCAAGTCATCATAGGAATCAACTAAGATGGGATACCATAAGCATCAACTATGTCAGGACACCATAAGCATCAATTATGCATTCCATTATCACATATCATAGGTATGGTTAAAATACCAACTTAGCTATAAGTGTTTTATTAATTATTTTAACAACAAATGTAGCATATGATATTTCAATACTAAAAACTATTTGAATAACAAGTGCATGATATTAATTCAAAACATACTTCACAAATTCAAAAGCCTTATTAGGTTATAAAAAGGGTATTTATAAGTAAATCCACTTTTCACTATTTAAACTTATTCTAACTTTTATCAAAAATTTAATTTAAGGCCCTTGACATCTTATTAACCCATTGTTAATCATAAAAGGTCAATTATCTTATACCATTATAGTTCTCTAGTACTGTTCATATAGAAGTGAAAGTACATTCTCAAAATAAGGCCATTATGGAGTGTCCTGTAATGGAAGGGCCCTTTTTAATACTCAGACCATTTTCATAAATTATCAAATTTTAATGTAGCATCTTTAACATGTTAAATAATGAATAACTAAATTGTTGTACAACTAATTTCATAAGTTTCACTATGCACCAAAAGCATGAACTTAAAGTTATGAGATTTGGACAGTACTAGAGCTATCATAACAAGTTTATCATTTGGATTGTTAAATCAACTCCGATTGCTATCAAATTTTGATAAAAACTTGATAACATACTAAATAACATATCCCTGGAGTTTCATAATTTTTCTCAATCATGGGATGGATCAAATAATTGAAAACCTGAGACTACACTCATAGGGTTTAGAATTAGGATTGCACTAGAGCACTTGAAATAAAAAATTTTGTTAGATGACTAGATGAGTTTCAAATATCACCAAATTTGGCCATGAATTTCCTAACATTTGAAGGGTAATTATACTAATTTTCATAAATTTTCTCCATCATTTGATTGTCCAAATACCCCAATAATAGAAGCAACATTTGCTAGCATTCTATTTTAGCTTCATTTCTCCTAGGCTCTCAAACATTCACTTTTTACAATCCTAAAATTTTTCAAAACTTTTCTCATACATCCTAACATCAT
This sequence comes from Sindora glabra, assembly GCA_020226215.1. Classification (NCBI taxonomy): domain Eukaryota; kingdom Viridiplantae; phylum Streptophyta; class Magnoliopsida; order Fabales; family Fabaceae; genus Sindora; species Sindora glabra. Next base: position 40,540,713 of record CM035234.1, read on the forward strand.
TTTTGACATTAAGAGACTAAAAATATAAATTTTATCATTTTCTAATCCTTAGTTCCATAAAGTAACAGAAAGCATGGTACTATCCATTCTTTTGATTTGCCTCTATTGTCATCGAGACTCATTAAATCTTCCCTTACTAATCTTAACTTTGAAATACTAACCCAACAACATCCTAGTATCATCAAACAACATTTAAAAGAGTACAAAACTAGAACCATGTCTTCACACGTGGCCACATACAAAAATCATAATAATATTATCATAAATCACTATATTCATCACTTTCCTTAGGAAAACTCTAAAGAAAAGAGGTAGTTACTGCTCACCTTGAATTTTTAAATCTTCTAATATTCTTGGTACTCACTAGGGGAAGTTGAACTCCAACCAAAATAATAAACACCATTTTAGAGGATTTAAAGAAGAATTTCCCATGAAAACATGAAAAGAAGAAGAAGAAAGCATGTTTACCTTGTAAAAATTTGAAGGAAAAAATCAGGGGATTCTTGATATACTGTTGAAAACCTTCGTGAAAGGGCTAAGGAAACTTATGATTTTCTAGGTAAAAAGGAGTAAAATTTTATGCTCTTCAAATGGCTCCATCATATATTTATAACACTAAAACCCTAATTTCAAAAAAAGATCTTTAATTTGCTTATTATTATTTATTAATTTTTTTTAGAAATTCTTTGGACATCTAGCTAGCCAATTTGGATGTCCATGTTTTCCTTATAATTAAAAAATGATAATCCAAACATCCAATAAAAATAAACTTCCATGAAAGACAAAAAGGAGTTATCACAATTTAACCCCTAATTTTGCCTTTTTTTCCCACTTAAGCCATTAGCTTTTTTTTTTTAAACTTAGGCTCACATTTTTAGGTCTTAGAAATTATATTTGGAGCTTTAAAAATTAGATTAAATCATCCCAATACCAATAAAATTAATCACTTGAAAACATAAAAATAACTTATTACAAATTAACCTCAAATTTCTCACTTTCTTTGCATTTTTATCCTTAAATTTTTAGATATTTTTGAACCTTTGTTCTTGAACTCCTACACACATTTGGGATCATAAATTTTGATTTAGGTTAACCCAAGGTTTTTTCAATTATTTTGTTTAAATTTTTAGGTTCAATTTCTTACTTTTCAGCTCACCAAGTGATTGAATTCAAATAAATTGCTATATGAATTTTTCTAAATTTATTATTAGGTTTAATTAGATGTTAATTTATTTTATTTCCTAATAAAATTTCATAAAAATTCTAGTTAAGATCACATAAAAAATTACTCTTATGATTCTTCTAAATTTCATTTAATTTTTCTACTAAGTTTTTTGATTTAGGTGTTTTCTAATATAATACCTATTTAAAATTTCTAATTTACTTAAGGAACTTTCTAAAGAAGATTCTTATGGGATATTACAATGAATTTTGTGGCTTCATAAGTACAATCCATTAGCTTATTACTTTTAAAAAACATTTATTTCAATAATTATAGCAACATCATGAGACTCTTCTTACTCAAACCATTCCCTACCTCCAAGTTAAACAATCTCAACATAGTAGATAATTGTGTGGATTTGGTGTAAATCTGAATATAAAGGCTTCTCCACATCACTAAATAACTTATGAAAGACATACAATCTCCGTGAAATTATCTTTAATATCATGAACCATATCCTCAATCTAATCATCCATGCCCATATTTATGTCATCATCTTTATGGGCTTTCTTACCTTTTTAGGTAAGAGATGAACTAGACAACTTATATTTCTAATGTCATATCTATCGTTTATATCTCTAGTCAATATTGAAAAATAGAGATGATCTTATCTTCATTGGATTTAACATTCTAACATAGGCACATTCCTTACAAGGACATAATATAAGCTTATTACAATTTTCCTCTTCTTTCTCTTTGCCTATAGCAAATTTAATGAAGTCATCAACCCCTTTGGCACATTCCAAGGTTAGAAAATTAGCAAACATTCATCCATAATCCATAGCTAGGAAATTTGAATTAGAAATGCAATAAACACACAAGAAATCCACATGTCAAGGAATACACATACAACATGTGAATAAAATGAAACTTTTAGTTAAGTTGCTAAACATATATCAACACCTAGTGCATCTAAAACCTTAGAAAAAGATATCAAAGATGGAAAACTCAAATAAAAATAAACCTATGTAATTATAGTATTATGTGATTCTTCTTTGTGATTACAAGAAAAATAACCATCATGAACTTACTTTAACACAATGAAGAAGGCTTCAACAAGATAGGAATGAAGGAAAAGTTAAACTTGAATTTTTCTGAGCTTTGGTGGGTGTCCTTAAGGCATAATGAATCTTAAAAGGAAATTAAAGAACTTTGTAATTAAGTTAAATATTACTTCTATTTTGACTCCCAACCTTATTTTAATGAATTATTTTGAAAGTAAAATGATATCATTGGATATTCTACATTCATATTCCATGTTAATTGTATGCTAGAACTAACATTTAATATTAGACATTTGATATAAAAATGTTAACAGCAAATATAACCTATTAGTGATGAGCAAAATATTAACTATATTATTTTCTTTTATTTTATGCCTTTCAGTGTGCTTCATATGCTTAATTTTATGGAAGTTGCTTTGTTATTTGTTTAGGTGATGGTTTTCTAATATTTTTAAATTATGTGGTTAATCATAAATTTTTACACCATTTTAGGTTTTTTGTTATAACTTGAGTTTTGAATGTTAAATTTATTTTTTTTCTTTTTAATTGTTGGAAAGCTAAAAGGAAGCCCTAGAATTTTCATGTTTTGGCTAAGCCCAGTTTAGATATTTGAAAGGTCAAAATTAGTTATGAAGTTGATGCTATATCTTTATTCAAGCTAAACTAGTTTAGATTTTTGAGCTATATTAGGAGTCCTAAAGATCCTATTAAAGTGAAACTAGCATCCAAAGTTGCCTAATACTAAGCTCAATGACTTTCATATTCAAGGTTTAGTGAAATTACATTGTTTTGATGGTTAAACATAGGTTAGAATTTGAGTGATGAAAATTACTATAATAAAACGTTATGAGTAGATAAATTGTAAATTAGGCTATGAGCTTCTAAAATTAGCAAGATCCTATTCTTTGTAACCTTGGAAAGCATATTAACTAGGCATATTAGGATACTTGTGGATAACTATAGTAAAACACTATTATCTATTCGTTTCTTGTCTCTCTATCGTATTGTAATATCTCAAGTCAAAATTTAAATTTTTATAAATTTTGATATTTGTGGATAATTATTTATTTGTTTAGTTAATATTTGCATTTAAATTTATTTCCCATATTAAAAGTTCTAAAATATTAAAAATGATACATATGATAATATTTAAATTTTACTTATTTTATGTAAGGCCATTATTAACTTAAGACTAGTTTAAAATTATACCTAAAAAAAGATTAGTTTAAAATGATTTTTATAAAAAAATTTTCATAAGTTAAGAATACTTTAGTGATTATAGGTGCAAGGAATTACAAAATAATTTTACCTGCATTTTATAAATTATTTTTGGAATTGAGGAATATTAAAATATTTATTTTAGGGTTCCTAAATTTATTAATTAGAGAGAGATTGAAAATAACTAAATTGAAATATTAAATAAACTTGATTTTATGAAAATGAGCCTTTAAATTAAATAAATGACTACAATGGAGTCTTAATTGAATGAAAGGATAAGATTTAAAATAGAATTTGAATTTATGGTAGGTGAGGAGCATAGAATTATTTCTCCTAGCTCTATGTCAACTTCACTTTCTCTCTCTATCTTTTTATGTTATCATGGTTTTCACTCTCTTGCTCTTTTAAATGTTTGAATATTATTTTTTCTTTTTTCTTTTTTCTTTTTTCTTTTCTTTATTATGTCAGCTAGTTTCGCCTTCCCTCTTTATATTTATTTTCATGCCTTCTTTTTCTCCATTCACTTAATACTATCAACCATCTCTCTCCCTTATCACTCCATCGCCATTTTCTCTTTCTTCTCCTTTTTCTTTTCTTTTTTTTAGCACCCTATCTTCGTTTGTTTCTTTCTACCATAGCAAGAGCCTATGATTTCATTGCTTGGTTTCACCAAAGTGCTAATCGCCTAGCTCTGCTAGCTATTATTCCTATAATCCTTATGTGTCCACCGTGACTTATCTTTGACGTGAGCTCCTTCCTTTATCAAGCAGTTGGTCATTGGCTACTTGTGGATATCTATGATAATTCATGCAAAATTAAAAATTAAAGAAAATGGATGTCTTGAAGGTTGTTCAAATGAAGAGATTTTTCCAAGGTTACAATAATATTCTATTGATATTTATAGTTCCTCTCTATGTGGTTTCTTATATTTGATTATTAATATATATGTAAATAGAAAATTATAGTTATGACAGATTGTTATTATGTGGTTTATTGTAGAGTCTGATAATGTTTCTAATGCTCAAGAATTTTTTTTTATATATTTCTTGTTAGATATTCTTCAAAACTAGAAGTTGAAAAGTGTAACATAGTTATCATCTAATTTTAGGCATTTTCTACCATTTTATGATATCAATTTACTAATTAATATGATTGAAGTATTCTTGAAATGTCACTTTTCAACATTGTAAGGATTGAACTTGATTCAGAAAACCTCTATTTTATTACTTGGTTTTAGGTTTTAAGTGTAGTATAAATAAAATGAGGATTTTATACTCAAGAGTTTTGGACTAGTACATTTAAAGGATATTCATACCATCAAAATCTAATATTTTGTCTATATGGCTTAACTTAAGAATCTCTACATTATAACACATTCTCGATTTTCTATGATTAACCTAAGTAAAGATGATAAGATGCATTATGGGACATTAAAATATTCTAATAAGATTGTAGATACAAAAATGGTAATTTAAGGAGAAAATAAGTAAATCTAATATATTTATAATTTATCTTTGTAAGTAGTGATGTTATGAGAAAAATATGAAAAGATGATTATGGATACTTCAAAACCTCTAAAAGAATTAGTGTTATTAGGTGAGTATACATCTCACTGCTAGTTTCATTTAAATAAAAGTTAATGAATTGTATTATTCTTATTAATAGTATAGATTTCTTTTTCATATGCATGTGTGTGTGTGTGTATATATATATATATTCATATATAAACCTAGTTTTGTGGAATTTGTGTAATTAGCTATTTAAGTGAGCGTTAAGTGATTAGAGTGCGCAACGAAAACATGGCAATGATAGTTCTATCTAATGATGAATTGTGATTGAGTTTCCATTATATCTATACATCATGGCTATATGAGCGAACATGATGTTGTTATTATATATTCTATTATAGGTTTGATATTGCTCCATAATGAATTAGCCACCTTACACTAAAGGTTTTACAAATAGTCATGATATGAGGGTTAAGATCTCTTATGTATATTACTTATGAATTATGTCAATAGTGACATTCAAAACTATGAACAGTGATGGAGCTATAATGTGAAATCCAAACAAAAAATTCTAGACAAATAGTTATGAAAGATATAAGATCGATGTAAATGCCAAATGGGAAATTCCTTGCAAAACATATGAGAATGATATAAAAATGATTAAGAAATCAACAAATGGATACATGCACGATTATCATAAATGATTATGTAATTTGATGTAATGTTAAAACTTTGCTTGTGATTGAATATCATCATTTGTCAAGACTTGTTATGACTGTGATTATTTATTTGTAACTGAGCCTTAATAGTTATTTGTGAATATGATGTCTAGTTGAAATAGGTAAAAATATGATGTGATAATAATATTGAGTACTAACAAATAGTGAGACTCCCATGATTTATGACAAAAGGAATAATGTTTGAGTCATGTACAAGTGGACTTTCATTTCAAGGCACGATTACATATGTTTCAGAAATCCAAAAAATAAGTTTGCTAATATTTTCTAATTTAGTATATGATTAACCTATGATTAATATATATAAAATTGATCATCTCTAAAATAGTAGTAGATATGTGCTTACTGAATTTTTATAACTTAACTCATTGTATTCCAATATTTTGAAGTAATAAATAGTGCTTTAAACCTTGTTACATCTATGGAGAGACAAAGAACACCTAACTTGAAAATTTGACAATTGGGGATCTATTAGATTAGAATTAGAAAAGAATTATAGAATTATGATGATTCAACATCTGATCTATATTCATATAGTATTGTGTAAATATTAATTACTGTTATATCTGAAAAATATATAGGTGTCATATTTTAGGGCATGTGGCCTTCGAGAAATATCCAAAAATAGGAGAGACTCTGTTAATTTGTCTGAAAAAATTTAAAATAAATTTTAAGTCCTCATGGAATTTGGAAACTCTCTTTAAATAGAAAAAGTGAAAGGTGTTAAGGTTTGAGGAAATTGGTATCGAGCATCGATCATATGCTTATCCAATAATGAATCAATCATTCTCCATTAAGAAGAATTTATAGGATGATGAAGCTTACCAATAGAAATCATTTGCTTTAAATGCCATACTTTTAACATCTTTTGCATTTGTAAATATACATTTAAACCTTGGTTTTATAGGAAGATATAGCAACACTTTTGTTGGAGCCTTTTCCTTGATGCTGCCATCATACTTCTTTAACTTGTAATGGGATGCCCTACATTTTAGATATATATATATATAATGTTTTTGTAAAAGATAATAAAAGATTGTTGAATGGTCCGTTGCAATAGCCAAGTATCTTACCCTACATAAGCATCCTCCAATCACTATGATAAGCACCTAAAAATATTAAACAATAATAGAGTAAGTTATGAAGAGTGAGTGAGACTTTGTACAAACTATTCTAAAATTTTATTTAGTTAGGATCTTCTCTTTTCTTGGTTTTTTACTATTATCATCTTAATTCCATACAAATTATTTTTTGATTCACTATTATTTTTCTCTTCATGATAAGAGTCTTTTTTATTATCTTTTCTACATCACTCACACCCTGAATGGAGGGATTTCCTCTATTTATATTTTGGCATTGTACTTATCATTTGAGACATTATTATTATTGCTTATGTAACTAACTTTGCTTTTTACTGCTTAACCATGCTTTCGTTCTATTACTCATTGTCATCATATGTTTCTATTTTTGTCTTTATTTTAGGTAATTAATTTTGAATAGTCACAAAATGTCAACCTTTATATATGTCTTATGGTGTACTTACATGTGTACCATGCTTATACTATTTCTCATGTATCATATAGTAAACTTACATATAAGTATCAAGCCATTCATATAGATAATGACAATCATAGGAGTAAGAATAAATTATAGGCTAGCCCATAAGTTTTAAGCATGTGGCTACAACTATAGCAATATCTGGAAAGCATATAATAACTCATAAGTGTATGACATGTAATCGTATTATCATTGTATTACTAGCTTTCTATCACTAGTGACCAAATTTTCTATATTTATATAGTGTGCTTTCCCATAGGATTTATATATTGAAATACCTCACATGGTGATAAATAACTCACATCACCCCATATAGCACTAATTACAACTACACATATATTGCACAAGGAATAAAAAGCGATATATGCAATTTATAATGGTCATCACAAATAATCATAATTTTTAGAATCCATATGTATTTCATACAAGATACCATAAGTAGCCAATTTTCACATATCATATGTATTTTATATAAGGAATCATGAATGACTAATATTTCATAAATCACATGTGTTTGGTATAAAGTACCATATCTTATTTTCTTATTTTCCAAAACATATCTATCTAGATTTGTCTTGTACTACTTCTAGTACTATAACTATGTTTTTATTATTCGTAGTCTTTTTCATTTTCATTTAAGTTTGTAACCTAATATGAGAGTAAGTATAAATCATTATCAATTTCTTTATAATCCTTTAGTACCATTATTACTAACATATTTTTTTTCTTTCAAGACTGGAAATTGTTTGAAATGCTCATTGCTTAAAATATATTTATACAATTTAAGTTCATTACTTTCCAAATTAAATTTAATGGTGACCTTGTTACATATAGTTATCACCTAAAGTTTTAACAGATTATAAGAACATACTAGTTACCATTATAATTACTTATCCATGAGTCATATTCCCCCTTACTTGTTGCATTCTTACTTTCATCTCATTCCCATCTTTATTATACAGTACATTCATACATATACATATAGGTATCTATATATACATATCTATATCCAATGCTTAGATATATACCATTTGACTTTAGCTATTGTTTATCATATACATATATATCTTTATCATTATAGCTATCTACTTTAACCAATAACAGTTGATCCAAATGGTTAGGAGTTTGGTCCTCTTAGCTAAGATCTCAAATTTGAGCCTTATGAATAGAGAAAACTATTATCGAAAGAGCTTTGCTCCCATATTGAGTCCACCTGACTCAAATTCGAATATCGGATGGTTAATACCAAAAAAATATATATCCTTATCATCATATATGCACCACATACATGCTCACAATTCTTATCCATATACTTATATTCATAATCAAATACTTACTTTCATCTTTGTGTTCACTTCTATCATCATATATGTATATAATTTTTCACCTTTATATTATTATCCATAATCATGCATGTATACTTATTTTCACCTATTATTATCCATAATCATGTGTATATATTTATATCTATTTATATATTATTTCCACAATCATGTACATATATTTATTCCCATATATATATTATTATTCACAATCACATATGGATACTTATTTCTATCTATATATCATTACCCATAACCATATCATATATATAAATATTTATTTCCACCTATATATTATTTTTCATAATCACATACATTTATTTATTTAGGAAAAAAGAAATTACCCCTTGAATTACTGATGATATGTGATTAACCCACTAACTTTTAAAAATATGCAATTTGCATACTTAAACTTTTAATTCAAGTGATTTGCCTTTTCTGTTGCACCTCTTTTAATTAAATGGATGGAATTAATGATGAAGTGAGAGCTCACATTCCTTGAACTATCATACTCTACATTTCGCCTCAATTAAAGCAATGCAATCTAAGATTTAATGTAGTTTACTTTAATTTTTGAATATTTCTTATATTCGTACATAGTGTTTGTCATAGGCATTATACCAATATATTCATTGCACTATTACATACTATACCAAATTTAAAAATTATAACAAAAGCTTTCCTATATTTCATTTTATTTTTTGACAATTACTCCTCATATTTCCTTATTGTGGCCTCTTTTAGTTATTTAATTATTTTTCTCCTTGGGATACCCATTTACTTCAAGGATGTGCTAAAGGTGAAAATATAATTAAGATTTATAAGAATTTATTAGGAATAACTATGCAATATTCATATTTTTAATCAAAATTGTTGATAAAAGTTAAAAAAAAAGGAAAGAAAACAAATAGAAGCTTTAATTAGTTTTGATTGGCTTTTGTAGGGCAAAGGAAACTTAAAGTTGATCTATGCTTTGGAGAGTGAAGAATCCCTAACTTTGGTCACTTGCTAAAGTGCTAATTGGCTTAGAACAAAATAGGGAAGAAATAAGCAAGAAATTTTAGAATAGTTTCTTAAAATTTTAATTACATATGTTTTTATGAATTTTAATGTTAAAAGAAGGAAGAGGCTTTTGCAATGTAAGGCAAGTGAAGTCATGTGCTAAATCATCTATTTAATTGGATAGAAATTTAAAAGATGGAGTACATCACCTAAATTGAAAGTTCAAGTATGTAAATTGCACATTTTTAAAAGTCAGGAGATTAATCACACATCATATATAGTTTAAAAGGGTAATTTATTTTCCCCATTTATTTCCTCCCATATATTATTTTCTGTAATCATGTACATAAATTTATTTCCACCTATTATTTTCCATAACCACACTTGTATATTTATGTCCACCTATATATTATTTCCACAACCATGTACATATATTTTTACCTTCATTTTTATTTATATAACTTTGTAGATACTTTTAATCTTTTTTTTCTTTAATTTGTGTACTTTTACACTTACATACATTGTTGTTCTTATATCTAATTATGAGAAATAAGGTTTTCATTCCCTAACACCCATAATGGTCGAAATGTGTCTCTTTAAATTTTCTTGCTCCTGTTTCAAACTAATCACTTATTTCTTATTCATTCATTGCTAATGTTACCTTTAGTTACTTAGAGTAAATTTTTTTTAAATCACCCCTAATGGGATTTATGAAAAGGTATTGAACCTTCCCCAATGGCCACCCCTAAAAGTTCTCACTTAATTTAAATATTTCATATACATAAACTCTTATTGACCCTATGAGTGTAATTACTTAAATTTAGGAGTTAAAATAATTTTTTTCAACACTTTTTTTTGTAAACTAGCTAAACCACTTAGGATTTTTAATCACAATATTCTTCATTTTTTGAAACATATATGAGATTGGAAGTCAAACACAATGTTATGAAATTTCACCATGAGATTCCTTACTCATTATATGATCATTGAAAGAGAAATCATGTAAAATCACACCTCATCCATTTTCCTTTATGGAATAACCAAACCACACAGTCACCTCTAAAGAAATTCCATTCTCCAACTTATCATATGAAATCATGAAAAAACACTATCTTAATAGGATCATTTATACCTTCCATCAGTTTATTTCATCACTTTTTCATCTTGCAAGTATATTTTCCTAGTCTTTACATAATTTTTATTTAATGTTATTTTCATGCAACTTCAAATGTATCTTTTAGTTAGTGATATAGTACAAATCCTAGCATAAAAGTGTAGGAAGAATACTCATCTTAGAATATTTCATTCAAATCCAATGGGGATCGAATGCTAAAGAATCATAAGAAAATTCACAATTTATTATTGTAATCTAATTGGAAAATTTTCTTAAAAGAGCCAACTATGTTTTTTATCATATTACTTCCAAGGCTAAAACATTCAATTTCCTTAACTCTATATTTTTCCTAAACACATAACCCTTCAATCTTTTATTTCACTTAAAGAATGATAAGGAAAAATCTATAAGGAAAAGATCACTCACCTTGAAATGTTTTCCATACTTTACTCTTCCAAAGTTACACCTTATTGGAAAACCACAACTAAGCTCTTTTTTCTTTAGAGTGCTATGGCTTTGGGGAGGGTAGTATAAAGGAAGAAAAGAGACCTTTGGATTGCATTATTTGTGTAGCCATAACTAGGAAAATGAAGGAGGAAAGTTTGTTTTAGTATTTTTATTCCATTTGTCCACTAGGTGACTAGGCTAATTAGGATGTTTACCTTAGACTTAGCCCCTAAGTTTTAACTTGGTTAGATAGTTAGTTTAGTTCTAAGACTTAAACTCTAAGTTTTAACTAAATTAAATAGGATTTTGATTTCCATTGAAGAATTATAATGGATCATTAGGTCTTTTCAATCTTAAAGTTAAATGGTCCCTCCTATTTTAGCTATAAAAATTCATTTTCATGCCAACACTTGCTCACCTCCTCATGCTTTAAATCTTTACCTGTCACATTTTTTTTACTTAATAGCCTAAACTTATACATATTCATACATTTATCAAATAAACATTTCAATTCTACCCAATTATAATCCTAATACACCCTCATACCTTTTTCTTATTTTATTAAATCATCTTTCATGAGCACTTGTACTTATACCTTAAATACCTTTTTTTTATAACCCTAATATTATTAACTTTAGGAAAAAAAGCTCATATCTGATTGTATGTTCAAATTTTTAAGTATCATAATGCCCAATTTTATGCTAACCTTTAGAAAATTCTGGTATTACTTGGTTGGTAAATTGTAACACCTGATAAAAATTCAGCATAATGGGTAATCTATGAAAATATCCATTAATACTACCCAAAGTATTTATTAGAAATAGTAAATGAAAAATCCATTAAGAAATAATTTAGAAAAAAATCTAAATAAATTAGAAGTATTCAAGATCTAAAGTTGATAAGGCTTAGGAATAACTTAATGTTTGTACTCAAAAGTATCTTGTAGAGATCCTAAGGTGTCAAAATTGTAATTAATGGCATAATTTGAGGACTATACATGGCTACAAGGAGAAAAAGGACAATGTGACTTAATCCAAGGGCATTAATGGAAATCCAAAGTGAAATCCTTAATTAAAGCCTTGACATATGATTAGGTAAAAATGATTATGCTAAGAAATTGTTATTTTGGTGGCTAATTAAGATAAAAAGATGGTAGGAAATTTCCTAAGTATTTTAGTCAAGTTGGTAAAGTATCCAAAGTATATATATGTGTGACATATGCAATGACATAAATAAAAGAGTCTAAGATTAAGGCTAAGAAATTTTAGCTTCATCCAAGGTTAAAACCATGTGGCCTTTCTTGCTTGGTAGCTGTTTCATATATTCTTCTACAAATAGCTAAGTTTGGTTTCATTGTTTCCCACACACAAAAAGCCTTACAACTAGAGAGAACAATAGGTAAGGAAGGTTAAGCTTTTAAGCATTTTCTAATGAAGAACTCTTGGATTGATAAAAGTGGAAAATGGATAGTTATCATAAGCATGTAGGGTAAGGTGAAGAATCAATATCACAACACCAATAGTAATCTTTGACACTAGAGTTTTGAAAAGAATATTCAAAGAAAACCTACGATAAGGAATGTAAGGTGTTTATTCAATGGTAAAGAACTATAAAAATTAAATGACTAAATGATGTAAGGATCAAGTAAGAAAGAAATCATTGATAGAAAATTAGATGATTAAATTAAAGTAAAAACTACTATGATAATTAAGTTAGTTGAATATCAAGTTAAGACACTATACTTTATAGGTATATAAGAAATCTAGAATTGTCAATGCTAAAGGACATTTTTAGTTTGAAATCAAAAGGTTAACATCTAGTATTTAAAAATTTTGCATAGGCTATCTTAGTGAAAATTTCTGGGATGAATTTTCTTTAAGGGTGGAGAAATGTAACATTTGGTAAAAACCTAATTGTTAAAGATCAATAGAGGTAAACCAAACAATGTTTAGTGATGGGTAATTTGTACAAGTACTCACTAACATCAACAAAGGAGTTTATTAGAACTAGTATTAAGGAAAATACATGAAAATAGAAATATTTAGGATCAACAATTGATATGATTTTGGAGTAACTTGGTATTTGTATTCAAAAGCATCATGTGGAAACCTTAAGGTGCCAAACCAAAATTTTGGAGACAACACTAGTAGTATACACAATTTTAAGGAAAGAAAGGGAAATATGATAAAGTCCAAAGGCATTGGTGGAACAATTAAGAAAAACCCTTAATTAAAGTCCAAATAAGTGATTAAATAGGATTAGAAGATGGTAGGAAATCACTTAAGGATGTTAATTAACAAAATGACATATGCAATGATGCAAACACATGAATGACATATGTCATGACATAAACAAAGTGGACTAACACTAAAAAACTAAGGACATTGAATTTTGTATTATCCTTTCTTCCAAAAATCATGGTACTCCCTCCCTTATTTGCTACTTCACTTCCTTTTTTTATAAATAGCCAAGCTTAGCTTCATTATTTTTCACATAAACACACACCCATTGCTAAAGAGGAAATTGGAGAAAAAGAGTGAGTTCTTAAGAGTTCTTGCTAGTTTTAGTAGGATTTTGGAAAATCTTTGAGAGTTCTTTGAAGTTAGTTGAAAAAAGGATCCATTTAAGTCTATTAATGAAAGTAAAATCTTATAAACTTCCATAAATACACTTTTTTCAAAATTCTTTCTATATGTTTTTCACTAATTTTATGTTGTTGTTTATGGAAACATCTTGAATGTTATGTAAAGGAAGCAAGCTTTCACAAGCTATTTGAAGTGAGTAGAGATCTTTTTCCTTTTTTCCTAATTTCATTTTAAGAAGATTGTTATATAAGGTGTGTAGATTATGTTGTTAATGGTGTAAGTTTCATGTTAGGTTAATGAAAAGTTTTTTTTTTAAAGAAAAGTGTTAATGAATGCGAGAGTTTTGTTTTGTAAAATCTCTTTAATTTCTATATTTTTTTCTCCAAAGAAAGATTTGCAAAGAAATGGAAAAGTAGGTTGAGAAAATGACTTCTCCTAGTATGAGTTCATGTTGAAAAGAAAGATGTGTTGTGAAAATGATTTCTTTACAATTTAAAAAGTTTGGAAAAATATGTTTTTCATGAAAAATCCTTGTGAAAAAGCTTAATGAAGCTCATGGTTTTCTTATGCCTAGGGAAGGCAAAAAGTTTATTTTATTCTTCAAAGATGTTACATTATGACCCATTTAAAAATAAAAAGGTTAGAATGGTTGATTATCAAATTTTGAGACAAAAACAAAAAAAAAGATATGTTGGTTTATTTTATAAAGGTCCACAAATTCCAGTATGGTTAAGGGAACAAGTTTTATTACACACCAATCATACAAAAATATGAATATTTTAAAAGGATTCCATTAAGGTTTTCTAGCAAAAAACCTTTTTGGAAAGCATTTAGGGAGCTCACAGATAAGTTACAATTTTAGGAAAAAGAAAAAAAAAAAAGAAAAGATTGTGTTTTTGAAGAAAAAATTACTACATTAAGTTTCAAACTATTTTAGAAATGTTTAATAACATTTATGTTAAGGTTTTGACAAGAAAATATGTTTAAAAATACATCTAGAAAATTAAGGATTTATGTTGAAAAATTATTTTCAAAACTAGTATTTTCAAGTGTCAATTGGTTTCTTTCAAGTTATTTTTTTAATAAAATATTTTAGCTATTTATGTAACATGTTTTATGGTTGAAAGTGGTTGTTTAATGATTTTTTTAACAATCTGATACATGGCTAAAAAATTATAGAAATTTAAGTAAAAATTTACAGCAAAAGTGTCTTTTTACCAAAAGATCATATCATTCTTGCTACTAGTTGTGAATAAGCTAATATGATAAATGGTGCAATATGCTCTGAGTATAAAAAGAATTTGAAAT
Organism: Sindora glabra; assembly: GCA_020226215.1. Lineage (NCBI taxonomy): Eukaryota > Viridiplantae > Streptophyta > Magnoliopsida > Fabales > Fabaceae > Sindora > Sindora glabra. The sequence continues at coordinate 40,555,737 of CM035234.1, forward strand.
TTTCATTTAAATCATATTTTTAAATTCTGGAAATTTTTTAAAAATTTCATAAAAATTTACACTTAAAAATAGTTTTTGAAAGCTAAAAAAGCCTCCTTTTTTGAGATATTGGTAGCTTGAGTTAGGAAGAGCTTATATAACTTATTTTAAGTATGAAAATGGTTCAAAAATAATATTTTTATAACTTAATATTTATTGTGAAAATTTTCATTAAATTTAATTAAATTTTGATATTTCAAATGAATTTTCCAAAAATTAAAGTGTTATTTTCTAATATATTTCAAATAATCAAGTATAAGAATACCCTGTATGACTTGTTTTAGGCATGGAAAAAGCCTAATGATATTATTAAATATATAAATATTTATTGTAAAAATTTTCATTAAATTTGAATAAAATTTGCTATTTTTAGTAGAATTTATAAGTATAAGGGTGATTGTTAATATGGGTTTATGATTATTTCTTTAATGACTGTTTCTTTAACCTTTGATGTCAATGTTTAGTGGAACTAATAATTTTATTACTACTACACTGCATGTTGAATGTTTAAATAAGGAAGAAAAAATAGTTTTCTTACTTATGATGATAATACATAAATTGTAAGTTTAAGACTACTTAGAAATAGTAGTTATAGAACTTAGAAACAAAACCAAGTTATACTCCATATAGTTTTGCTATTAAAACCATGAAGGATGTAATATTTTTAGACTAATAATTATGTAATTAATATGTGATGATGGCTTCAATGCATACTTGATGATTGAGAAAAATACTAGAGAAAGAAATGGATGCTACTCTAAAGGTTTCATAGCAAAACAATAAGCATAATTAAAAAATTATTGCATAAAATTCTATTTAAATTATTTAATGACTTGTGCATGTACTAATGTATTCATATGGAAAGGATACTTATGATTAAATCTTATGAGAATGACTATAGATCATTGAGCTTCTGAGGAAGTGAAAAAATAATCTAGCATATGAAATGAAAGCTCTAATATTACTTGTGGTCACTAACATTGTGATGAGGTAACTATAAGTTCTTTTGCCAGATTATTTTATGTTATACTATGGTTATGATTATGGTTAGCATTTTCTAGCCTACCCTATTACATGTGAGATAGGCTAGTGAGAACATGATATGAAATAAATTTAATGCCATATGTGAAATTTAGGGGCATCAAAGTTGCATTTAACATTATTTGCTTAAATATCACTTGCTTGAATGTTATATGTGATATGTAACATGATTATATGATAATGCAACATTATAGAAAGTTTTAGGACTAGCTTAATACCTTGACTTTGAAGTTAGAATGAAAGAACATGTGGGATAAAGTTAATCATTGAAGGACAAGGTTAGGATACACATGCAATGAGGTTAATCAGGAGTAACAAAGCGGAACCTTTATCCTTTCATGCCATTTGATAATTATTTAAAATATTGATACTGTGTATAAACTAATTATTGGTTAATTTGCTTGATATAAATAATTCAGCATGTAAGATAAACTAGGAAATTCATTTTTAGCGAGGAAATATCCAATACATGTCTTTTATATAATTACATTTTTTGGATTAAAATTGGTTAGAAAATTAGTGTGATACCTATCTCATTGAGTAATTTTGTTACTAACTCTACTTATAGATATATTTTTTTAAAGAATTCCCATTAAGATGTCAATTGAGTTTACTAATGTCCCGTAGAAAATATTCCATACTCGAGTTAGCACTTTTAGGCTAGAGTTCCATTTCAGCATAATGGCGGATAAGACCAATATTCATGATTAGGCTAGGGTGTAAATTGTATGGCTCACAACACTATTGTTTGATCCTATCAAGCCTTACCTAAAGAGCCCTTCATCTAGCGATGGATTTCTAACAGCGATCAATGATTTCATTCTCGATGATCCTATCATTGAGGTAGAAGATATAGTAAAGCCAAAGTACAATCATGTATCATATACTTCTTTAGTGCTAGTTTCATGATTTGTCTTGCCTATAGCACCGTCCTCAGTAGCACTATCTATATCATTAGTTAGCTTTTCTAGTGTTATCCCTTCCTATAGCTCATATCGTATAACTTAGATAGCCTTTCTTCGTCTTATAGCCCTTCTTTTTAAAAATTCAAGTGATTATGAGGCTAATGAAAAGCCATCAATATAAGGTTAGTTTGGGAAATGATTAACCACTTTTCCAAGTTCCACTACTCTAACCTTTTTTTTTTTTTGCAAATATCTATATATAATTTTTAATAACAACATAACCTAGGAACTATTTGTACAAAGTAACTAACCAAATATGTTTAATTATTTTAATGTAATATATGATGTACATTATCACATAACTTGTCTTCTTAGTATTATAGTAAAATAGATAAGAAATATTTGGCATGCAAAATTAGCAAGGACTTTTGAAAATTTTCAAAGGAAGTAGAAGGAATAATGGTTTCTTTTGCAACAAGGGTAATTAATTATCTAAAAAGAATATATGAATTATTCATCCATATTTTCTAAGAAGGAAATCCAATCTTTAAACTTGACATTATCTCCAAACTATTTTAAAAAAATAAATTGGATTAACTAATCCAGTAAGTTTTATCATCTAGTCTTATTCTATTATATTTGTTTCATGATTTAAGCTTCTATTTCCTAGGAAAGAAACACTTAGCTTTTCTACAAAATTGAAAAGTTCCTTAGTGTTTCCTTTTTAATAATTTTTTAAAAAAATTTATTAACAAAACTATTTCAAGTCTAATAAAATTAGTTTTCTATAAACCTAACTATTTAAAACCTTGCTAGAAGAGATATAATTATTTCCAAAACAAAAAAAAATATTTTTTCAAAATCACTTCTCTAGAGTTTCATAAACTCCTTGTGATTTAGATTTGACTCCAAAGAAACAACTATATCTTGATTCCAAATTTCTCCTTCAGAAAGAAAGAAAAGACATTAGTTTATGTTTCTATTTTCTCAATAATTATATAAACCTTTAAGTTACATGATTTTCAATATATTTTTATGTATAAATTTTTTATCTATTGGGTTATAAAGGATTAAACCTCATCAATTAAGGAAAAGTATTTTTTGAATTGAAGATGGTTTGAATAAAAAAACTTTAATAGATTTTTCAACCTTATATTTTTACATCATGCATGTTTTCAAAGGCAAAATTGATTCAAGAATTAATTTAGTTTCAAAAAGCTTGTAAAGATATTTGGTTGATGCCTTTATGTTAGTCATGATGGTCTAGAATTTCAGTCATGACAACACTAGTCAATATGATTGCAAATAAAGGACACCTTGAATCAATTAACACATAAGAAATACTATACTCGAATATTAGAATTGCCTCAATCAATTGGAAAACATTGATTATTGATTATCTAATTAGTACATCTAAGGATGCTAGCTAAACAATTAGAATCAAGGCATTAAAATTTATCCTTTTTGACCATGAATTGTATAAAAAGGTTTTGAAGGCCAATTATTAAAATGCCTATGAAAGAAAGAAGCTATAATGACTATGACCGAAATACATATAGATATATATAGGCAAAAGGAAACTTAGGTGAAGTTTCATAAGTGTCATAAAGTTCCTAATCATAATTTTACATATGTATTTAGTTCACGGTAACTAATTAATAATTATATTTATTGAATTGTAATTATTAATGGTGAGTTGGAAAAGTAATACAAATGTAAAATTTTGATTAGAAATTTCATAGAAAACATTTATAAAACTTCACTTAAGTTTTCTCTATATAGGGCTCACTAAGCAAAGTCAAAATAAAGTGGATCCTAATTTACCAATGTGTGTATTAGCCTAAAATGATTAGTGACTACATAGATTTGACTAAAGATTGTAATGCATGTCAAAAACATAAACCTATGTAAAAATTCTTAGCTACCAAATTGAAATATATTATCAAAAATTTGCCATTCAGAGGATAGGTTATAGGCATAATCAATAAGATTTACCCATGATCCCTTAAAGGACATCATTATATCCTAGTAGCAATTGATTACTTTATGAAATAAGTTGAGGTGACAGTATACAAGGAAATAAAATAAGCAAATGTCATTGAGTTTATTAAGAATAAACTTATATACAAATTCAACTTGTGAGATGTTAATGTTTACAAGCTAGATGGCAAGAAAATATGTCGAATTAAGAAAAATTAAAATGTTGACATCTATCTCATACTATACATAAGTTAATGGCCAAGTGAAGGCTGATAATAAATTAATTATTAGGTTAATAAAGAAGCATATTGGCCATTATCCTAAGAACTAGCATTGAATTTTGGATACTATGCTTTTCACTATCCAAAAATTACCTAAAGAGTCAATTGAAATAACTCCATATAAGTTGGTTTTTGGTCATGATGTAGTTTTACCAAGCAAAGTTATAGTGCTAGCTTTAAAAGCATAGAAGCAACATGAATTGATACCAAGTGACTATCATAACTTAATTCTTAAAAAGTTAAAAAATTTAGATAAATGCCAATAGAATGCTTTGGATTCCTTAATACATAACAAGGAAAGATTAGCTAAGTAATAAAACAAACATGTTAAAAATAAAAAGTTCACTTAAGGCTAACTAGTGTTAAAGGTGATCTTGCTAATGCAAATTAAAACAAGTTATAATCATTTTATTAAGAAGAATTATTCTTAGTTGAAGATTTATTTAATAGTAATAGCTATAAAGTTCACAATGTCAAGAATGAAAGGGTCAAAACAATCAATAGCAAGTATTTGAAAAAGAATGAGTCAAGTTTTCTTAAAGCCTATATAACTGAAACTATATAATGTAATCATTCCATGATTATTTAAAGGTATGACTAGAAATTATAATATATGAAACGTAGCAAAATTTACATTTCATTATCAAAAAAGCCAATGAAAATAGTTATAAGTGTTGGTGTATGTCCTAAGAGCTAATCATAGAAATGATTGTAATATTACACAATGTATTATATTTCATTTTGGCAATATAATTATTACATTTTATTTTATTTTATTTTGCACAAATTATAACTTAAATATAATAATTATCCTTGGAATAGCTTTACTATTCTTAAAATACCTTTAGTCAAGTATTATTACGAAAAGGATAGTAATGATACATCGATACTAGCATGTATAATGACTGATGATTATAAATTATGAATATGTGATATTAAGTTAATACATGAGTACATTGTTAGTAAACAATGTACTGGACTGACCCACTGTGAGAATACTGCATGGATAAATGTATCATTAGTTATTCTCATATGATCACAAATATGTATAGTCATTTGACCTGAAGTCACTACGGTTCCTTACATGAGGAGTTACTCACTTTAATGTTGTCTTATGCCACCTTTAATCGGGATGACAAGTAGGATGTTGATTAAGTGTGTCACAAATTATGCAAAGGGAAGTAAGTGATGTAGATAAGATTTTATTACTCTTGTGTAAAAGAGAAATATCCTTAGGCCCCTTGATTGAGTGTGACTTAGAAATGCATGGCCATGCTCAATTAGATCAATATGTAATATTGATCATTTGTTTTAAGTCTACTCAGTATCAAGAAATATAAATTGAATATTAACGAGGATGACACACTCCATGCCTCCAGTTCGATTTGGATATTGTTACAAAAGAGATTATGATGTAAAATATTAATCATATATTAGGTTGATGTCAAATCATAAGCATTCTTACTACTTGAGTGACAACAATGTATTACTAGATACTGCTCATTATTTATGACCTAAAATGAGTCATTATCAACATAATAAGAACTTACAGAGTCACAAAAGGAGTAGAAATAAGATAATAATTAATTAAATTTTAGTTAGACTAAAATTCAATTAATTGAACTTATTTTCGTGCATATATATATTATTAAGATAATATATATTTATTCCCATAATATATATATATTATATTATGTGATATTATTTAATATTAAAGTAATATCAGATAATTATATTATTAAATATTAGATAATTATATTATGAGATAATATTATTATTATCTAATATTAGATAATTAATAGATAAGTCCTATCTCTCATCACTCTCTCTAAGATAAGGATAAAGTGATGTTTGTTAAGTGTGATTAGGATTTTTGAAGTATTATCCTAATAGGACTAGGATTGTAGCATGCCTTAGTTCTATAAAAGGGCTTGAAGGCAACACTTTGTATTCATGCACTTAAGCCTCCATCAAATCGTAAATCACTCAGAAAATGCCCTATCCCAATCCTAGTGAGAGAAACAAATCCTAGCAGTTTCGTGGAGGAGAGAAGTCATTATTCATTCCGTGTAGATACCATAGAGACACTATACCTTCCGACCAGCATTTAATTCATCTTGATCTCTCAAAGATTCAATCAGAAAGAATACGAGTATAAATAAGGTAAAATCCTAATACTGGTTTATGACTTTTGCATGGATCCTAGGAAGGTTTTAGATTAAAAATTTTAAAATTTCGCTGCATATGTTGATCCGAATCCTAAAAGTAAGTCCATACAAACCAAAAGCTAGTTGATGGAATTCAAAAGCTATATACATATTTGAAGCTTAACCATTGAGCTTTGGCCATTTCTTTTCATTCTTGCCATGGTTTGACCTTCCCCCTTCATTTTGGCTAACCTAGATTTAGTAATTTTAAACTCTTTCAAATTCAACTTTGCTTGCTCATCATCATTTGCAGTCTTGCACGCAGCCTCTAGTTAATATTGAAGCTTATAGTCTCTCTTAACTTGTTGTTTAAGCTCTATGATCTTATCTACATTCTTTTTCATGTTTGTAAGATAACAATAGCATTTGATAGTGAAATTAGCTTTTCTTTACTCCCTATTTTTAAGGAATACAAATAGCTAACTATGGTGCTAATCCAAAAACTAAAATCCATTCTCAGTAGTAGCTATTTTACTTATATTTTCTTTACTTTAGGCAAAGTTCTAATTAAATTCTCTGTAAAATACTTTAGCTCATTGGAAACTCCCTTGGCTATCGGTAGATTCTCTTGCAACATTTTTACAATGATATTCATACTCTATTAAGGCTTCAAATCCCTAAATAAAACTTTAAGCTCTTAGCCAAGTAAATACCTTACTTAATCCATGCTAATTGGATTACTTATTAGTGTTCTTTCTCCAAATTAATTTAGGGTTCCTCAAGTGCCAGAGTTAAAATAAAAATGTTTATCAATATAACGAACACTAAATAATGAAAGGATCTTCATCATTATACCCTATGATCTCGTGCTCTTGTTAGTCCTTTTTTTTTTAGCCCTTTCATTATCCTTGTTCTTTGGTAAGGTGGTTTTAAGATTCCCACCACCCAATTTCAATATATGTCTTCTATGTAATGACTTTACTTCCCTAGTTTCATCTATGAAGTTCCTAGGTTAACCAAGAATCACATCTACGTAAGTTTGAAGTTGTTCCAAGCTAAAAGATATTCTTCAAAAAGTAGCTCAACTAGATGCACTGCTGCTTAAAATAGTGATCAAGGCTATGTCTTTAATAGTTTAAACTTGTCCAAGAATTAAATTATAAGGAGCTAAATAATTCAATATCGAATTAGAATTAATCTACATAAAGGTAAAGTAATAAACATGCATATTTAGGATAAAAAAATAAGAAAAAGAAATATAACTTATTTAATATTGGTTAATCTTTCCTATAATAAGAAACTCAAAAGTGCCTCTACTATCAGAAAAGGTCGCCATCAAACCTCACAACTAACTAGAAGTAATAATTTTCCTTTTCTTTTTGGCAATCAGATCCACAGTTTGGTTACCTCTATTATAGGTTGATTATCGCTTGCCACTAAGCTTCCTTTTTCTAGTATTTAAAAGAACATCATTAATCTCCTCCTCTTCCTTAGGGAAAGCCTACTTAGCTTGATCATAAAATTGTTTAACTTCAGCTTCTTTACTTACTTAAGTTGTCAAATCACGTAGGATCCCCTAAAATTTAATCAAAATGGCTGTACCTATAAGGAAAATTAGATATTAGCCACAAGATTTAAAAGCATAATTGAGAAGATAAAATGTATACCCCTCAAGCCAAGAAATTCTTTATACATAACCTAAGTTGTTAAACAAAGTTTGACAATTAAAAAAAAATTCTTTTATGATTACTAGGATAATGATAGGCTACAGTCATACTAGAAGTCGATTTCAATTTTTTTAGGTATCAAAGGTATATATTTCACAATGTTGAAAGGAGCATTTGGCAATTGGATTGGTTTTAACTTAAAAGGAAAAGTTTAGGAATGGCTAATTTTTAGGTTTTTTTTATACTTTTTCCACCATTTTGTCCTATAATAAGCATTATGGCTTGAATATGTCAATAATCATAGGTGCGCTTGTGATATTTTGTAAAAGTAAGGATTTCACTATAGTGGAAACTTGTTATCTTCTTAAAAGCATTAATCATCTACGCATTAACAATTTATGTTAGCTTTTCCATAACAAATAAGTTAAAATAAGCTCAATTGTTACTTCACCACCACTCCCAAAAGTTGTAAGTATAAGCATGATTTAGGGAGAAATTGAAAATGCTGAAAGTATTAAACATGCTCTAATTAAGGGCTTTAATGGTATGAATATAAAAAGTCATTAAAATGCATCCTTAACAATGTGAATCCAATATTACTAGAGGTTAAACCTAGATAAGGTTGAATTACTTAGATATAGTGTTTGGTAGATGTAACTCAATCAACAAGGTCTTATCTTGTGGCAAGCTAGCAAGAAAATATTATGGACATAAAAGGTTAGCCTAAATTTATACACTTTAAAGGTCACTTAGGTTAGGATCTGAAACAAAATAGGTAAGGCTAATACAAAAGGAAATAGCAACTTAATGAGGCACTTAACAATATAAACATAAAATATTTTAAAATATAAGTGAAAAAAGTCAATTAAAGAAAAAATTTTATAGGAAGAAAGTGGAATTCCTTGAATATATTTATGGCTCAAAATAGCATTCATAGCTGGAACTTCATTAGCTTCTAGAAGAGTAAAATGTTCTTAGAAACAAGCCATTAGCTATATTTGAAAGCTCTAGAAAGGGCCCTTTAAATTTGAAAAATTCTACCAAGCTCTCATATAAGTCATGATAGTGTTAGCATTTTCAAAAAAGCAACCTAAAACAAATTGCCCCAGAGTTAGTTATCAACCTTCACTCAAAATAATGGCCAAAGGAAGATAAAAAGAAACTTTAAAAGTCAAAATACAAAAAATATGCTTACAAAGTTTGTAAAGAAAGAAAGCTTTATATTCAATATCAAAAATTAGAGTGTTCGACACATCTATATTGCATTTCAAAAAAAAATAAGCACTAAACTTTGCATCAAATTTAAAAATAGTTTTGTATTTTTTATTTTTTGGTATTAGAAGTTAAGTAACATAGTCTTAGTAATTAGCAATCCTATTAAAGTTGAAAGGTCAAAAAAAAGATAAGCCCACTATATATGAAGCAGGTCCAAATTATTAGTTGAAGAAACCCAAAAGTTAAAGTAAATCCTAAAAATGGCCAATTAGCTTTAAAAGAATAGTATGAAAGTTGAATAATGTCAAAATTCCCTAAATTTATTTAGAAGTTTCCTTTTGTATTTTGAACATAATTTAACCGAGGTAAGTATTCTTCAATAGGGTGAGGAAATTTTCCAAAATTGAAAATAAAAAAAAGAATGCTTTCAAAATTTTTATGGAATAATAATTGTGAAAGAAGCTTTCAAAATTGAAAGAATGCTTCACTTCTGCTTTAGTGTTGGCATTACCTAATAGTGCAAAGAGGTATATGGTATATTATGATACATCTAGAATGGGGATTAGTATGCATATTAATGCAATGAGAAAGAGCAATAGCCTATGCATCTCATTAATTGAAGAAACATAAGATGAGTTGTCCCACTTATGATTTAGAAATGGTAACCATAGTATTTGCCTTAAAAATATGGAAACATTATTAGTATGGAGCCATTTATGAAATTTTTTTAGATTATAAAAGCCTTAAATATATTTTTGAGTAAGAAGAGCTTAATATAAGGTAAAAAAGGTGGATTGAGTTTGTAAAAGATTATAATTACTCCATTCACTATCACCTAGACAAAGTTAATGTCAATGTTGATGCTTTAAGTTAGAAAGCTTCTAAAAATAAAGGAAAGAAATTAAAAGGAGATAGAAATATGGACTTAGCTTATATAATAGTACATTCCACCATAGTAGATCAAATTAAAGCAACTCAAAAAGAAGATCCTTGATATGAGTAATTGAAGAATAAAGCTATAAATGAGATAGAGACTAATTTGATAATAAATAAGAGTAATAAGAAATAAGAAATGATTATGGGTGCCTACAACTTCGAGGTAAGAAATATTAAGAAAAACTCATATGTTATCTTATACATTGCATACCAGTGCAATGAAAATGTATCAAGATTTAAAAAATTTACATTGATAGGATGGAATGAAGAAGTATGTATGAGATTATGTAATCAGAAGTCTAATTATCAACAAGTGAAAGAAGAGCATCAACAATCAGCAGTCCTTTACTAAAATATCTATATTCTTAAATAGAAATAGTAATGCATCACAATGGATCTTGTAATTAGGTTATAATGAACCAATAAAGGATATGATTTCACTTGGATTATTGTGAACTATTTGACAAATTCTGTGCACTTGACATCGATGAAAACAACATATACTACATCGTAGTATTCATAGCTCTACATAGATAAAATTATTTCATTGCATGGTGTGTTGCTCATAATTATTTTAGATTCAAGATCACAATTCACATCTTGATTTTAGTAGTCATTCCAAGAAATACTAGGAACTTAATTGCAATTTAGTATGACATTCCATCCTTTAACTAATGGAAAATTAGAAAGAATGATTCGAATAATGAAGGATATGCTTAGAGCTTGTATAATTAAATTTGAAGAAAGTTGGGACAAATACTTATCGCTAATGGAATTCACTTATAATAATAACTACCATGCTAGTATATAGATGGGTCCATTTGAGGCACTGCATGGTGCAAGTACAAGTCACCCATTAGATGGTTAGAACTAGGATAAGCAAAAATAATTAGCCTTGACCTTGTGGAAGATGCTATTAATAAAGTTTAAATAATCAGAAAACGATTATAAGTAGCTTAGAGTCGAAATAAATCATATGTAGATAATAAATGTAGAATATTAGAATTTCAAAAAGGCGAACAAGTATTTCTAAAAGTTACACTTATGAAAGAAGTAATGAGATTTGGTAGAAAGGAGAAATTGGCACCCAGATATGTGGGTCCTCATAAAGTTAACAAATAAATTGAAAAAGTAAATCATTAACTCAAATTACTAGAGAATATGAAAGCAATACATCCTTCTTTTCATGTATCCATATTGAGGAGATATATTCTAGATGAATCCCATGTGTTGAAGGAAATACCAGTAGAATTAGATTAAAAATAGTATATAAAGAGTGATTTCTTCAAATTATTAACTGACAAATAAGGAAGTTATGATCTAAGGAAATTATCATGGTAAAAATAACATAAAAGAAACATGGAGCTCAAGAAGCAACATAGGAAATAGAAAAAGATATAAAAGAAGAGTACCTAAATTTATTTGATAAGATTTTTTGTCCAAATTACTACAAAGTTGGTTAACAATTCTCTATATTATTGAGTAATTTCTTAAAAATTTGAGAATAAATTTTGTTGAAAGTGGAAGAACTCATAATATCCTATAAGATTCTTTTCAGAAAATATCACAAGTGAATTAGAAATTCCAAATAGGCATTCTATTAGAAATACCTAAATTAGAAAACCTGGTAGGAAAATTAGATGAAATTTAGGAGAATTATAGGTGTAATTTTAATGTGAGCCCAACTAGAATTTTTATGAGAACTTTATTAGGTATTAAAATAGATAAAAATCAATTAAAAACCTATAATGAGTTTAGGAAAATTTGAATAGGAATTTGTTAGAATTCTAAAATCTTGGTAAATCAAAAAGTGAAAATTTAAACCAAAAATCTAGCAAATTAACATAAAAACTCTTAGGTGACTAAATCAAAATTTTTTAAGCCCAAAAATAAGTATGAAAGTCCAAAAAATAAAGGCCTAAGAATATTTAAAAAGTTAGGGGCTAATTTATAATAAACACTTTTGGTCATTTTAAGTGGCTTAGTTTTAATGGGTTTTAGGGTAATTATTTGCTAATCTTACTAGGCCACTTGGACATTACAATTAACCCTCCAAATGTCCAGGACTTTTTTCAAATTTCAACAAATGTTAATAATAAAATTTTAGATTTTTTAATTAAGATTCTAGGTTTTTTTTATAAATATGTTAGTTGGCCATTTGAAGCAAAAAATTTTACTTTTTGGCTTGTAATAAAATTTTGCAAGAGGAGAGGAATTTAATGGAGAAGTCTAAGCCTTTATAGGTTGCTAAAAATTTCTTAACTAGTATCTTTAAATTTTGTAAATTAAATAGGGATTTCCCTCCAATTTCTTCAAGGATTTATGCTTATCTTCCCCCTTAAATATCTAAAATTTTATTTGTTGTCATAAAGCCACTCCTTTGCTATCTTAAAGGGTTGTTAAAAATCTAAGGAGTGAAGGAATTGAGGTGAGTGGTAACTCTTCCTTATTCTTAGGATTTTCTTAAGAGAAAAGTGATGTTATTGTTAATTTATGCTTTCTCTTATGCTATTTGTGATATATTGTTATATGGTTCTATTTTGATACTTTCTAAATGATAAAATAAGGATATGATATTGGTATATTGATGTTGAGAGTGTTAGAAGGATTCACAAATTTTAGTTAAGAAAGATGAAAAAAAAATAAATTTAAATGAAATGAAATCAATATTTCTTAGTATTGCTAAATCAAGGTCTTAATCACCCAGTGTAACTAGGTCTTAAAAAATTTTTAAATTTTAATTCTTAATATTTTAAAGTCATATGTAGTGTTATAATGAATATGGATGAATTTAGGAATGTTTAGAAATTTTTAGGTGCATGAAAAAACAAGTTAGTGATGGAATATCCAATTTTGTCTTCAGAATCCTGTACTAGTTGGTCTTGGGTTTCAATTTTTTTAAATTATTATGGGATTGAGAAAAATTATGAAACTTTTAGAATATGATATTTATGGTGTTACAAGCTTAAAATTTGGTGGTAATAACAGTTGATTTAATTACGCAAATGATAGCTTTATTTAAATAGTTCTAATGCAATCTAAAATTGATTATTCTAAGTTCATGCCTTTAGTACATTTGCAAGCTTAAGAAATTATTTATACAACATTCAAGTCATCCTTCCATTAACATGTTAAGAATATTGTGGCAAAATTCAAAAGCAATTGGTTTCCATTTGATAGTTGAAAGGGGGGCTTGGTTTGCAAGTATCCTTGTGCTATCCTATTTTTGAACTTCTCCTTTGGGTTTTGTGTGAACAATATCCATGGAGATAATTTGTGCAATTTAATTGTTGGATTTTGTGTAATTCTTTTTTAGAAAAGTTGAAATAAATTATGATAAAATTTTAGATTGATTTAGGAGTATTAAAAAGCTCTAGATTATAACATACATACAAGTTTGATTAGGATTCTTTATGAAATATTAAATTAAGGAGTTTAAATATATAATACAATGATGAATTAAGCAAAATACTTATAACATGGTTGGTATTTTGCTATATCCATTGAAATGGATTAAATAGTTGATGTTTTGATATCCCATTATTACTTATTGTAAATTAAGAGGGGAAAGATATAACATTTTTTACAAAGAAGTAGAGGAGTAGTTAGTAGTGGAGAGAAAAGGTTGGTAGTTTAAAACGTAGGGTGGTAGAAGATAAGGTTAAACTAAAAATATAAGGTAAAACTTGTATACCTATCATTATCATATTCTATAATAAATTATACCAATTACATAAACAAGAAAATTTCTTCATAAGACACTAAATAGGAATTATACATTAAGAAATGGCAAGTCGTATATAGTGAAAACCCTTTGAATAAGGTGATGAGTAACCATTCATTGAATATACTTTATACTCACTCTTTTTATTGTGTTAGATTAATTATAAGTATCGACTATGGAGCTAAATCAACAAATTGATACTTGTGCAAAAATCTTTTAGTCTCCCTGTGACACTATAAGACACTTTCCAATATAAGTATGGTTTGTATCATCTGAAATATTTTGTAAATTATATGCTTGTATAAATAATTTTCATATATATGTAAATGTATATGTATTTTAAACTTCAAAACTTCTAATGTATATGGTTTTATATTTTAAGTCTAGATGTTTGCACTTATGATTTGTTAAATTAATAAAGGTATCATCAAAGTATTATAAAGGCTTGTAAAGATATTTATTTAACATGCTAACACTAATTAGGTATTTTTTTACTAATCATGATAACTATAAGATAGGTCATGACATTAAACTAATAACTTGATGTGGAAAATGAGATATAAAACCATTACACTTCAATTTTCTATAACAACCAACATCTATTTTGAAACTCTCTATTTGTACATTTCTCTTTCACTTAACTTTTGTTCATATGGCATAAAAGGACAACACAATTATTCTTACTATAAATTTAGAAAAAAAATTCAAATCTTATGGTCATGATTATCCCATCAAAACATAGTTATTTTCTACCCTCAAATAGATGGTCATAAGCATAACATATCTATAGTTTGATACAATTGTCATGATCATAAAATTTAAAATATTTCTAAATGTGCAACATCAATGGATATATTATCCTCATATTCCACCCATCACTATAAGAAATGGATAGTTAATGTTTGTAGAATCATGTGGGGCACTTCAATATGAGAAAAACAAATCAAACCTCTTCAACACACAAGAAGTTGCAACAAAGATTTTAATTAAGCATTACATAGTGATTATGTTCTATACTATTATGATTTTAGTTTACAATTTTTATTAAATGTTAGGATATAGAAAATTTATAATGTTGTTTGAGAAAATAGTACTATTGTTAGATAAATGTCAGGCATGGGTTTTTGTTAAAGACCGAAGTCTAAAGTTTTGAATGTTACCTATAAATTTCATTCCCACTCTTCATTTGCAACATGCTTTAAAGTGGGAAAAGTACTGAGAAATTATATTGAGAAGAAGTAGCATATTTATTTTTACATTGAAAGGCATAGGTTTATTGCAAAAATAGATATACTATTATTTTTTTACTATAATTTATCATCAATTTATAACTATTTGCAACACCCTAAAGTCATCTTTATTATTCATCATAAATTACAACATTGAGGTTCCATCTATGATAAAATACAAAGGTGTACAAATTGATTAGAAATTATAATAAGAAGAAATAGCATGATCATTTTTGCATTGGAAAACTTAACCTTGAGTTTATTATAAGACTGGTTATATTATTTCTTCTTATTATAATTTATCATCAATTTACAACCATCTACAATAGCCTCTAAGGCCATCTTTGTTATTCATTGTAAATTGTAGCATTTAAGTTCTATCTCAAGAATAATGTCAAAAAAATTTAAAGATATACAAATTAATGAGAAATTGTAGTGAGAAAAAGTAGCATGTCCATTTTTGTATTGGAAAGCTTTAGCTCATTGGAAAGATGATTAGATTGCCTCTTCTCACAATAATTTTTCATTAGTTTGCAACCATCTACATCCTTCAACTAAGAAGCCTTCGAACAATATAAAGGAATTACGTGAAGTAGTATCCTACTTTATTTTTTATTTAAAGTTTTCTATACATTATCAATTATACTTTTTGATTTGTTTCCATTATTCAATCTGCTATTGTTTGCATTTACTAATTGTTTAAGAAACAGATCATAAAGAAAAAGTATAATTTTAATGCTACCGACTTTACTTGGATTAAGTTAAATTAAAAATAATTTTTATTAGTTCATAAAATAATGTCAGTTCTTATAAAAGTTATGTTAAAATTATAAAATTATTGCTTGAAAGATAATTAAAAAAAAATTTCTTTGATTTATGATGTATTTGATAACCGATGTGTAAAATTCTATAGTAAAATATTGTCATTTTATTATAAATGTCAAGTTTTTATTTATTAACCAACATAGAAACTCAAATTAAGGTGTGAGTTAGAAATATAATAAGTAAAATTATAACGTCATTTGCAAATTTTATCGTGAAATTCTTTTAACTCTAGAATAATTCTTTTTATTAAGGCACACTCACAATTCGACCTTAAAATGATTTCCTTCAATTTTGCTTATACTCATTAAGAGTTTTGCAATAATGAAGATTTGTTATTCTATTGCTAAATTTGGGGGGTTGCGCACTTAATGGGAAAATAAAGAACATAAAAATAACATTTTTCTTTTGTTTTTTTGTTTATTTATTTTTGCAACTTAGTTTTTGACTTTGTAATTGACCATGTTTTATTGCTTTTCATTTTCATGTAGCTTTTACAAATAAGAAACTTAATTTCATTCATTTTCTTTGACATTTAGTGATATTATGTATTATATATTTATATAAAATGTGTAATATTATACATCAAATTTCAATGAATATTCATTATATTTACACATATTGGATTCAAGTGTACTTTTTTAGGGAACTTCAACATCACATATTGATTAATAAGTATTGGATATAAACTTTCTTCATTTTCATTCTTTTGTTATAATATTTAAAATTGTGGAGATTAGAATTTTTTAATATCATTAGTGTTAGGAAGAATCAAGGAGGAAGGAACTATGAGTGGGGGCTAGTACTAGGGGTGGGTATTACATACTATGTCAGTTATTTAAGAAAAATAATAGTTGAATATATATATTTTAATGTTGATTGTTTAATAAATAACTAACATTTAATGTTGTAATATACTAATTAAAAGGTGTTTCAAAATGAAAAGTAACAACAATTCTTATATGTATAGAAACCAATGTTATTGTATCCTTTTCATGTCATTTGTGAAATTGACATGAAATTATTTGATATACATTGATGCTCGTATGTGCATCTATTTGTAATTGATGTTCAACTTAACGAATAACTGATGTAGATTGGTAATGTTGTAATAGTCAAAGTTATACACAATTCTTCGCATACTTCATGCAACTCTAGAAATTGTATCACACTAGTGAATGTAACGAGCGACATTCATGATAGTGTTGTAACGTTACTTTTGAAGGCATACTTATGAGCCATATCTTCTCATGTCTCATTCAAATTTATTATAAAATATTATGAATCTTGATATAAATTTCATAATACAAAATAATAGAGGTTGTATAGATATTACTTCAAACTAAGGTAATATATCAAAGAATTACCCTAAAAAAGTTGTTTAAATTTCGCACGAGCATTTAATTTTATCGAGTACATGAGTTTTAGGACTTGGTTACCAAATTATTTACTACTCACAATGAAACGGTCTGTTCAGGCACGATCATGTTCCAAATTGGAACCTGAAACCTAACAAAAAGCAGTTACGTCAAACCTTTGACATTAAGGCAATTCTATATAAATATGAACCCTTTCATGATAAGATCTTATCAGTGTGAATGGGAAAAAAGCACAAATTTAATTTTGTGATTCATAATTTTTATTTCTCTTTTCCTTATTAGTAAGAAATGAATAAAAAGAAATTTTATTTTGTTGTCCATATTTTTTTTTATCGAACTCATTATTTTAATACAATTTTTTTAATATTTATCGTCTTCCTAAAATTATTAAATGAAAGAAAGGATTTTTGTTCCACTATTTAATACAAGAAATTATACTCCAAAATCATCTTGACCTGTCAACGCATTAATTAATCATTAGATAAAGGCCTAAATTCTAATCTTGCTAATGTGACATGTGTAAGATCGTTTGTAACATATCGGTTACAAAAAATCTGAATCTTCTTTAAAGTCATTTACTTTATTTTGTTTGGTTTTTACTTTATTTTTTGTTTGTTTGACCAGATAAAATGGTTTCAAATATTGGAAAGGACAGCGAGATGGAACCGAAGTCAAGGTTTCTTTACACCTAAAATTAAAATTACTCGTTACAAGGATTAGTTTTTTATCATTTAATATTTTTTAAAGACGTTAACTTTATATCTTTTATTTCATTTAAAATTTAATATTTAATATTTATGTGTGCATCGTTAAAAAAAATGACTCACTACAAAATCTTACATTCAAATTTTACTTTATTTTTATATTGAATATAATAAAATAATATAAAAAAAAAATGAATGGATAAAATATAATAATATCCTTATAAATAAGGTAAAATATCCTCTTTCAATTTTGGGTTGATTAAATTTTGTTCTCTTTAATTTTAAAAACTTGAAAATCAATTCTTTTAATTATACAAAATTTGAAATTAACACTCACTACTAATTTAATTTATTATTTTATCAAATTATATAATTTTTTTATAATTTATTTAAATAAGAATCAAAATATTATGGTATATTAATTTATCTTATTATTTTTCACAAATAATTTGCATGTTATATAATTAATAGGAACTAAATTAAATTTACAAAGTTTAAATTAAATAATAAAAAACTAGTTACAAAATTATATGTGAAAAATAAAAAAAAATCTTCATATTATAGTATTGTGATTCTTATTTAAATAATTTATTAAAAATGATGTAATTTTATAAAATTATTAATTAAGTTGAAAAAGAATATTAATTCTAAATTTTGCAAAATTTAAAAGGTCATTTCAAAATTTAAAAATAAAATGAAGATCTAAGCAATTGCCTTTAACTGATCAATAAAGCCCAATCAATTGCACAAGACTTTGGAGAGATCAAGAAAGGCATTCAATTGTCTATAACTACTCGATAAAGTACTATCAACTAATTTAGATGTTTAATTTATTTATTTATTTTTCTTTGGTAATAAAAAAAATAGAAACTCATTTAATGTACAGATTTTAGATTTAAATGATAATGATTAAAACTCCTAAAATAATATCAAGTAACATAACCCTACTAAAAATTTAGCATAAGTATGTGTTTCTACTTTCTATATATATGTAACTCATGTATATTCTGAGTAAAGACATATGAATTTTAAACTTCATATTCAAATAGTATATGATTATGTTTATTTGATATGAATTAAAAAATAAATTTTAGTAACTATATAGACAAATATTATTAAAGTTGTTTAATTAAAAATTATAATTATTTCTTTTTAAGGAAAATGAAAATATAATAAATTATAACGATCTAGTTCTTAGAGGAAAATTTAATTTAAAAATAATATTGAAATCTAAAGTATACTTAAGCAAAAGAATACCCAAATAAAGTATAATATATATATATATATATATATATATATATATATATATATCATTTTCTGTATAAATAATTAATAATAATTAATTAATTTTATCAACATGATGCGAGTTTATTATTATATTGTTCTTTTGGGATTACTATCATCTTTATAAAATGTAATTATATTTCATTAATACTATCAATTAATAACTTTTCTCATTATTCATTATCATCGTCATCTTTAGATAGAATTAAAATAGTAAAAATATAAATAAAAACATAATTTTTAATGTAAAAAAAGTCCAATTAGAAGGATAAAAATTAGAAACTTAGTTCGAAATAATTTTACTATTAAATAAAATATATATAACTATTTTGTTAATTAAATTTATAACAAATAAATATATCTCTATTTTTAATTATTTTCCTCATCTAACGATTATATGTTTTCATTTAAATTGTCTTGTTGTTTATCTTGATCGTAGCAATCCTCCAAACAGAGGTTAACTATGTTAACCCAACTCATAGATGCTTGTCATATCTGACTCCGCTAGATTGCTTGTTGCTATTACGCTACTAGCCGTTACACTTCATTGCCCAAGAGCAATGCTATTTTTTATCAATTATTGTTGATGAAAATGTTTTTATTTATTTTTATTTTCTTTAAAATTTTGTGAAGATTTAATTCATTTTTTCCAAAACCTTTTTCGATTCTTAATTGACCATGTAGTAGTATTATAAATTTATTACACTAATTAATATATTATTTATTTGGTTATAATAATTATTTAATATATATGTAGTTATAATAGTTATTTTATATAATTAATATATTAATAATTTTTAAATTTTATAAATAATTTTTTGCACAATTTTAATTATTAAAATTTTTAATTTTAATATAACTATTTATTTTAATAAACTTATATAATATATGTTGAATATATTACATATGCAAACTTATTGATTTTAACATTAAAAATTATTTAATATCATTTATATATAATTTTAATATTTTATGATATTTACTATTGTACCCCTAAAGTTTCAAAACCTAAAATAACATGTTAAGTTTTCAAATCATTGATTGAAATAATTCAATTATAACTATTTATTTTTTAACAAATATGATTAAATAATTTCAATTTAATTGATTCTAAATTTGCCACATTATCTTTGATTTTAAAATCCTTGAACTACTATAGGAGTTACCTAATAATTAATGTATTTTTTCTCTTAATTGCAAATATTTGCTTAGTCAATCACATACCTTACATAATTACTTTTATATTTATTTTTAAAATTGAAATAATTTGAGAGAAATAAATAAAGGTGTGAAAATGGATTTCTTCTACCGGGTTAAACTAGTATGAGTTCGATTGGTTTGAGGCAAGAATTGGTACATAAATGGGTAAGTGTGGCGCGATTTGGTATGTGAATGGGAACTGTTAATTATCTGTTCGATTTTTAGATTAATCCATTAATTTGGTAATATATAATAAATAATAAAGATATAATTGAATAATGTGTATGTGCGTGATGCTATGGTATTTCTAAAGTTTCAAAATTTAAAATAACGTGATAAATTCTGAAATCATTAAATTGAAATAATTCAATTGCTTTATTTGGATTAATTCAATTTATTAGATATTTAATAATTTGGATTTGTTTTTTGAAAAACATAAAAGTGGGACTCAAATTGACCCATTCTTTTTTTAGTAATTCAAATTTAATTTGTTATTAATATAAAATATTTTATATTATTAATAAATAAAAGGAAGATATATTATTAAAATAATAATAACAACTAAAAGTTATTAATAACAATAAATTGAAGTTTTAACTTTTTTTATGAATATAGTAATATATGAATGGATAATTGCATAAAGTTAATTTATACTGTAAATAAATTAAATTTAAACATTTATTTTTTTTATTGTAGTATAAATATGGACTATATATACCGAGTGCCTAGGAGTTTTTTATCATAACCATCTATAACCAAGAAAGAAAACAAATAGAAGCAATTGCCCCAGAATGGTTGTTAGCACTTCTCAACAGCATCTCACCTTTGGCATGCTTATATTTGTAGTTTTACTTTCTGCTTCAGGTAATAAAAATTGCTTCCACATATACAATATATATTTGATACATGCGAAGAAAATTCGTATTGTTACGTGCTTTTGCATGTTCTCTGATAATATTTTATATTTTTTGCTTTTTTATTGAAAACTGTAATTTTTATATACAAATGAAAAATAGTTGAAGAATTTTATGATACAACTTTGAATAATGAACTTGCACAATTTTTATATATTTTTTCTTACAAAATCCACATATACGTATAATATTTGCGAAAAAGTTACAAATTCTATAGATTTGAAGTTAATCATTTTTTAAAAACTCAGCAAAACTTTTTTAATACAGCTAGAAGCATAGCCCTACAATTGAAATCAAAACAGAAAGATCATACCTCAATTAATATCAGAAAAAAAATAATTTGAAAATTATCAATTTAGTCTTGAAGTATAAATGTTACGTAATCCTACATTTGGATCAATTTATCTCCAAATGCAAATTTATAATATAAATTAATTTCATCTCACTTCATTTTCTTTTTTATTTTCGTTTAAAATGAGGGACTCATAATCTTCTTTCCGCACCTTCCTCAACAACAATAACGGACCTAGAAGTCAATTTATTTCCAAATGCAAAATTAGGGTATGATTCCTAGGCTTGGTGTTGCGATTTTAGGCTTTCTCCATTAATTAGGAATCAGTGCTAAACTATGATCGCCCATTGAAGTTTTCTATTAATGACCACATGATAATTTGAAAAATAAAATGAATATGGATTAGAATTGAAGGTGTATTTATTTTAACAGAACATTTTTTTTTGTAGGAATGTAGGTATAAAATATTAAAATAGTAAAAATATTCTATTTATTCAATATAAAATATAGAGATGTGCTAGAAAGAAATATTTTTCATTTCAAAGATAAAGTTATTTTCTCCTATTACTACATTATTATATATTATAATTTTTTAATCAAGATATAAAAATGATATATCATTGATCTATTTTATATAAACAAATGAAATTTTCTAATGAATAATGTCTTTTGATAAATCGATAGTACTCAAAAAACATGAGACTATATTGATGTAAAAGTACACTTGAAAACTAAATTGACGTGGCTTTTTTTTTGGGAGAAAAATTAATAGAAGGTTTTCTCAAAAATCTCTTGTTCTTATAACGTGTGCATTTTTTTCCCTTTTTATAAAAGTTGTATCAATTAACAAATATTATTCATTTTCGAACACAAAATGGTGACCTATAATCATTCTTAAAACCAATTATCTATCATAATCAGTGATTCACAAAAAGTCAAAATCATATCATACAGTGCACAAAACATACCCATATTATTAGATAATTATCCCATGAATTCAGATTGTTGGCCTGTTCTTTAAGAGAAATCTGGAAATATAATAATTCATTAAAGAAGTTGCAATTCAATTCTTATAAATTATTCTTTGAGTAAATACTTAATGAATTGGTGATATATTCATTGTTTATTGCGAATGCAGGGCCAGCATTTGTTGATGGCGTTCCAGATTGGTGCCCAGGGAAGTGTTCATTCGGTGCTCGAGTTTGCAATGCAATTTGTCATAACTTGGGCTATCCCTGGGGGGGTGCCTGCGTGAAAATAGGCTCCGAGCCCACTTATTGTTGTTGTAATAAACACTAAACTGAATAGAAGATATGAAATAATAAAATATCAATATAATATTAAACTATTTTTATTGTTCATGTTTTTTTTTTCATGTTGACCTATTATTTAAAAAGTTAAAAAAAAAGGAAGAAGAAGAAGAAGATGGAGAAGAAAGTAGGCATTGCTTACTTTTGACAACAGCAAGATAAGAGTTGAATCAACTTAAGCTGGGATAACCTCTGAGCCAGTTTGATTGAAGCTAAAATGAATTTGACTCCAATTAAATCTAAATGGTCGACCTATATGAATCCACATTTTATGGTTCTGAATTCAGATTAGGGTGGCAAAATATATGAATACCTGTTGTTTCATATCTAAGTCCACTTATTTTGGCTCAATTTATATCTATTTATAATATTCAAATGAATGACTACAACAAGAATTCCTTAACAAAAAAAATTAAAAATCTATTTATTAATATCTATGACCAATTCATCTCAATTTTATTATTTAAAAAAAATAAAGTGATTATATAAAACCCAACTTTAAATTTGGATATGAAAAGTGACACATCCTTGATTATAATATGCAATTGAATTGCAACAAGCAAAAGTCCAAGAAAGAATTCTATGATACAACATGGGTCCATGAATAATTGAGATTCTTAGGTACTTCAACTATAGAGAGATCAGCACAAAATTGATAAGAGGAAATCTGTGACCTCACAAAAGTGGTGCCATTGCGTGCTTTTGGAGTCTATCTCTTTTTTATTGGAATAAAAATCTTCATTCAATCATGGAGCATATTACAATCTCTAAGCCCAAGAAAAATTTCTAATATACTTCCCTTGAGTAACGAAGATTCTTATCTCATTTAAAGAAAGATAGACACAAAATTGAAACTAGGAAACATTTGAATCTTACAAAAGTAGAGCCTTTGCATGTTTTTGGAGTTTATCTCTCTCCTAGTTAAGTAAGAATTCCATTTACTTATGGAATATACTGCAACCTCTCAATGAAGACACAATACATATCTCTTATATATATATATATATATATATATATATTAAGAAAGATGAGTGTTTTTATATAATGAGAGAAGGAATTATGGCTATTAGATTTTACACGCAATAGCTAAAATTAAAATATAATTAAAACACTACTACGAAAGTATTTATATACGTCAAATGTTTAGCAAATTACATGTTGATTTTCAGTTGACAACTTATCAAGCATTGTTATAAATATGTTATGACATCAATTATTTGACCAACATGAAAAAATAATGTTAATTCCTTTATCAATTAAAGTGTTATCATTTCTTTGTGGGACATTTAACTTGGTCAAACAAGATGTCAATTATCAAGTTAAAGACATCGATTATCACTACTACAGATTACCTCTTTAGCATTAGTTGCTTTAAAGCTTTAACATCGACTCCTACTCAATATATATATGGGTGACATAATATATATGAAATATTTAATGTCAATTTTGAATTGACATGGAATTTATGTAATAATGTCAATACTAATACACAAAAATTGATGTATTTAGCTTTTGAATATCAAATAACCATTTACATTAGATATCAATGCATAACTGCAGTAATAAATTATAATTAACTAACATATAATACAAATTGTGATATCAATTTGGGAACTTCTAGTGAAAATTGACATTCATCTATAACATAACTATGACTTATAACATTGGTTCTATTAAATAACTGATGTAATATATTAACAAAGATGATGGTTTTTTTTTATCAAGACTAACATTATTTATTGTTTTAGTTTTTGCATTTGTTTTCACATATACCCATCTACACCCATAATTGTATTCGAACTTAATTATAGAATCCAACCACTATATATTATTCAAGTAGTATTATTACAAAAATGCTCTTATTACAAATAAGTATTAAAATTGATCTAATAATTCAAAAATACAAGCTATTTTACATACAATATGGACATAGAAAATATAAATGCAATTTCCTTTAATCTTTCATAACATATCTAGAAGGATTTTCAACCTATATGTCCATAGTATGATTATCTCACATATAAAAGTCCTCCACCTCACCTTCATCATCTACTAGAGGTATTCCTATGGAGAAAGGAAGAGTCTTCTCAATATCATCTCCTAAATCTTCTTCATCTTCATCACTATCAATTTGTCTCTTCCCTATTAAAGCTACACACCACTTTTGATTGAACAAGTTTATAATATAGAATGCTTGTTTTACCTAGGATGCTATTGTGAATAGCTCCCCTTTTATTAAGATCCACTAGTATAAATCTTAACTCATCGATTAGGATGTTATTCTTATTCTCGACCTATTTATATTGAAACACAAGCTTCTTGAACATAATATAGTCAAACTACCAAATATCTTCAATGACCACATAATATAATATATTGGCATAAATAAAAGTATCTATCTTTGAAGCTGCTCACATGCATAGCTTGAGTTACAAAAACTAACCGTACTATTTTTCATAGTATTCATGTTATCTTAACCTTTTTTTATAGAAAGAATACCTATTGATATCATATCTATAATAATAAATGACCTTTATGCATGGCCCTTAAGCTAACCATTTGATGGTTTTAGAAATAGCATTCAATAGTTCTTGTTCTAATTGACAATAAACTCAACTCTCTAACCAATTGATGAATGATCAATTATGTTTAGCTTTGCATCTATTGATCATTCCTTATGCAATATTTTTCCTTTATAAGGTTCAAATGCTCGTTCACATAAGGCGAACTTTATCAATATTATATAGGATGTAAAAGTAGATCTACACACATATTTTATGGGTTGTGCTTACTAGCTAGGTACTAATGTGCCCTTACCTATAATTTTACACTTGTGACAAGACTTTAAAAGTATGATAACATCTGTATTTAATAAGTAGTCACTATTAAACTTGGCCACTTCCTTAGCAATATAGTCTTCAATAATACATCATTTTGATCGATGTTTATTCCTCACATATGATTTTAAAATTTTTCATATATTGCTTAAAGGAAATACATCCACCTCAAGTTAATTGACTTGCATAGTTTTATTTCTCTCACCAAATGGAGAACTAGATGCACCACGATATTAAAGAATGAAAGTGAGAAGTACATTTCCAGCTAACATAGCATAATTATAACTTATCTTTACAAGCTGTCTAACTTCTTAGAGTCAATGACCTTACTATATATTACATTAAAAAAGAAACAGAGTCCAATGATAATGTGTCTAACATTTTTAGGTAAGATTGATCAAATAACCACCAATGATAGTTACTCATTAGAGCTGGTAATCTCAGACTTTAAACTGAATAGTTTCTAATCTTTCATCGAGACTAAACTCATAATATTTGAAGAATATCCTTGTAGCACTTTAACATTAAGTGGACATATGCAAAAACTTATTTTCTCCTTTGTAGATAAAGTGTGGTGAGTTAATAGAAGATAAGTATGTTAATCCATTCTATCTAGTGCTAGTTTTCTTCGAATAGACATTTTAATCAAGTTCAACCTAGTTTTGACATCATCCTTAGTCTTTCCTAGTATGTTTAATATTGTTCTAACAATACTATCATAAATATTTTTTCCACATATCTAATATCAATATTGTGTCTCATGAATAGCTTTTTTTTAGTATAGAAAATTATAGAATATGGACCTCTTATCTATAAAGTATTCTTACCTATGGGCTTGTAAAAGTTTGCCAAGAATGACGATGACATTTTTATCCATTCATAAACCTAAAATATAAAATCAAACATAATTGATAATTTAATAATATTATTTAATTATGAGTAATAAAATAAGTATTACTTCTAAAAATTTAATTACACCCATTCTTCCATACTTGATCTCTAATTAAGAGAGTTAGAGCCATTGATTCTTTTAATGACCTATTAAAAGCCTTCTTTAGCTTATGATGTAAATGGCCACAGTGCAAAAATCTCTAATGACTAAGATACACCTTTTTCTTACCATGCTTTAATTAAAAAGAATAAATACCATTTTGACAAATGAAACATGCTTTATAACTTCAATGTTCTAGTAGATAAGTTATTATAAGTTTGGAAGTCATTGATTATGCAAAAAAACATCGCATGCAAAATGAAAGACTTCTTATGATATGTATCAAAGATTATGATGCTTTCTTCTCATTTCATCTTCAAATCTTCAATAAATAGTGCCAAAAAAGCATTTATGTCATCTCCCAATTACTTTAGCCTTAAAATCAACAAGGATAACGTGATGTACTTACACTTTATGCATAACCAAGGAGACAAATTGTAAATCACCATCATAATAGGCCATGTGCTATATTTGCTATTCATGTTACTGTAAGAGTTCATTTCATCGATCGAAAGTGCAAGTCAAAGGTTTCTTGGCTCACTACAAAACTTAAAGAACAATGTATCAACTATCTATCAGTGAAAAGAATTAGTTAAGTATTGAAACTTACTATTGGATGGTTTTTGGTCCATATGTTAGGTTTTTAGCATTCTTTGCATTACGAAACATTTATTTAAACCTTAATATTATTAGAAGATACCTTAGCTCCTTAGTTAAGGCCTTTTTATTATTGATATCATTATTTTTCCTCACTTTGTAATGTGGTGCCTCATATTTTGGACATTTTTTTAAATCTTTATTCCCATCTTAGTACAATATGCAATTATTAAAGAAAATATATATATCTTCTTGTACTCTATACTTATTAGGCATATGACTTTCTTAGCCTCATGGATATGATCCATTAGCTTATTACTTTCAGAAAGCATTTCTTTCAATAATTATAGCAATGTCATAAACCTATTCTTACTTTAACCATTCCCTGCCTCCAAGGTAAACAATCTTAATATAGCAGATATTCGTGTGGATTTGGTGTAACCTGGATACAAAAGCTTCTTTGCATCATTTAACAACTTATGAAGGACATGTAAACTTAATGAAATTATATTTAATATCATGAACTTTATCCTTTACTTGATCATCCATGCTTACATTTATGTTATCATCTTTATGGGCTTTCTTACCGCTTTGGATAAGAGATGAACTAGATAACTTATATTCCTCATGCTATATCCATCACTTATATCTCTAGTCAATGCTATTGAAAAATAGATATGATTTCATCTCCATTAGATTAAGCATCCTAACATAGACATATTTCTTACAATGACATAATATAAGTCTAATAATTTCCTTCTCTTTTTCTTTGCCTATAAAAAATTTAATAAACTCATCAACCTTTTTGGCATATTCAAAGGTCAAAAAATTAGCAAACAATCATCCATGGTCCATGGCTACCCAATTTGAAGTAGATATGCAATAAAAACACAAGAAATCCATATATCAAAGAATACGCGTACAAACATGTGAATAAAATGAGACTTTTAGTTAAGTTGCTAAACATATATCAATATCCAATCCACCCAAAACCCTAGAAAAAGATGTTAGCAACATAAAACCTAAACAAAAATAGAGATACATAATCACAGTATTATATAATTCTTCTTTATGATTAAAAGAAAAATGATCATCATGAACTTTAACGTAATGAAGAAGATTTCAATGAGATGGGGATGAGAGAAGTTTAAGTAATTTTTTCTAAGCTTTGGTGGGAGTCCTTAGGGCATAATAAATATCAAAAGGAAGATTGAAGAACTCTGTACTCTGCTCTTTAGCATTCATTTAGATATTACTTCTATTTTAACTCCCACTCTCATTTTAATGAAACACTTTCCTTTAACACTTAAGAGTTAGAGAGTGAATTTTGAGTGAATCCACCATTTTGATTTACCTTTTTTAAAATGAAATTGCTATGTTAATTAATTTCAAGTTTGTCAATATTTTTTTCATGATATGTTATATCTCTTGATAGCTTTGAATGTTTCTTATTTATGAAATTTACAATTTTAAAGTCTTTAGAAAGTAAGTCTTTTATTTCTAGTTTTGAATAAACTTATGTTTGCCCAAAGTCTTATAAAGGTTAAATGTGGAAGAATTTGATATGCAAAATATTAACTATATTATTTCCTCTTATTTTATGCCTCTTAGTGTATTTCATATGCTTAATTTTATAAAATTTTCCTTATTATATGTTTAGGTGATGTTTTTTCAATATTTTGAAATTGTTTAATTAATATTGGATTATAATACTATTTTAAGTTTTTAGCTATAACTTGAATTCTAAATGTCAAAATTGGGTGATTTTTTAACTTTAGAAAGCTTAGATGAAATCCAAAAACTTTTATGTTTTTACTAAAGCCAGTTTAGACATTTAATAGGTTAAAACTGGTTATAATGCTAATGCTTTGTTTCTATTTAAGTTGAACTAATCTTTATTTTTAACCCATATCTAAAGCTCTAAAGGCCCAATTAAGGTAAAACTATGTCATTTTAATGGTTAAATATGGGTTGGAAGTTGAGTGATGAAGATTACTATAATAAAGCACTGATAGCATATTAATTTATAAATTAAGTTATGGACTTCTAAAATTAGCAAGGTCTCATTCTTTGTAATCTTAAAAGGCATATTAAATTATTCCCTTAGGTTTTGTAGCTCAAGAAATCAAAATTAATGGTTCTATGCCTTTAAGGGCAAGAGTAACACATTCTAGATAGCAACTTTTCTTTTCTTTAGTTTTCTTTTTATTCTATCATGAGTGATTAATTTTCTTTCAAGGTTTAAGGGTTTAGGCATTCCTAATTTGGTTTGATTTGAGGCTTCTCTCTTTGATTTGTTTATAATTCATTCATTTTTTTTAATTTTTTGTTCTTCACTAAGTATTGTTGCTTTGGCAATTAAATTAATAGGGCCCATTAGTTCATTATTCTAGGTAATTTGATGCTATATGATTGATTATTTTTTATTCTTTCTTGTAAAATTAAGATGATTGATTATAAATTAGAAGCCAATAGATATCTAAATTTTGCTTGTTAATTCTATGATGTCCATGGAAATTAGATAACAAATTTAACAATTATTGGTTGTAAAATTATTACATTTGGCTAAACATGGTTATAAATGATTGTAACTTTTGTTAATTGAATTTAGTCATTTATTTTAAATTGAATTAGTAATAAAGGATTAATTAGTTACTTGTTCTGGTTAATCTATATTGAGAATTTGTATGACTGTTACCGACTTTAAGTTATTCATTAATTGAATGTTCAAATTATAAACTAAATTATTAAGTGCCAACAAGGATTCTAAGAATTAAAGTGTAAAAGCCTTTGAACCTTATTTCTCTCACCTATTATTCTATATTTAATTTTGCTTTGAAATTACTTTTGAAAAAGCCTATTCTTTCTATTTTGTCAATTAGCTTTCTTCCCCTAGAGTTTGACCCAGACTTTCCCTTGATTTTGTACAAGTTTTTCTATTAATTTTAGTGTGAGACAATGTGCATCAATTAGTTAACAAATAAGCATCATCCTATATAATACTTTCTGCATAGGTTTAATATAAACATCTGACATGATTTCATAATTTTTCATTGCAAAATAAGTTCTTGAGTATGAGAAATATAGTTTAGTATGTCAATTATTATAAGCCAATGTCATAACATAAATACATTAGTTCTTAAGTAGAAATCTACATGGTTTATTTTTTTCACATTTTATCAAAATATTCCATTCTTTGCAAAATATTTTATTCTTCACACACCAATGTATAGAACAAATAAAAATATTGAAATCTTTGGAACTTATACTAAATAATTATTTTTAAATGTGTGGCAGAGAAAGCGTAACATTTTTAACCTATTGTGCATTAAGATCAATATATATATATATATATATATCCAAAAATAGAAAGCCATCCAAATGCAAAAAAAAATACAAACATAAGAAAAGAAATATATGAGAAAAAGATGATGATAAATTATGAAATTACAATATTATTTATTTTCATAAATTTATTTATATCATTACATCAACAAAATATGATAAACAACTAAATTCATGTATAGCTTGGTAATTTAAATGCCCTAACATATTAATACAATAAATAACCAATTTCTATGCTTGAATATTCTGTTTTAAGAATAACAAGTACAGCTTGTTGAGCATGTTCCTCACTATCAATTTTCTTTTATTGAACATTTTGTATGCTTCAATTTAAGGGCTAAATATATTACGTATATAAATTAACAATGCTAAGAAGAGTGCCTTTTGCCATTTCTATGGAGAAATTAAAGTACGGAGAGACTTTCATGTTAGCAATAACGAAAGCAAATTTTTAATATCTCAACAATATATTTACCTTGATTACCATCATTAGATTTTAGAATGAATTCAAGGATAGTCTTCCACTCCTTCTTAAAAGTCCATTTGGAGAAGGTTATAAATCTTATCAAAGACTTGCCTTTCCTCTAGCATCTCAGGACTCACATATTTATCTTTAATAAAAAAAATCCAACAAAACCTTGTATGTCAAAAGAAAGGCAAGTCTTTCAACAAGATTTATAACATCCTCCGATCAAGTTTCTTAAGATAGAAATGAGCAATCTTTGATCAAAATTAAACTCTGAAATTAGATAATAAAGGTTAAGGCATCATAGAGATGTTTCAAATGGAGATTAAAGCATAATCTATAAGCACTACGTGATATTATACATTGGTTATTAACATATAATCGACATATTAAAAATAAATTTTTTAATGTTGGCTCTATTAATATATCATTTAAATGCTAGTTATTTTAACAATCAATGTTGTAAGTGTTCACCTCATAAATACCATAGTGTATTTTAAATAAGATGACTATTGAAATAAAAATAAGCTTTATTATTTCTAATAATACTATAAATACAAATATTACTTAGCTTAAGATAACCTTTACATATCAATTTTCAAGTAAATTTGACATTTAAAAGTACATAGTCTTTAATAAAATTGTAAATACAAATATTGATTAGCTATTGATGTTCTTTTATATGTTAGTTCAATTTGAATCCATGTATAAAATATAAATATTCTTTAGAGTTTTTAATATCATAAATACAAACATTAATTAGCTGTTGATATTCTTTTAGACAATGATTTAATGTACCATTAATGTATAATATTCCATGTGGTATTCATTTAGATGATGATTAATTAAGAACTGATGCGATATTCTTATCTAATATCAATTTATTACACAACTATTACCTTAAGTTTCCTTATGTCTGACCTTTCATTTTCCATTAGAAAATAAAGCTTTATAACATTGACTTATTATTATAATCAGCATAGTAAATTGCAATTATTTACAAAAAAATACAACTATGCCATTAGATATTTTGATTTTCATTTTATCTAATATAAATGAGACGACTTTAAATGGCAAATATGTAGTAGTGTGTTATTAAGTAACCATCATTGAAAAGCAATATTTAACATTAATTTCTTTTAAAACATAATGTGGAATGTCTTATATACTAAATGTTGTATGACCTTCCAAAAAAAAATTATTCCCTTCTATACACCATCTTTATTCTATAAAACTTCTTAAAATACTACACTACTCTGAATTTGAAATATAAATAGAACTCTCAAATGAAACACAATACTCCAATTTTAAAATACAAACACATCATAAATGAAACAAAAAGCAACGTGCAATTTTGTAATACTATACACAATCTCATATTTTCCAAATGCAATGTATGATAACTCAATTAAAATTGAAACTACATTTTTCATTATATTAATTCCCTATAATTTGTACATAGAATTAGATAATATCTCAAGATTTGTATTATAGAATGTTGGCATATGGCTAAAACATTTCATATTACAATGGAAAAAAATAAGCATGTGATAATTTAATAATTGTAACAATCACACACAAAAAATTTATAAGTGAAAGAAATATTACCTTCTCATTTGTCATAGATATTCTTCTATCTAAAGATATTTAAATCATTATTCATATACATCTCTCACATGAGATCTCATTAACCAAATATTTTTTATTAACAAAATACAAAGTAACAAGCAAGTAATTATATATGTTAACATAACTATTAAAATAAGGAAACTATTATCTTGTACTTATGGTAGGAAATTTATTTGGAAATATTGTCAACCTATACCCTTTCAGTATGATCTTTCCATGCATAATACTCTTCCAAATTTCTTTTATGATTAATTAGAGGTAGTCTCAGTAAGAAAGGAGATAGGTCTTCAATGTTGGTAGCTATGTTTGCTTTATTCTTATTACCAATAATTTTTCTTCTCCTTTGAAAAAATATAGACCATTTACTATTAATTAGGTCTAATACATTAAAAAACTTATTTTACTTAAGATATCATTATAAAAAATTTCACTTTATAACCCTCTTTACTAAGATCCATTAATACGAGTCCTAACTCATCCACTCAGATGCTATTGTTATATCCTATCCACTTATATCAAAAAATAGGCTCCATGAATCACTACAAAAGAACATATTAGATGGTGGTGATTACGACATCTAATAGCGGTGATTTTAACCGCCACAATATTCATCAATAATGATTCCAATACCCTTCAAAAAATGGATTGCTAGCTCAAGAATAGTGCAATTTTAGTCCACCATTGGAACTTGGCCTTACAACAATGGCAATAATTTTGAATCATCATAATCAATTTTTAAAACTACTTTTTTTTGCTAGCATTTAGTGGTAGTTTATAACTACTGTAAAAACTTTGTTAAAAATTTTAAAAAAATTACACCAATTATTGACCATTGCTAATATGTCTATAAAATTTTAAAAAAATGGCAACAATTTTGAATAGCCTCCATACTCAATGATTAAATTAAAAAATATAAGACACCTATTTAGCTCTCTAGCATCAAGCTATCCACTATATATTAGTTTCTTAAGCTTTTCATAAATGAGATTAATGTGCTCTTTCCTAATATCTAATGAATACCCAAAGATGGGTACACTAAGCAAATAATTAAAGCTTAAACAACCTTATAAGTTAGAGAAGTTGAGATAAATAAATTAGATCCAAATCAAAGTCAATTTTGACTATTTAGTTTGATTGTATTCTGTTTTAGCAAAATGAAAATAGAATTCTTGTAATATAGCTCTTAAGTATTCCATAGGATAACTATTATTAGTTAAATAAGCTCCTGATACAATATTCATCATTATCTACAATTTTACATAGGCATGTTTCAATAATATCTCTCTCCATTAAACCTTTTACAATAGTTCATCAGATTACTCCAGAAGTAAAAAGATAAAAAGATGAGTGTGTTGGATATACCTTAAAAGTTGGCCCACCAAAAAGTCCTAAAAATCCAGTTGTACCCACCACTATTAAAAAAAATTGCCTGTATTATAATTGTAAAGAAAAACAATAGTTGGGCTCTATCTATTCATATGAAAAATTATATAATCCTTTTCTTAAAAAGAAAAACCATATGTTGTCTACCTTTTCTTTTAAAATGACAACAACAAAACCATGGTTGCTTGTTTGTATGGCTACCTTCATATGGATCTCCTTAGTTTAGTTGGCATATTATAAGACTAAATTAATAGGCCACTCAAATAGTTGAGCAACACACCTTATTTCCTTCTTATTAATAGGCCACCAAATCTTGTCATTCATTTTCCGCATGCCCTCTATTTAAATTGCAAAACCAAATTATATTTCATTATAATCATTTGCTAAACTAAGATATTAGGAAGTTGAGAAACAATTATTGAAACCATACCTTTTACTTTATTCCTTCAAAGTGAGAAAAAAAATCAAACACCAATATTCAATACAAATAACCAAAAGATTTGAATTACTTGACAAGATCATGATAACAAAAAAATTACAAACATGAAGTTGTTGCATGCAAAACATCATGAAGGCAGACAATAATACACCATACAACTCTAAACAAACAAAAGCCATAAAATTTAAATTAATGCAAAATGTGGCACTAATTTCTAGTTAAACTCTAAATTTAAAAAATTAATGATTTTAAAAGATTTTTATCTTGTTTTAACAGTTACCATTTGTAAAATAATAACGTACTCTATTGTAAAAATCTTTGATGAGCAAAGAGTAGATTGCACATATGCTAGCATTAAAGAAAAAGAAAAAGGACATCATAAATGGTATATATTCCATGCTTTTAGTCTTTATCATTGTTCTCTATCACAAACAATTAGTATTATGATTCGTCATAAACATACTATACAAAACTTTGATTTCAGTATTTACATATTGTGATCTTAATTAATACAATACTTTGTAATTATATCATTTGAAGTAAAGAAATTCCTTTCCTTTACATGAATTAAAAAGTTATAATATGCCATATAAAACAAATGATTCTTTGCCTTTTGAACTTCTTCATTATGGATTGGAAAATACCAAACGAACTCTTATTAATTAGGTATCAGCAAATTAAGAAGAAAGCTCACCATGGCCAGCAATGGTGAAGCTTACATGATAGTGGTTAAAGCAAAGCATAAATTTTCAAAACAAGTAAACTGCAAGCTTCTACAAAGGATGAAAAGAGTAATGAAAATGGCAAGCCCTGCAAAACCCGCATCCAATTTAGCCACCAACTTTGTCATATTCACCTATACATACATAGCCACCATAGTTACCAAGTAAGAAAATATGCCTCTGGTAAGAAATTATATAAACTCGTTTATTGTTCTTAATCCCTAAGTATCAGCCTCTGACAATTTTCTAATAAAATAAAATGGAAGTAAGATGTACTATAAAATATATGTAAATAAAAGCAAAATGAAAGTGATGGAAATCTACGTTCAACATGGATAATTATGGTACGTCTGTTAGCCCATCTCCTAAATGCTATTTGAAACTAGTAAAATGGAACTTCCTAGTCCTGTAAGTTTCTCAACTCTAATGATTGTCTAAGTGATAAGAAGTTTAATCTTTATAAACCAATCATATGCAAATAAATGTTTGAAAGTGACTAACATCACTGAAAAAGACCTAAAAATATTAAACATTGCCTCATTTGAATCTTAAAGGAAATTAAGGTCTCATAGACAAAGAGACAAGCTATGCTGCATACAACAAAAGAGGTCATAATTTTCTAGGAAGTTCACAAAATTACATTAACCAGATCTTTGGAAAAGTTTATACAGGAGATGAGACATGAGAAAAGTTTAAGTAAGAAATATCTAAAATCAAGTTAAGTAATTAAGGAAATCTTGAAGATAGTTCTTTATATTGCAGTTTAACTAAACTAATTGATAAAGAAAAAAGACATAAGAGAACAATTACTAACATTAAAACATCACCATAGAGCCTCTCATCTACTTCAATAACGTTATTAAGAGTACCATGAGTATAATTGAGTAAAATTAATTCCTTAATTAAACTTTAAGCAATAATAAGAATACACTATAAGGAAATACTAATTCACCTAATCATAAAGAGGAATTCTTGCTACAGAGCATAACAACCATAACCTCTACAAGATTCATATATAAGATGATGTTAATTAGTTAAGATCTTTCAAATGGCAGTACCTAAACTCAATAATCAAATACAGAGTATAGAGAAAAACTTTAACACATGAGCAGTAATTCATTACAATTTAGTTCAAAGCATGATATCCATAAAAAACTTGAACCAAGTTGAATTGAAACACTCTTCCTTGATTTGAACAAGATTGCTTTAAAGCTAGCATTTACAAAACCAAAATAACATAAAATAGGATTTAATGGTTGACTAGTGATGTGAATCTTTAGTGAGAAGATGCAATCTCTATCATGAAGGAGTAAACAATAAAATCATTCAAGGAAAGATGAGAAGTTGCTGCTTTCGCCTTAACTTTAATGACAATTTCAATGAGTTCCAAAGTCTAAACTAAGGAATGGCCACACGATCACAATCTAATATTAGAAAACTAAGAATT
The DNA here is from genome assembly GCA_020226215.1 of Sindora glabra. Classification (NCBI taxonomy): domain Eukaryota; kingdom Viridiplantae; phylum Streptophyta; class Magnoliopsida; order Fabales; family Fabaceae; genus Sindora; species Sindora glabra. The sequence continues at coordinate 40,592,662 of CM035234.1, forward strand.
TTGATTAGATTAAAAGATTTTGTTCTTGAAATAAGAAATTACGAGAAGAAACTTGCAATTTTTCCTAAACTTCGATTGTTGCTATGACTTGAAATCAAGCTCTTAATTCGGAATCTAACTCCCAAGCTTTTCAATCGAGCTTGAGGGAGTTCATGAGGATGCTTCAATGAAATTGTAATTTCTAGATTACTTAATAGAGTTTGTGGGATGCTTCGATAGGGCTGTCAGGGCATGACTGTGCAATCTTCAAAAAAATATTACAAAGTAAAAATAATTTATTAATTTTTTTATCAAGGAGCATCTAGCAGCAGTTATTTAGTAAGCTATTATAAAACTATAAAAAATTCAATAAACTTTGTATTAGTAGGTTTGACTGCTAGGATGTTAAATTTTGAAGGTGATTTAGCAAACTATTGTTTTAAAACTGCCATTATTTAATTTGTTTTTTTAAATGAATTAAAAGTAGTCAACCTCCATATGTCTTTGTTGATCGCATAATATGATATTATCTTATAGATGAAATTTTTGTCTTTAGCTATCTTTTGCAAGTTTATTATGGCCTTGACTCCATCTTTTATTTTTACCTAGTATGTCCAAGAGTATTACAACCAGATTATTATATACATTTTTTATATGCATGACATCAATATTATATCTAACAAACAAGTCTTTACAATATGAAATATCAGAGAAAATAGACCCATTTTTCCATTAAGTTTTACCACTTCTAAGTGTATTTGGTTTATCAAAAATGATGTCAATATTTTTTAACCTGTCATAAACCTCTTTCCTAGTTAAAGGCTTTAAAGCTATAGTTTTCTCTAGTATAGCATTAAAAATTTTATTTAGCCTACGACAGTTATGGAAATGAGATAGAAATCTCTTATAATTGTGATAAATTATTTTCTTCCAATGCTTAAGTTCATAAAAACATGTGACATTTTTACAAATAAGACATACTCTATACCTCAACAAATTTTTATAAGTTAAGAAGTCATTAATTGTGTAAAAGAGCATGGCATGCAACCTGAAATACTTTTGATGATATGTGTTAAATACTAATGCACTTTCATCTTATATAAGTCTTAAGTCATTAATAAGCAATGGCAAAAAGATATTTATGTCATTTCTCAATTTTTTTGAGCCCAATATCAATAATGTTAACATTACATATTTTTACTTAATCTAAAAAAATAAAAAAAGGAAATTATAAATCACTAACATCTTTAGCCATGTGCTATGTTTGCTACATATGATACTGTGAGAGTTCATTCCATCAATTCATAATATAAATCTAAGGTTTCTTGCTTCTCTACTGAACTCATGCAATAATGAGTTAATCATTCTCCATTAAAAAAAATTTATAAGATGATGAAGCTTACCAATAAAAATCATTTGCTTTAAAAGCCATGCTAGGTTCTTAGTATCTTTTGTATTTGTAAATATGCATTTAAACCCTCACATTATGAGAAAATACAACAATACCTTAACTGAAGCCTTTTCCTTGATACTGTTATCATGATTCTTCAATTTGTAATAGGATGCCCTACATTTTAGACATATATACAATGTTTTGGTAAAAGATAATAAAAGACTTTTGAATGGTCTACTATGATGGCCAAGTATCTTACCCTGCATGAGCATCCTTCAACTACTATGATAAGCACCTAAAAATATTAAATAATAGTAAAGTAAGTTATAAAGAATTAGTAAGTGAGACTCCATACAAATTATCCTAAGAGTTTATTTAATTAAGATCTTCTTTTTTCTTAGTTTTTTTACTGTTATCATCTTAATTCTATATAGATTATTTTGTGATTCACAACATTTTTTTCCTTCATGATGAAAGTCTTTTATTATTTTTTCCACCTTACTCACACCCTTAATGGAGGGATTTCCTCTATTGATATTTTGCCATTGTACTCATCACTTGAGACATTATTATTATTGTTGCTTTTGCAACCAACTTTGCTTTTAGCACTTAACCATGCTTTCATTCCATTATTCATTGTCATTATGTATCTATTTTAAGTAATTAATTTTAATAGTCACTAAGTTTCAACCTTTATATATGTCTTATGGTATACCATGGTTATACTATTTCTCATGTATCACATAGTAAGCTTACATATAAGTATCAAGCCATTCATATCAATAATGATAATTATAGGACTAAGAATAAATTATAGGCTAGTATATAACTCCCTTATTTATCAACACCTTAATCCTCATTAAATAGGTAATTAACACATACTAATTTGCCTTCTACTCTAAACTAGCTCACAATACCTCAAATATCTGGATCTCATACAATACAGGCAAGGGTCATGTCTTTATACAAAAAGTTCAATTTACAAAAATATACATCCATCACATATTACATCACCAACTATATAAACATTCTAACACAATTTCAAAACATCATTCTCCTCTATCTTGAGAGCCTTTGGAAGCATCACCTGGAATGGTTAGTAACAATACAAAAACATGAGAAACAAAGTTTCCCAGTAGCTAGCTATTACCACGAAAACATATCAAGCCATTCCAGATGCTTAAGCAAATAAAACACACATTTCAAAAATGATTAATCATTTATCATCTCATTCCGTACCATACCATTGTAAGAAATGTGCATCACACATAGCAATCATCAAGCCCCTTCAAGGACTTACATAGACATCTAGATGGCCATCACAAATAATCGTACCTAGGCCTCATATATAGCAATTTCACTGTCTTCCCGATGTACTCTAAAGGCCATAGGCCATAGGCCTCATATACAACATTTCACTGTCTTCCCAGGGAATTCTAAAGGCCATAGGTACCGCACACAATAATTCTCATTACCATCCCGGGGATAACTCGGGCCATAGACCTTACTCACACAGTATCTGACCGTCTTCCCGGGGTGTGCACACAGTAATTTCATTACCATCCCGGGGATAACTCAGGCCATAGGCCTTACTCACACAGTATTTGGCTGTCTTCCCGAGGTGTGCACACAGCTATTTCATACACATTCCATATAATGGCAAAGTATACCGAAAATCATGTAAATAGAAAACAGAGCTTAAGGATAAAGCTAGTTACCTTTATAAGCTTCCAATAGTGATGTTTCCCTTGCCCTCACTTATAACTTGTTTACAATTCCCCTTTTCCTTTCTAACTTGTCACTTTTTAGTCTATATAAATACACATCATACTTCTTATTAGAACATCATCACTTTCCTTAAACCTCATGTATTCTTTACTTCCTCCACTTAAATAAATGCATACTTAGATGCTCTATATCTTGTTTTCAGGCCTTGAAATGACACATATGAACATTAGAAAAGGATCCAAAGGCAAAACCATGCAAATCCTGAAGAATTAAAGCCAAAATGTTCACTTAACAAAGAACACGGGGGTGAACATGGGCCGTGTTCTACCCTGTGTTCAGAACATGGGGTACAACATGGGCTGTGTTCTACCCCATGTACATTACTGATCTGCCTTCGTAAAAGAACACGGGGTACAACATCGGCCATGTTCTACCCCGTGTACATTACTGATCTTCCAAAAACATAATTTACATGGCTAAACCTCCTTCTCCCCTTGGCTTCTCAAAAGGGAAGTTTCATACACACTTTCATAACTCAAAATTTCATCTTCCATAGGCTTCATAACTCATAAGAATCATCCTAATTTCATCAATTTAACTAAATTCCAAACAAATCATGCCAAATTCACACATGCACCATTATGCCTCTAAAATCCTAGACTGTGTACATCATGGTTTCTTGCTATTTTTACACCAAACCAAAGCCATAGATCAACATAACAACATCTAAAACACCATTAAATATGTTCAAATCATCCAAAACTCCATGGTCAACCACCTTTGACCACACCAACTTCAAAATTTCAAGAAACTAAGAAGAGCACAATAAAGAGCTTTTAGAGGAGAACAATTTTACCTCTTGCTGCAACTTGAAAATTCTTACTTAGGGCTCTTCAAACTTGATCAAACTTGAGCTTCTCTTCAATCTAAACACACCAATGGATAAAGCTTGATGAGAAGAGCAACTTTCCCTTCTACCCCCAAGCCTAAATCTCACTATTTTTAGGTGAAAAAGCCAAAAGAAACTTTCTCTCTATTCCTTCTCTCTCCTGCACGTTTTTGGTGCTTTAATGGAGTCTTCCACAGCTTTTGAGAAGAAAGGAGAAGGAAGAAGACTTTTCATGAAGCTTCAAGGGTATTCTTGCCATTTTTGACAATTCCAAGGGTAATTTAGTCCTTTTTTCACCAATAGTAAGGCTATTCTTGCCATTTCTTCAAATAAGGACACTTGTCCATTTTCTTTTAATAATGACACTTGTCATGTGTCTAATGGCCACACTAAATAAAATCACATATCACACCCCAAAATCTTGGTTATTCATATTAGATCCTAAATTCTTGATTATTTTCACTTTAACCACACTTGATTTTACACTTTTGCAATTTAGTCCATAGGGTTTCTGTCTGTTTAAAATTCCTTATACTGTCCGACTTAGACAACTTCCCTTTTTAGGGTTTCCTAACCTCCTCTGATCATTTATACTGTTTAGGAAAATTAATTCTTTTTCCTACTATCCTTTTTCCTTCAAAAATTTCGATTACACTTACACTTAATTCCTTTCAGCTTAATCTTCACCCACCAAGCTAATTCAAACGTGCTCTTCGTTTCTACGACCTTAGAATTTAGAGATTTAAATGATAGAATTAAAAATTCGGGACATTACATAGTACATAACTCATAAATGTTTAGCTACAACTATAGCAATATCTCATAAGCATATAATAACTTATAAGCATATGATGTGTAATGATGTATCCAACATAAGGTAGTATCATAATCCTTTCCGTTATTATTGCATTGCCAACTTACTATCACTAGTAACTAAATTTTCTATAATTATATCGTGTGCTTTCCTATGGGATTCATATATCCCAATGCCTTATATGGTGATAAATAACTCACACCACTCATATAATAGTAATTACAATTATGCATATATTATACAAGGAATAAAAAGCCACATTATATACAATTTATCATAGTTATCACAAATAATCATAATTTTTAAAATCCAAAAGTATTTCATATAAGATGCCATAAGTAGCCAATTTTCACATATCACATGTATTTCATATAAGGAATCATGAATGACTAGTTTCATAAATCACATGTACTTCATGTAAGGTATCATATGTGGCCTATATCTCATTTTCTTATCTTCCAATACGTATTTATCTAGATTTGCATTATATTCTATATACTTCTAGTATTGTAACTTTGCTTTTGTTATTTATAGTCCTTCTCCTTTTTGTTTAGGTTTGTAACTTAATATAAGAGTAAGTGTAAATCATTATCGATTTCTTTTTAATCCTCTATTACCATTATTACTAACACATTTTTTTCTTTTAGGACTATAAACTATTTGAAAACACTTATTTTTCAAAATATCTTTATACAACTCAAGTTCATTACTTTCTAAATTAAATTTAATAGTAACCTTGTTTAAGTTATACATGTAGTTATCACCTAAAGTTTTAACAAATTATGAGAACATACTACTTACCATTGTAATCAATTATCCATGAGTCATTCCCCCTTACTTGTTGCATTTTGATTTTCATCTCATTCACATCTTTATTACACAAGTATAGTCATACATATACATATAGGTATCTATATATATGTATCTACATCCAATGCTTGGATATATACCATTTGACTTTAACTATTGTTTATCATATACATATATATCCTTATCATTATATATGTGCCACATAAGTGCTCACAATTCTTATCCATATACTTGTATTTATAATCAAATACTTACTTTCATCTTTGTGCTCACTTCTATCATTATGTATGTATATTATTTTCTCCCTTTATATTATTATCTATCATTATGTATATCCATTTTTCACATTTATGGTTTTATCCACAATCATGCATGGATACTTATTTTCACCTATTATTATCCATAATTATGTATATATATTTATTCCCACATATATATAGTTACATCTATATATTATTTCTCATAATCACGCATGTATATTTATTTAGGAAAAAATAAAATACCTCTTAAACTATTGAAGATTTGTGATTAACCCCTTAACTTTTAAAAATGTGAAATTTACATACTTAAACTTTTAATTTAAGTGATTTGCCCCTTTCATTGGACCTTCTAATTAAGTGAATGGAACTGATGATGAAGTGAGAGCTTATATTCCTTGAACTATCATACTTTACATTTCACCTCAATCAAAACAACACAATCCAAGATTTGTTGTAGCTTACTTTAATTTTTGAATATTTCTTATATTTATGCACAGTGTTTGTCATAGGCATTATACCAATATATTCATTAAAGTCTTGCATACCATACTAAATACTTTAAAATCTATAACAAAATCTTTCCCACATTTCATTTTATTTTTTGACATTCATGTCTTATACTTCCTTATTGTGGCCTTTCTTAGTTGCTTTAATTGCTTTACCCTTAGGATATCCACTCATTTCAAGGATGTGCTAAAGGTGAGAATACAATTAAGATTTATAAGAATTTACTAAGAAAAATTGTGCAATATTCATATTTTTAATTGAATTTGCTGATAAAGGTTTAAAAAAAGAAAGAAAACAAATGGAAGCTTTAATTAGTTTCTATGGACCTTTGTTAGGCAAGGGAAACTTGAAGTTGATCTATGCTTTAAAGATTGGAGAATGCCTTAACTTTGGTCACTTGCTGAAGTGCTAGTTAACTTCGAACAAAATAGGGAAGAAATAAGTGAGAAATTTTAGAATAGTTTCTTAAATTTTTAATTGCATATGTTTTTGCAAATTTTAATGTTAAAAGAAAGAGAAGGCTTTTGCAATGTAAGATGCATGAAGTAATGTGCATTAATTCATCTATTTAATTAGATGGAGATTTAAAGGAAGGAATAAATCACCCAAATTGAAAGTTGAAGTATGTAAATTGTATATTTTTAAAATTTGGGGATTAATCACACATCATATATAGTTCAAAAAGGTAATTTATATTTTCCCTATTTATTTCCTCCTATATATTATTTTCTATAATCACATACATGTACTTATTTTCACCTATATATTATTACCCATAATTATGTATGTGTATTTACTTCCACTTATATATTATTTCCTATAGTCATGTACATATATCTATTTCCACCTATATATTATTAATATTCACAACCACATATGTATATTTATTTCCTCTTAGATATTAATAGTCACAATCACATACAAGCATTTATTTCCACTTATTATTATCCATAACCACGTATCCTCCTATATATTATTTCCATAACCATATACATATATTTTTACCTTCATTTTTATTTATATATCTTTATAGATACTTTTACCATTTTTTTATTTGTGTACTTCTATACATACATACACTTAGGTTCTTTTATCTAATTATGAGAAATAAGGTCTTCTATCCCTAACACCCTATAATGGTTGAAACCTACCCCAATTGTCTCTTTAAAATTTCTTGCTCCTATTTCAAACTAATCATTTATTTCTCATTCATTCATTCCTAATGCTACCTTTAGTTACTTAGAGTAAATTTTTATTTTTAAGCCACCCCTGATGGGATTTATAAAATGTTATTGAACCCTCCCAAATGGCCATTCCTAAATGTTTTCTCATTTAATTCAAGTATTTTATATGCATAAACTCTTATTAACCCTATTAGTATAATTACTTAAATTCATGAGTTAAAATAATTTTTTCTAACACCCCCTTTTCTAGACTAACTAAACCACTTAGGATATTGAATCACAATATTCTTCTTTTTTTTTTAAACATATATAAGGTTTAGTATTCAAACACAATATTATAAAATTTCACTAAGAGATTCCTTACTCATTACATGGTCATTGAAAGAGAAATCACATGAAATCACATTTCATCTATTTTCCTTATGGAATAACTAAATTGCATGGTCACCTCTAAAGAAATTCCATCCTCTAACTTATCATACAAAGTCATGCAAAACACTATCTCAGTAGGATCATTTATACCTTCCATCAATTTATTTCAACACTTTTTCTTCTTGCATGTATATTTTCCAAGTCTATACATTACTTTTATTCAATGTTTTTCAATGCAACTTCAAATGTATCTTTTAATTAGTGATATGGTAAAAATTCTAACATAACAATGCAGGAAGAATACTTATCTTAGAATGTTTTATTCAAATCCAATGAGCATTGAATCCTAAAGAAGCAAAAGAAAACTCACAATATATCATTGTAATGAAATTTCTTAAAAGAACTAACTATGATTCCTATTATATTACTTCCAAGGCTAAAACATTCAATTTTCCTAACTCCATATTTTTCCTAAACATGCAACCCTTCAATCTTTTATTTCACTTAAAGAATGGTGAGGCAAAATCTATAAGGAAAATATCACTCACCTTGAAATGCTTTCTATACTTTTACTTTTTCAAAATTACACCTTATTGAAAAGCCACAATTAAGATCTTTTTTTCTTTGGAGTGGTATAACTTTGGGTAATGTGATATAAGGGAAGAAAAAAGGCTTTTAGGTTGCATTATATGTGTAGCCATAAGTGGGAAAAATAAAGGAGGAAAGTTTATCTTAATGTTTTTATCTCATTTGACCAATAAGTCATGATTATCTACCCTTCATTCATTGGTCCACTAAGTGCCTAGGCTAATTATGATGTTTGCCTTAAAGTTAGCCCTTAAGTTTTAACTTGGTTGAATAGTTGGTTAGGTTCCAAGACTTAACCCCCAAGTTTTAATTAAATTAAATAAGATTTTGATTTCCATTGAAGAATCATAACGGACCATTCATTCTTTTCAATCTTAGGACCAAATGGGCCTTCCTATTTTAGCTATAAAAATTCATTTTGCCACTAACACTTGCTCACCTCCTCATGCTTTAAATCTTTACTTTTACATCAGCTTTTTGTAAGTCTTTTTTTGCTTAACAGGCTAAACTTATACATATTCATACATTTATTAAATGAACATTTCAATTCTATCCAATCATGATTCTAATACTTCTTCATACCTTTTTTTTATTTTATTAAATCATCTTCCACAAGAACTTGTACTTATGCTTTAAATACCTTCTTTTATAACCTTAACCACATCACCCATAGGAAAAAAACTCATATCTCACCATATGCTTCAAATTTTTAAGTATAGTAATGCCTAATTTTGCCCTAACCTCTAGAAAATTCTCGTATTACTCAATTAGTAAATTGTAACACCCAAAAAAAATTTAGCATAATGGTTAATCTATGGAAATATCCATTAATACTAGCCAAAGTATTTATTAGAAATAGTAAATGAAAAATATATTGAGAAATAATTTAGGAAAAATCCAAATAAATTAGAAGTATTTAAGATCTAAGGTTGATAAGGCTTGAGAGTAACTTAATATTTGTACTTAAAAGTATCCTATGCAGACCCTAACGTGTCAAAATTGTAACTAAGGGCATAATTTGAGGAGTATACATGGTTATAAGGAGAAAGAAGACAATATCACTTAGTCCAAGGGCATTAATGAAAATTCAAAGTAAAATCCTTAATTAAAGCCTTGATGTGTGATTGGGCAAAGATGATTATGCTAAGAAATTATTATTTTAGTGGCTAATTAATATAAGAATATGATAGGAAATTTCCTAAGTATTCTAGTCAACTTAGTAAAGTATATTCCAAAGTATATGTGTGTGTGACATATGCAATGATATAAACAAAAAAGACTAAGATTAAAGCTAAGAAATTTTGGCTTCATCCAAGGTTAAAACCATATGGCCTTTTTGCTTGGTGTCTACTTCATGTATTCTTCTATAAATAGCCAAGCTTAGTTTTATTGTTTCCTACACACAAAAAGCCCTATGACGAAAGAGAATAATAGCTAAGGAAGGTTGAGTTTTTTTAGTATTTTCTACCAAGGAAGAACTCTTGGATTGATAAAAGTGGAAAATGGATAGTTATCATAAGCATGTAGGGTAAGGTGAAGAATCGATATCATAACATTAATAGTAATCTTTGACATTAGAGTTTTGAAAAGAATATTCAAAGAAAACCTATTATAAGGAATGTGAGGTGTTTATGCAATGGTAAAGAACTATAAAAATAAAATGACTAAGCGATGTAAGCATCAATTGAGAAAGAAATCATGGTTAGATAGTTAGATGATTAAAACACTACTTTATGGGTATATAAGAAATCTAGAGTTGCCAATGCTAAAAGACCTTTCTAGTTTGAAATCAAAAAGGTTAACGTTTAGTATTTTAAAAATTTTGCATAGGCTATCTTAGTTAGTGATCATTTAAGGACAAATTTTCTTTGAGGGAGGAAAATTGTAACATTCGGTAAAAACCCAATAGTTAAATATCAATAAACTTAAACCAAATAATATTTATTTATGAGTAATTTGTACAAATACTCACTAACATTAATAGAGGAGTTTATTAGAATTAGTGGATAGAGGAATTTATGAGAAATTATCAAGGAAAATATAGGACAATAAAAGTATTTAAGATCTAAAGTTAATACGATTTTGGAATAGCTTGGTATTTGCTTTCAAAAGCATCATATGGAAACTCTAAGGTGTTAAACCAAAATTTTAGAGACAATACTATTAATATACATAATTTTAGGGAAAGAAAGGTAAATATGATAAAGGCCAATAATATTGGTGGAAAGATTAAGAAAAACCCTTAATTAAAATCCTCATGGGTGATGAGGAAAGATGATATGATTAATAAGTGACTAAGAAGAATTAGAAGATGGTAGAAAATTTCCTAAGGATGTTAGTTAACAAAATGACATATGCAATGATGCAAACACATAAATGAGATATGCCATAACACAAAGAAAGTGGACTAAGATTAAAAGACTAAAGACTTAGAATTTTGTATCATCTTTTCTTGCAAAAATCATGGTACTCCCTCCTTTGTTTGCTACTTTACTTCCTTCTTTTATAAATAGTCAAGCTTAACTCTATTATTTTTCACACAAACACATATCCACAGCTAGAGTGGAAATTAGAGAAAAAGAGTGAGTTCTTAAGAGTTCTTGCTAATTTTAGTAGGATTTTAGGAAATCTTTAAAAGTTCTTTGAAGTTAGTTGAAGAAAGAATTCATTTGAGTCCATTAGTGAAAGTAGAATCTTATAAACTTCCATAAATATACTTCTTTTCATAGTTCTTTCTATATGTTCTTCACTAATCTTAAGTTGTTTTTTATGGAAACATCTTGAATGTTATATAAAGGAAGCAAGCTTTCATAAGCCATTTGAAATGGATAGAGATCCACATCCTTTCTTCCTAGTTTTCTTTTAAGAAGATTGTTATATGAGTTGTATAGGTTATGTCATTGATGGTGAAATCATAAGTTTCATGGTGGCTTAGAAAAAAAAAATTTAGAAGAAAGGCCTTAATGAAAGTAGGAGTTTTATCTTGTAAAAGCTCATTAATTTTTGCATTTTTTTAAAGAAGGATTTGCAAAGAAAAAAAATAATTTGAGAAAATGATTTTTCCTAGTATGAGTTCATTTTGAAAAGAAAGAAGACTTGTTGTGAAAATAATTTCTTTACAATTTAAAAATTTTAGAAAAATATGTTTCTCATGACAAAACTTTGTAACAAAGCTTAATGAAGCTCATGATTTTTTTATGCCTAGGGAAGGAAAAAAAATTTATTTTGTTCTTTAAAAGATGTTACATCATGACCCATTTGAAAATAAAAAGGTTAGAATGCTTGATTATTAATTTTGAGGCAAAAAAAAAGAGATAAATTGGCTTATTTTATAAAGGCCACAGATTCTCCTATGGTTAGGTGAAAAAATTTTATTAAACACTTACCACACACAAATTTGAATATTTTAGAAGGATTCCATCAAGGTTTTTAAGCAAAAAAAAACCCTTTTGGAAAGCATTTAGGGACCTCACAAATAAATTGCAATTTTAGGGAAAAGGGAAAAAAGATTGTGTTTTTGAAGAAAAACTTGCTACATCAAATTCTAAACTATTTTAGAAATATTTATTAACATTTATGTTAAGGTTTTGAGAAGAAAATATTTTTAAAAATATATATGTAAGCTTGAGAATTTATGTTGAAAAATTATTTTCAAAACTAGTGTTTTCAAGTGTCAAATGGTTCCTTTCAAGATAGTTTTTTTTAATAAAATATTTTAGCTATTTATGTAACATGTTTTATGATTGAAAGTGGTTGTATAATTATTTTTTTTTAAGTTTCTAATACATGACTAGAAAATTCTATAAATTTTAGCAAAAAGTTACAACGAAAGATGTCCTTTTACTAAAAGATCTCATCATTCTTGTTACTAATTTTTAATAGGCTAATATGGTAAGTGGTGTAACAGGTTTTGAGCATAAAAAGAAGTTGAAATTTTCATTTAAATTATGTTTTTAAATTCTGGTAATTTTTTAAAAATTTCATAAATATTTGCACATAAAAAGGGTTTATGAAAGCTAAAAAAACCCTCTTTTGGGGATATTAGTAGTTTGAGTTGGGAAAAGCTTGTATAACTTATTTTAAGTATGAAAATGATTCAAAAATGATATTTTTATGAAGTATTATTTATTTTGAAAGTCTTTGCAAAATTTTATTGAAGTTTGATATTTCAAATCAATTTTCCACAATAAAAGAGCCATTTTTTGATATATTTTGATGACCACATATAAGAACATTTTGTATCACTTTTTTTGGGCATGAGAAAAGCTTAATGGCATTACTAAATTTCTAAATATTTATTCTGAAATTTTTCATTAAATTTGAATAAAATTTTCTATTTTTAGTAGAATTTATAAATACAAGAGTGATTGTTAATAAGGGTTTGCGACTATTTTTTTAACCTTTGATGTTAATGTTTGATAGAATTAAGAATTTTATTACTACTGGCTAGCATGTTAAATGTTTGAATAAGTAAGAAAAAATAGTTTTCTTACTTATTAAATAATACACAAATTGTAAGTTTGAAACTACTTAGAAATAATAGTTATGGAACTTGGAAGCAAAACTAAGTTATACTCCATACAATTTGCTATTAAAACCATGAAGGATGTAATGTTTTCACACTTGTGTAATTAATATGTGATAATGATGGCTTAAATGCATACTTGATAATTGATAGAAATACTATGGAAGGAAATGATTATTGGTATAAGGGTTCTATAGTGAAATAATAAGCATAGCTGAAAGGTTAGTGCATAAATTTTTTTTTGAATTATTTTATGACTTGTACATGTACTAATGTATTCATATGGAAAGGATACTTATGATTAAATCTTATAAGAATGACTAAAGGTCATTGAGCTTCTGAGGAAGTGAAAAAATAATTTAACATATGAAATGGAAGCTCCAATATTGCTTATGGTCCTACCATCATGACAAGGTAACTATAAGTTCTTTTGCTAGATTACTTTATGTTATCTATGGTTACGGCTATGGTTGGCATTTTTTAGCCTACCTTCTTACATGTGTGAGAACCTAATATGAAAGTCGTATCCAATATGATTTTCTTTATTGTCATTTGTTTGAATGTCGCATGTGATGTGTAACATGATTATATGATTATGCAACATTGAATAGAGTCTTAGAATTAGCCCTATACCTTGACTTTCAAGTCACAATGAAAAAATGAGTGTGATAAGGTAAACCTTAAAGACACAAGGTTATGATATGCGTAGGATAAGGTTGATTAAGAGTAACAAAAAGGAACCCCTATCCTTTCATGCCATTTGATAATTGTTTAAAATATTAATACTGTGTATAAACTAATTATATGGTTAATTTGCTTGATATAAATAATTCAGCATATAGGATGAACTAGGTAATACATTTCTAGTAAGGAAATATTTGATACATGTCTTGTATATAATTAATTTTCCTAATTAAAATTGGTTAGATAATGAGTGTGATACCTATCTCACTGAGTAATTTTTATTACTCACTCCACTTATGGATATGTGTGTTTTTTTCAAGTACTCCCATCAAAATGTTAGTTGAGCTTATTAATGTCTTATAAAAAATATTCCATACTCAAGTTAGCACTTTCAGGCTAGAGTTCCATTTCAACATAATTACAGACAAGACTAATATTCATTATTGGGCTAGGGTGCAAATTGTGTGATTTGCAACATCATTATTTGATCCTATTAAGCACTACTTAAAAAGCCCTTCATCTAGTGATGGATTTCTAATAGCCATAAATGATTCCATTCTCGATGATTATATCACTGAGGTAAAAGATACAATAGTACTAAAGTACAATCATGTATTATACACTTCTTCGGCTTTGGTTTCATTATCCATCTTGTTCGATGCACCATCCTCAACAATACCATCTACATCATTGGTTCACTCTTCTAGTGCTATACCTTCTTACAACCTATTATCCTATAACTCGAATAGCCTTTTATTATCTAATAACCCTCTCTTTAAAAATTTGAGCAACCATGAGGCTAATAAAAAACCTATCAATATAAGGTTATTTTAGGAAATGATTAACCACTTTTTCCCAGGTCTACTATTTTAACCCCTTTTTTTTACAAATATCTATATATAAGTTTTCATAACAATATAACCTAGGAACTATTTATACAAAGTAACTAACTAAATATATTTAATTATTTTAATGTAACATATGATGAACATATCACATAACTTGTTTGCTTAGTATTATCGTAAAATAAATAAGGAACATTTGGAATATAGAACCAGCAAAGACTTTTCAAAATTTTCAAAGGAAGTAGAAAGAATAATGGTTTCTTCGACAATTGAGATAATCAATTTTCCAAAATGAATAAATGATTTATTTATCTATATTTTCCAAGAAGGAAATCTAATCTTTAAACTTGACATTATCTCCAAAGTATTTTAAAAAAATAAATAGGATCAACTAATCCACTAAGTTTTATTATCTAGTCCTATTCTATTACATTTGTTTCATAGTTTAAACTTCTATTTCCAAGGAAGGAAACACTTAGTTTTTCTACAAAATTAAGGACTTCCTTGGTGTTTCCTTTTTAACAATTTTTTTTCTAAAAGGTTATCAATAAAACTATTTGAAGTCTAATAAAATTATGTTTTTTTTTATGAACCTAACTATTTAAAACCTTGCTAGAAGAGAAATGATTATTTCCAAAAAAATATATTTTTCCAAAATCACTTCTCTAGAGTTTCATAAACTCATCATGATTTAGATTTGTCTTTGAAGAAACAACTATATCTTGATTCCAAATTTCTCTTTAAAAAAAAGAAAAAATAATAGTTTATGTTTCAATTTTCTCAAAAATGATATAAAAACTTTAAGTTACAAGATTTTCAATATCTATTGGATTATAAAGAATTAAACCTCATCAATTAAGGGAAACTATTTTTAGACATAAGGATGCTTTGAATAAAAAAAAAACTTTAATGGATTTTTCAACCTTATATTCCTACATCATGCATGTTTTCAAAGGTGCAATTGATTTAAGAATTAATTTGGTTTAGAAAGTCTCGTAAAGATGTTTGGTTTATGTCTTTATGTTAGTGACAATGGTCCAAATTTTGGGTCATGATAGCACTAGTCAAGATAATTACAAAAAAAGGACACGTTGAATTAATTAGCACATAAGAAATACTATGCTCGAATATTAAAGATGCTTCAGCCAATTAGAAAATAGAAATTATTGATTATCTAATCATTCTATCTAAGGATGCAAGCTAAACAATTGGAATGAGGGCATTAAAATTCATCCTCTTCAACCATGAATTGTATAAATAAGTTTTAAAGACCAATTGCTGAAATGCCTAGGAAAGAGAAGCTATAGTGACAATAACTAAAGTACATGAAGGTAAATATAGGGAAAAGAAAACTTCGGTAAAGTGTCATAAGTGTTTATTGTAAAGTTCCTAATCATAATTTTATATATGTTTTTAGTTCCTGGTAACTAATTAATAATTATATTTGTTAAGTTATAATTATTAGTGGTGAGTTGAAAAAGTAATAGACATGTAAAATTTTTATTGGAAACTTTATAACAAACACCCATAGAACTTCACCAAAGTTTTCTCCATATAGAGCTCAATAAGCAGGAGTCAAAATAAAATGGATCGTAATTTACCAAGGTGTATATTGGCCTAAAATAATTAGTGACTACTTGTATTACACTAAAGATTGTAAGGCATGTTAAAAACATGAACCTATCTAAAAAGTCTTAGCTACTAAATTAAAATATGTTATCAAACCTTTGCCATTCAAAGGATAGGTTATAGGTATAATTGGTAAGATCTACCCACATTCCATTAAAGGACATCATTATATCCTAGTTGCAATTGGTTACTTTATGAAATAAGTTAAAGCAGTAATATAGAAGGAAATAAAACCAGTAAATGTCATTAAGTTTATTAAGAATAAACTCACATGCAAATTCAACTTATGAGATGTTAGTTTTTACAAGCCAGATGGCAAGAGAATATGCCAAATTGAGAAGAATTAAAATATGGACATCTACCCCATACTATGCATAAGTTAATAGCTAAGTTGAGGCTACTAATAAAGAAGTATATCAGCCATTATCCTAGGAATTAGCATCGAATGTTGGATACTACACTTTTTACTATCTAAAAATCACCTAGAAAGTCGACTAAAATAACTTTATATAAGTTAGTTTTGGTCATGATGTAGTTCTATCAATCAAAGTTATAGTGCTAGCTTTAAAAGTGTAAAAGCAACATAAATCACTACCAAAAGACTATCATAACTTAATACTTAAAAAGTTAAAAGATTTAGATGAATGTCAATAGAATACTTTGAATTCCTTAATACATAACAAGGAAAGGTTAGCTAAGCAATAAAACAAACATGTAAAAAATAAAAAATTCGCTTAAAGCTAACTGGTATGGAAGGTGATCTTGTCAATACAAATTAAAACAAGCTATAATCACTTTCTTAAGAAGGACTATTCTTAGTTGAAGATTTATTAAATGGTGATAGTTATAAAGTTCACAATATCAAGAATGATAAGGTCAAAACAATCAATAGCAAGTATTTAAAAAAGTATAAGTTAAGTTTTCTTGAAGAATATATGATAAAACTATGTAATGTAATCATTCAATGATTGTTTGAAGGTGCCACTAGAAATTATAATATATGAAACAACAAAATTTACATTTCATTATAAAAAAAGCCTACGAAAATAGCTATAAGTCTATACAAACCAAAAGCTAGCTCATGGAATTCAAAAGCTATATAAACTACTTATTACATCTTAATTGAATCAAAAGAAGATTTCAAACTTAACCATTGAGCATTGGTAATTTCTTTTCATTCTTGCCATTGCCTAACATTTCCTTTTCATTTTGGTCAACCTAGAATTAATGGTATTAAACTCTTTCAAATTCAACTTTGCTTGCTCTTCATCATTTGTGGTCTTGAACTCAGCATTTAGTTACTGCTGAAGCTCATAAGCTTGCTTAAGCTGTTATTAAAGTGTTATGATTTACTCTATATTCTTTTTCATGTTCACAAGATAAAACTAGCATTTCATAGTCATCCTTAAAGAATGTAAATAGCTAATTATGGTGTTACTCCAAAGACTAAAATGCATTCTTAATAGCAATTATTTTACTTATATTTTCACTAATCTTAGGCAAAGTTTTGATTAAATTCTCCATAAAAAATTTCAGCTTATCAAAAGCACCATTGACTATTAGTAAATTCTCTCACATTTTTAGGACAACATTCATACTCTATCAAGGCTAAGGATCCCTAAACAAGACTTCAAGCCCTTAGCCAAGTAAAACACCTAACTTAGTCCATGCCTTTTGGATTATATCTTAGTGTTCTTTCTTTAAATTAACTTAAGGTTTCTTGGGTACCAGAATTAAAACAAAAGTGTTTATCAATATAAGTGAACTTTAAATCAAAGGATCTTCATCATTATAGCCTTTGGTCTCATGCTCTAGTTACTCTTTCTTTTTAGCCTATTCATTATCCATGTTCTTTAGTAAGTGATTTCAAGATTCCTCCCACCCAATTTTAACACATGTTCTCTATATAGTTGCTTTATTTTCCTAGTGTCATCTACGAAGTGCTTGGGTTAACCAAGAACCGCATCTACCTAAGTTTGAAATTATTCCAAGCCAAAAGACATTTTTAAGAAGTCAACTCGACTAGATGCATTGCTGCTTAAAATAATGATCAAGGTTATAACTATAATACCTTAAACTTAACCAAGAATTGAACTATAAGGAGCTAAATAATTTGGTGTCGAAATAGATTTAATCTACATAAAGGTAAGGTAATAAGTATGCATATTTAGGACCAAAAGAAAAAGGAAAGTATAGCTTACTTAGGATTGGTCAATCTTTCCTATAGTAAGAAACCTAAAATTCGAAGGAGGCCTCTACTTCCAAAAAAGGTCACCATTGGACCTTGCAACCAACTAGAAGTAATAATTTTCCTCTTTTTTTTTTTGCAACTAGCTCCGTAGTTTGGTTGCTTCCTATTATGAGTTAATTACCGCTTACCACTAAACTCTAACATAACTATCTCCTTTTTTAGGTATCTAAAGGAGCATCATCAATCTCTTCCTCTTTCTTAGGGAAATCTTGCTCAACTTGATCAAAAAGTTGTTTAACTCTAGCTTCTTTACTTACTTGAGGTGTTGAATAAAGTAGGATCCCTTGAAATTTGGTCAAAATGGTTCTACCTATAAGGAACATTATATATTAGCTAAGAGATTTGAAAGCATAATCGAGAAGATAAAATATGTACCTCTCAAGCAAAGAAGTTCTTTATACACAACCTGAGTTATTGGACAAAGTTTGAACATTAAAAAAAATTCTTTTTTGGCTATCAAGATAATGATAGGCTATGGTGACACCAAAGGTCGATTCAACATTTTTAGATGTCAAAGGTATATATTTCACAATGCTAAAAAGGAACATTTGGCATTGGTTTTAACTTAAAAGGATAAGCTTAGTAAAGGCCAATGTTTAGGCTTTTTTATAGTCCATCCACTATTTTCTCCCATAATAAGTATTATGGCTCGAATATGTCAATAATTATAAGGGTACTTGTAATATTTTTTAAAAGCAAGAATTTCATTGTAGTATAAACCTATTATCTTCTGGAAGGCATTGATCATTTACATATCAATAATTTATGTTAGCTATTCCCTAATAAATAAGTTGAAATAAGCTTAAGTGTTACTCAACCACCACTCCCAAAAGTTATAATACAAGCATGCTTTAGGGAGAATTCGAAAATGGTGAAAGTATTGAACATGCTCTAATTAAGGGCTTTAATGGTAGGGATATAAAAAATCATTAAAATGCATCTTTGATAATATGAATCCAAAGTTACTAGAGGTCGACCCTTGATAAGGCCAAAATGCCTAGATATAATGTTTGGTATATGCCACTTAATCAACAAGGTCTTATCTTATGGTAAGCCAACAAGAAAATATTATGGACATAGAAGATTAGCTCAAATTTATACACTTTAGAAGTCACTTAGGTTAGGATCTGAAGTAAACTAGGCAAAGCCAATTAGTTGAAATGCAAAAGGAAATAGTAACTCAATGGGGCACTCAACAATATAGACATAAAATGTTTTAAAATATAATCTAAAAAAGTTAATTAAAAAAATTTATAGGAAGAAAATGGAATTGCTTGAATATATTTATGGCTCAAAATAGCATTCATAGCTGAAATTTCATTAACCTCAAGAAGTGTAAAATATTCTTAGAAATAAGTCATTAACCACATTTGAGAGATCTGTAAAAAGTCCCTTAAAGTTGAAAAAGTTTACCAAGCTCTCTTACAAGTCATGAAGTGTTGGAATTTTCAAAAAAGCAACCTAAAATAAATTATCCCAAAGCCAGTTGTCAATTCTTACTCAAAATAATGGCCAAAAGAAGATAAAAAAAAACTTTAAGAGTTGAATACAAAAAATATGTTTACAAAACTAGTAAAGAAGGAAACCTATATATTCGATATAAAAACTAAAGTGTTCAACGCACCCATTTTAGATTTCAAAAAGCTAAATAAGCAATAAACTTCACATCAAGTTTAAAAATAGTTTTGTATTTTTTATTTTTTCGCAATGGAAGTTGAGTAACATAATCACTAGTAATCAATACCCCTATTAAAGCTGAAAAGTCAAAAAGAGATAAGCCCATCACACATGGAGCAAATGAAGATTATTGGTTGAAAAGGACTAAAAATTTAAAGCAAAGCCTAAAAGTGGCTAGTTAGCTTTGAAAGAATAGCATGAAACTTGAATAATGTTAAAAATCCATAAATGTATTTAGAGGTTTCCTTTTGTATTTTGAACACAATTTAATCAAGATAAGTATTTTTTAGTAGGGTGAGGAAATTTTCTAAAAACACTGGACCTTTTGATATCTTAATGATAAGTAGCTATGACATTAGATGTGAAAATAGGTTTAGCAAAAAAGAAAAAAGATTTTAATCTTCCTCTAAAATAATAATAGACAAAGGACCAAAGTAATATGAGTGATACTCACCCTTAAGCATTTCAAAATTAAGGAAAGGAAATAATACTTGAGATTTTAACATGGAGGACTTCATTAAAGTTAGGCCATCGATCCTCAATTAGACTAAATTTTGAGTGGTCAAACCTTAAGCTATGTGAAAACTAATTGCCATTGATGAAAAGTAAGCAAAAAAGTGAGATAAAGTAGAGAGAAAATTGTAGAAATATGTAAGGAAAAGTAGGGGTGAGAAAAATTACAAAAAGCGAAAAAACTCTATTTAAACAAAATGGATAAGTGGAATTTTATGGGCCTTCATGGTGACTATTCGATAAAGTAGGCTTTAAATAGCAAGACATCCTCTAAGTGCCATAAAAATACCACAGGAGTATAGGTGCACACACTTCTCATTATGACTTACCTTGAGCCCAATAAAGGTTAGGTAATGACAAATAAACCCTAACTTGATTAGTGTTTCTAAGCAAATCCTAAAATATTTGTTCATTTTGGAAGCATGTAGAAAGTCTAACCAATAAGACTATGTCATTTAGGAATCCATGCAAACTAAAAACCCCTAAGAGTTAAAAATGAATATCAAAGTTAGTTTTCCAAAATATTAAGCAATGAATCATTACTTTTTTTGCATTCCTTTGACAGCTGTTAAACTCAAAGTACTTAATCGACAAGTAGAAAAGGAATAAAGCAGTTTGGTTTCATTTTTCCTTCCTACTTCAAACAAGAAATTGAAATTAGGAGGCCTATGTTATGTCTAGTTTTTATGAAATCTTGATAGATTAATGGAATCCCTTCTTTTAATCGTATAAAGGAAAGCCAAGGTTTAAAAGGATGACACATGCTATTTTCTTGGCAAGATTAAGGGAATGACTAGAGACTAAGGGTGTGTTTGGATATGTTTTGATTTTTATGTTTTTAAAAAAATTTCTCAAAAGTTATTTTCAAAAACTATTTTCTTATTTTCAAAAATTATTTTTTTGAATTGAAAGAATACTAAAATTAGAGGGTGATTAATATTGTAAATGAAAAAATATTTTATTTAATTATAAAATTGACATCTAAAATAAGAAAATAAATTCAAAAAATAATTAAAAATTATTTTTATTTTCTTGTTTTTAAGTTATACATTAAGAAAATAGTTTTTAAAACAGATTCTAAAAATAGGTTGCTAAATAGATTCTTCTATCTTTAAAAATAAAAAATAGAAAATTGTTTTTAAATAGAAAACAAGCAAATCCTAAGTCATCCTAGGTTGATTTGAAGTAGGGATAGACCAAAGTTTGGTAAGAGAGTTATGCATGGTGACTCCTATTTCTACAAGCCCATTCTTGCATCATGGTTTATTAGTAGAAATGGTCCACTAATCTATTCCAAGAAACAATAATTGCCCACTCCTAAAAATTAAGGAACATGCTAAGGTGGATCCTAACTTCAAAGGAAGGGGATTTTTTTTTCACAAAAGAAAACATACAAGGAAAATATGCATGCTTTACATCCTTTTTTTTCTACCACTCTACTAGCCCTAATCATTTGCAGCAATCTTTGCTACACATTTAAGTACTTCTATAACTACATTCCTCTTGTCACCTTATATGAGCAAACTAGCAGGATCTTAGAATTTCCAATACAAATTGATGCACTCTTATCCTTTAAAAAACTTTGGCCTAATAACAATATATGTGTCTTCCTAAAATTGCTCCCTTTGTATGCAATTTTATGCAACCTTTATGCTTACGAATTGTATACATCCTCGTATCGCTTTGAATTAGGCTTGCATTATCAATATTATTTGGGCTCTACCAACATACTATGTACTTAAACCCTACTTTTTGTTATAATAGTTAGAATTACTTTATTATATATTTTCTTGCAATTTTAACCAATTGAAGCAATATGTAAATATAAATATATTTTCTATATTTATAGAATTTAATCACAAGACACATATATATATTATAATTTTAAAACCAAGAGGAACTTAGACCTTAGACATTCTTATTTCAAAAACAGTCAGGCTTAAGAATTAAAAGTATGAAAAAAATTTGGGTCTAGCTGAGTTTGAACTTAACAAAAATACCCTGATGTTTGTGTAAACTTGGCTTGAACCTAGCCTAATCCAATTTTTGCTCACTTCTAATTTGGACCAATTTATGTGAACTTATTATAAATGAATCCAACAAAACAAATCTATAAATATTGAGTATTAGCCCCCCCAAAAAAGGAATTTTGTAAATATTAAGGATTATTTAAATGGATGTTCAGGTGTTAAACTTGTATCAATTCTACCATACATTGAGTTTAAAATTCAATGCATACATGAATTGTCTTTATTAGTGAGTTGTGAGCCATTAAATTAAATGTATTTTACCCTTATTGAACTTACTTTGAGTCATTAAATTGCATGCATTAAGCAAAACCTAATGCATGAAAAAATTCACCTACATGAATTCAACTAATTGGTATGTAGGCCTTTTATTCAAAAAAGTAATTTTAAATTAAAAATAATAATTGTAAATTACAAAACTACATATTTATAATATTCGCAACCCAAACTAATAGTCAAGATTAAATAAATCACAATAAAAAAATTAATTTTGAAATAATTAATATAACTTAAATTTCATATGTTTTTTCAAAAGATATCTTCAATGAAAAAATCTTATTTATATGTGTAAAAGTAAAAGATGTTATGTCACATGTATGCCTTATAATTAAGAAAACAATACATGAAATCATAATAGTGAAATATAACTTACTCATTAAAAAAATTAAAGCAACTTATTTTTCACTATACTCCCCATATTTATTATTGAACAAATAAAATATTTTCTATTTATTATATTAATCATTTATAATTATAAACATAAGCAAAATGATATTTTATTATGAAAAATATTTTTCATTAAAATAAACAGAATCCTAAAAATAATTTATTTAAGTTAAATTGCATTGCAAGTCATAAAATTGAATTTGGAAGTGAGTATTGAGTAGGTTGGATAAATGTTAGTATTATTCCAATTTCACAAGTCCTTATCTATTTTTTTTTTAGTCAAAGACAATCTGCAAACCTAATTCCATTTCAATACCTCTATTATTTAAAATACAAGAACTATTAGATTAAATGGAATACATGAGGATACTTGTATGTAATTACAAAGACTTCCCACCAACTTAGCACTGACTAAACTGCCTAGACAACTCTATTCAAAGTAATAAAAATAGAATATTAGCTCTAATAAGTGTCTTAAACATAGAATTGGATTGACGAGTAAGAGTGATTTAATCATGAATAGATCATAATCTTAACTTGATTAAATTGACTAGTTCATTGTATTAATCAACTAAAATCAATTCAACCATGATAAAAGTAACTTTTTTTTTATTTGACCCTCTTCCAATTTTTAAAACACCATTTATAATGTAAATATGTAATTTCTAAATCAAAGAAATTTTTGCTTGTTCAACAATCATACAGTTGTATGCTCTAAGCCACTAAAACATTACTAGATATTCAAAGAGGATTAATTAAGAAATTAATTTACTCCAAAAATAGAACTAGGATAGTCATATTTGATTGAAAAATGTGAGATCTCAAGATTGAGAGCTATATATAATATAACATCTGGCCTTCTCTCCTTTATGTAATTTCTTAGTCACATACATTTACTCACACAAATTCCGTGGATGATAGTTTACTCACACCAAGTTATTGCAGTTGCAAGACTGTTTAAAGCAAATGTAAGTAGGTTCAGCTGATCAATAATGAAAATAGCATACAATCTGAAATCCAATCCTTATGATTTTTATGTAATTCGTCCAGGTTTTTGGTGTGGTCAGAAATATTGTGTTTTTCTGTATTATTTGGGTTCCAGTTATGCCCTTATAAAACGCCTTGGCGGAGTCTGAAACTAACCATCTTCCTTGCCAGACGAAAAAATGGCAAAACTGATTGCTTTCGAGACTTCTCTCTTCAACTTTCATATCATCATATTAACCATAATATTGTTTTCTTGTGTTCCATCAGAAATCCACTCAATAACCCTGGAAGATGATGTTCTTTCCCTTCAAGCATTAAAACACAACGTCGATCCAAACTCAATTTCTCCATCTTCCTTTCTGAACAGCTGGGACTTCACATCTGATCCTTGTGAAAACAGTGGCTCACAGTTTCTGGGAATTCTGTGCAATTTGCCTCTAGACAGCAGCCCCAGCAGAGTTGTAGCTCTTGTCCTTGACGACATTGGATATGATGGGTTTTTGTCTAATGCTATTGGAAACTTAACAGAATTGACAGTACTCGATTTAGGCAAGAACAACTTTAGAGGGCCAATTCCCGACACCATCGTCAATCTGAGGAAGCTGCAAAGATTAACCATGGCGGACAATTTCCTGACCGGCCCTATTCCAGCCGGAATTGTTTCCCTCATGAATCTTGAATATCTTGACATGTCCGGGAACCGGCTTTCTGGCATGATTCCCTCAAACATTACCCTGTTGCGGAGGTTGGAAGTCGTGAGGTTGTCTAAAAATGAACTTTCTGGCAAAATCCCGGACCTCACCGGGCTATGGCAGCTCAGGACATTAGACCTAAGCAACAACCAATTGTCAGGAAACCTGCCTAAGCTTCCGGTGAGTTTAACAAAACTTGACATCAACCATAATAGACTTACAGGGTATTTTACGCAGGTGAAAACACTGAAACACCTAAAATGGATAGATGTAAGTAGCAACAAGCTTTCGGGACCGATCGGTGATGAAATCCTTTCTTTGCATAAGCTTGTTCATCTTAATGCTTCTTTCAATCGGTTTATCACATTAGAAATCTCTAATTATTCTGCGGAAAATACGCTGCTTGAAGTGTTTGATGCTCAAGGGAACAATTTGTTTGGGCATTTGCCTCTGACTTTGGTGACATTGAAGAGTCTAACAGCAGTTAATTTGGCCAACAATCAGTTTTTGGGATATATTCCGAGAGAATATGGACTCAAATTGCAGAGATCATGGAGGCAACTTTATTTGGATCATAACTTTCTTGGAGGAAGCCCACCATCGCCGTTCAGTCACCTGAGAATTGGGATTAAAGGAAGTCTAGCAAACAACTGCTTGGAGTGTCCTACGAGTATTACTCTTTGCCATGGAGGACAGAGACCATCTATGGAATGTCATGAGCTTCGACACCGGTGAAATTCAACTATAGGACCCAAATGCAAGCTGCATGTTGTTGTAACTTGCAAGAATACTGAGTGGTAAAACATGATGTGTGAGGAAAACATGAAGGGCTCGTTTGAATACTCAAAATGGTAAAACAAAGATGTACGTAGGGCACTGTAGGTGATGATTGTGTGCGAAAAGCATTTCTCAATAAGGTAACGGAAAATAAAAAAATTATTAATTATCTATTTCCATTCATCGCTGCTTTGATTTATATCTATTTAGCCCCTAATGAAATTTTAGTGACAATTTAATCACTTGATTAAGTTCTTAAAAGAATTTTGATATCAATTTATTTCTACACCCAATCTCTTATTAAAACCATTGATAGAATTTTCAAATTTAGCTTCCAATTATTTCATTAGAAAGTATTTTCTATATAAAAAAAATAATTTACATATATATATTAATAAAGGAGTAACATACAACTTGCATTTATAATTAAAAAATTAATACCTAAGGCCAAAGTGACAAAAAAGAGAGATTTATATTGATTGAACTCTTCATATTTAATATTAACTAAATAAAATATCATCATTTATCTTATAACTTTATAATTATATTTTATTAAAAATATTTTTCATCAAAACAAATAAAACCTTAGTATTGATTTGTTAGGGCAGCGGCACAAATAAAGAGCTAAACATTTGTCATTATCATATCATCAGATTAGTTATGTTAAAAATCTTAATAAGGATCCAAATGGTAAATCAATCAAGAGACTATAGATGTAATCAGATTATATAACCCAAAAAAAAAAAAAAAATTGAAACCTGGTTTTACTACTATGAAGGGCATAATAAATGGAAACTCTGTTTGGTATCCACAAATCAACCAAAAGAAATAGACAATATATAAATCATAAATACTGTAAATATATAATTATTTGCAATGCACTTAGACAACAACAAGATTAAAATAGGTGTCCTCTTAAAATTGGTGACCTCAGAAGTCTTCATGGAGTCATGGTTGACTTTATTACATTTTTCATTACCCCCAAAAAAATTAAAATAAAAAAGCTTCTAGATGCCACCTTATGCAACCAAAATTTTAAATACACTATAGATGCTAAATTATGTGCCATTAGCCGTATTAACTACACAGTGGCATATTGGATAATCAGGCGTTTTGCCATTTTCTTTGACTAGTTTTCATAGTTGAACCTGAGGCTGCAGCAGCAAAAACATCAAGCAAAAGGTAAGATCAACTACAGAATCCTGCTAATCCGAGCATCGATAACAGACACTTTGGAAGATGACTCCGAATCTTCAAGAGCCTCCATTAAGGACACCCTCCTGTTTCTCCATGTGGCCTCTGCCCAACTCTTCATCTTCTCCCCTTGGTCCCTTCTGTTTTCTTGGACACAAAGTGCATCTGCATATCCGCCTACAATTTTATGCAACTAATCAACAAACACGTAAATGTAACTCGCTTGATCAGAACAATCAGGATAGACATGGCATTATAAATTCTCCATCCATCATACAGCAACGAACCACAGCTAATTCATTCATCTAGATGGGACAACCAATTTCGTAGACACTCCAATCATGCTTGACTAGTTCTTCCAAGAAAAGCCCCAGCCATCGTCAAATTCATTCAACATTTAAAGCTACATTAGTAGACATTTATCTTGCACTAAATTTCTTCTTGATAATGGTATCTCAGCATGCTTTAAAATGGTTTAAATATTCCATCATACCTCTAGCAAGTGCCACTATATCCCTCCTAGCTCCCGATGGTTTGGTACCTACAACACGAAAAAATTAGTTTCCATATGATAGGTGTATATATATCTCAGATGATTATGTGTGGACAACAAAATAACACAACCAAAAAATACCTTCAGTCTCTAATGGTGGGGCCTTCAATATATCTATTGCTCTTCTGTATAGCCCCTGTCGAGAATTTTCCAAGTTAACCCATACAATATACAATTCATGAACGAAATAGATATTTTAAGGGAAGAAAGAAACACAACAATTAAAGATGAAGCAACCTTTTATCTTAAGACAACTTAACACTTTAGAGGAGGACTAAATAGTTGGGGCAACTAAATGTATGCAAAGAAATTGGTATCCTGTCTCTTTTCTTGAACATTTTTTAACCTTTCTCCTTATCAACGTTACATATTTAAAACATCAGTCATCCCCAATTCATATGGGACTGAATTGTTAATTTGCAAAATGCACGCTTAGTTTATAATATCAAATTGAAACCAAAAGCCAAGCCAATTGATTATTTAGTTTGCAGGACAAAACATAAGCAAGCAAAAGTTGACAATTCATCCAAAAAAGCAGAGCCAAAGCATATAACACATAGTCTCATAACACCAGAGATCAAAAGAATTAAATTAGATTGAAGATCTACACAGACATGACAGTTTGTATCAATATTGATTTTGTGGAGAAAATAAGAAAAACAACGTCACCGTGCTGGAAGTAACTTTTCCAGAACATAATTAAGCAATTGAAATCTCTAACCTCTTGAATCAAAAGGGAACTTGAACGCTCCTTGATTGCTTTACGTCTAAACATGAGAGCAATGCATGTCAAGATAACACCAACTTTGGGATGATGAGAGCCTGCATTATCAATGTTGCCATGAGATATCATTAACATAGTATGGTATGATTAGCCATCAAAATACTATAAGAATCGCAAAGTAAATTATTAAATTGAGTTTCAACATAATAGATAACCCACCAAAAGATTCCTCTGCCTTAGTTAATGCCCTTGTCAATAACTCCTCTGCACGACCGAAGTTTCTAAAATAAAAGTTATTAGTGATATCATCAAAGGCAACATCCAAGCAAGGAAGGTTGTGGATGATAAACCAGAAAATGAAATATTGAGCTCACCCCATTTGAGCTTCAAGCTGACCTAAAGCACACATGGCACCCAATGTTAACTCCTCCACGGTCATGTTACCAGCCGCTAAGGCATATGAGTTGCCAAAATCTTTATTCTCAGATCTTCCTTGTATGACTTTCTGATAAACATCCTTTGCCAATGAAAAGTTTTCTTTGGCATGCATGAATTCCCCATATGATAGAGCAGCACTACCTAGATATCCAAATATCAATTTGATGGACCATAATGTCTACCATAGTGACCGATCAGATGAGACATACCATTGAAAAGTTCGCTGTTAAGAGGGTCTTGAAAAAAATATGTTCCAGCTGCATTGGTGGTATTTATACAGATATAAAAGGATTATCACTTGCAAATCAAACAAACAAAAGAGCCAAAAAATCATTAGCAGTACCCGACTCAAGATTGCCATTGACAAGTTCAACCAGCCCTTTTCCTGCTTTAGCCTGGATATTCATAGCCTCAACATCTTTGCCACTACATCCCGCTCCCTGTTTCTCCATAAGCTCTAAGCATTTATCTGCGAGTACTGATGATATATCATCCTATATTGGGGAATTTTCTCCACATAAATATGAATTCTATGGGGAAAAAGCAATCAAATATTTGACATTATGTTTGTGGATACCAACCTGCCCCAGCTCCAGATGAAGCCCTACTAGAGCTTCAAAAGCAGCAACTACAAGGAATCCAAATAAACTACAATCATGAGCAAATCATATGAAGAAATCCAAATTCAAAACATGCAATCACTAAGTGGAAGATTACTTGTAAATTTTACCTCTAACACCCAAGAAGGAATTTGTTAATTCTTGAATACTCTGGAGCTTCTCTATTGCATCATCATAGTCACCTCTAAAATAAAAAATAAACAATAAAAAGATATCATGAACTTATTGGACTACAAAAAGAGATTGGTGAAAAAGAAAAAACGGAGCTAAAATGCCAGAAAAAAAAAATGAAATGAATACAAAAAAGGGAACCTTTCAGACAATAAGGTAGACATAGCAAGTAAAACCATCCCTCTTGAAGTTTCATTAGGAGCATCGTCCTCTCCACTTAACTGGGTCGAAAGGCACTGCTCCAATACCAGTAGACCTTGTGCATATGAGTCAGCTATCATCAAACACACCCAGCATCCAACAATTGTTAGCTTCCAACAGAATTTTTAGTGGATAATTAAGCAACATAAATTTTTTGAAGCTAAAAATGAATTTTAGAAACAAAATGTAATTGGGTATATGAGAAATGGAGTTTCTGAAGCTCAAAATTCCCTTTTTACCTGACTTCTGAGACCTTGCATGTGATACAGCATAATTGATCATTTGAACAGCAACTGGGTTTGCTATTGAAGCATCAATATTACTGTGGAATAGCCTTAATTGTTGAAAAAATGCAAGAGGGGAAGGCTTATAGGAAATGAAGGTTGGATTGGCAATTCGGGCAAGAGCAGTTGGAGCTCTTGTCAGCTTAGCTATCATGCGAATCATCATCTTCAGGTTCTTTGTTGCCCAAAAACTTGAGAAGCTCTCTATTGATTGGAATGTGTTGGGTAAGGTTTATACTGAAAAGAAACAAGGAAGAAAGGTAAGCCTTCTATATTCAAATTTTGAGTTTGATTTGATTAATTTTTTGAAGCTCGATAGGTGTAAATGGGCTAAACCTGTATTGCAACACATTTGCCTAAGTTTGGCATGTTAACCTATATAAAACCAAAATTTAAACCCGACTTAGCCTATTGGAAATGCTCGGCATAGCTTGTTAGCCTATTAAAAGCCTCCATGCACAGATTTGAATTATTAAACTTCATTGACTTGTTGTAAACTCTTGAGTTTGGATTGTTTTATCTGGCTGCTGAATTAGGAGACTCTACTTGTTTGGGAGTCTTATTAAATTAGATTTTCGAGGTTTTTCATAATCCTAAAATTACAAGGGAATCTACTAAGGGTGTTCTATTTGGATAATGGTTAGATAGTTCCACTGAAAAGTAAAATTCCTCTTTCCCCTCTTTTTGTTACTAGATTAGAGTACGTGTTGAAGAAAAAAAGTATGTTAAACCATCTTGGAAAGAAAAACCATGGAAGGCAGGGAAGTTTCCCTATAGCCTTCTTTGCTCCTTATTAGGCTGAAATAATCAGTCAACTTTACAATTTTTTCCTGATTAGACTGATACGAGTTGTTAACCTGTTTATCAAAATATTTAAAATGTCAGTTTTTGAATCAAAGCCGAAATGAAGGTAAGAACAGAAAGAAATCAATTTTAAATATTTCCTGTATAAATAACACACACACACACCTACAAAATTAAACCCAAAAAAAAGAAAAAAAGAGAGAGAGAAAAAATCAAACGCCTTACTTAACTTATGTTGTTCAAGTGCTTCCTAGCATGATCTTCAAGGGAGGAAAAATGGAATCTAAAGCAAGATGTAAGCCAAAAACCAAGGACATGCCACAACCAACTTACCTCAAAGGACAATAGACACTGAACTCAGACGAGTCTCAGCTGGCGATGCCGAATGTCGCCGCCACCGTGTCGTGTAGGACTAGTGAGGCTTGAAGCGAGAGCTCAGAGCCGAGAACGGAGACGTACGGTTAAGATTCGTTGCTGCTGAAGCAGACAGAAACAGGGGCTAGCTAGGTCTCCGCAACTGAAGTTTACCATTACATAAATGATCAGAAAAAATAAATAAATAATAGATTGTTTTTTTTAATTAGTTTTTTTATTTTTTTAAATAGATAATTTTGTTTGAAATGTATTTTTAAAATCTGTTTTTAAAAATTTTAATTTTAAATATGTAACTTAAAAGTAAAAGAAAATAATTTTAGATTTGTTTAATTTAGTTTTATTCTAAATGTCAATTTATAATTTAATGAAATATTTTCTTATTTACAATATATATTCTGTATTCTTTATTTTTAATTTAAAAATAATTTTTAAAAATAAAAAATAAAAAATAATTTTTAAAAATATAAAAATAAAAATATATTAAATGCAAACAAATACACTAAAATTTTGCCACATTTAATGAAATTATTACAAATTCCTTTTAATTTCAAACTCCACTGAAACGTTACTTACAAAATAGAAAACATTACTTACAATCATCGAATGTATAAATTAACTAGCATGAGATTATTCAAATTTAATTAAAAGTCTCATATTTGAATTCCTAAGAATGCAACTATGTTAAAAACTTGATTGAAAGAGTTTTACCATTCAATATGGTCCTATTCAGTTTGAATTTAGATTAATCAACATTCAATATGATATTCGGATGCTAGATGATTTATGCCCAAAAAAAAAATGTTATGCTTAAAACAAAATTTGAAGTAAGGAAAAATGACATAGTTCAAATTGGTGATAAGTTGGTTCATATTAGTATAAGTGTAATGACCTTAAGCTATTGCAACTTAGAAAAGGCATATTATTATGACAAAATAAGATGTTTAAATAAGTTTTCAAACTTAAAAAAATTGGTCTCTAGAGAAAAATAAAAGAACGTCTGGGTAGAAAAGTATTTAAATTTAAATTTAATTTTAACATTTGTTTTTATAAAATAATGTTAACAATTTTTTTATATTTCAAGATGTGTTTAAATAAGTTTTGAAATTAGATAAGGGTTAATATATAATTTCATTAAACCATAAAAGAGGTTAGAGTATATTCCTCTTAAAAAATTATCAATAAAATAAAAGAATTATAATAAATCTTTAAAAAAATGCAAAATGTTGCGCATAAATTTTTTGGTGATTGGACTTTATCCTTTCTATTTTAGAAATTTAGAAATCATCTCTTGAAATTATATAAAATTTGAAGTTAACATCCATTGATTAACTTAATTTACCATTTTATCAAATTATATAACTATTTTATGATCTTTTTAAAAATAATCATAATATTAAAGCATATTAATTTATTTTATTATTTTTTATGAAAGTATGCATGAAAGAATTAAAAGTAATTTAGTTCTTCCATAAAAACTCTGACGATAAAAGTGGAGGTTGTCAAAGAAATATCATCAAAATATTGAAAAATGAGGTATTAAAAGTGTCTTGTATGAAATATTTCATCAAAATATTAGATAATAATAATGAACTTTATAGGCATTCCATCATAAACTTTAATGTCTCTTACTTAATCTCAAATATTTAAGAGTCAAAGATATTAAAGTTTTAAATATGATACTTTCACAAAATTCAAAGTATTTCTAAAAATTATCTAAAAATAAACACAAAAAAGAGCAAAAGTAAAATTTATAGTAAGCATAAAAAATAATGGACATCAATTATTAATGTGGTACTAACATCTTATGTATCACCCTTTTTCAAAGTAAGGAATGGTTGTCTTATCCTTTAACGTCAGTTAGACACAAAATCAATGTATAAGCTTTTCACATTTTCCACCAAAGTCTTCAAATGCCTTCCTTGGATGATGATTGTGAAGAATACTAATGTCTTAAATTTTCATATAAAACTTTAGACATTAGTTATTTTTTAAAATCGACATATTAAGTTTTCCATTAATTTAAAAAATCCAACCACATTAATGTAGATATTTGTCATAATCGTTATTTGTCTTTTTAAATTTACATATGAATTCAAAAATGTCTCTATATCAAAATAGACATTAATGATAGTAAAAAATTGATGTCTATCCACCATTAATTATTTATTTTGTAGTAATGAGAGCCTTACATTATAATGTTAAGTGCTTACGTGGAAAAAATTTAAACCAAAGCTTATATTTTGAATTAGGGCCCTAAAAAATTGTTGTATAGTTGAGGCCTTACTCATGTGGACTAGGGTTTATGCTTTACCAATAAACACATTATATAACAAAATCAACAAAGCACAACAAACTATTAGGAAATTTTTGTAAGATGTTGATGATAATGATGCAAAAGCAAGGCGTTGGCATAATTCAAGATAAAAGTAGTAAATGAGTAAGACATAGATAATTTAATATGGTTCAACTTTTAACCTATTCCATGAGCGATAATAAAAAATAAATTCACTAGAGGAATCATAGAAAGAATATAAAATATTTAAATACTCTCAAATTCACATTCCATGTGCACTTAAATACATCACAATCTTCTTCCAATTGGCAATATATTTCTCACAAACACTATATATACTCTTCATTCTATATAATCACCACAAAAATGTATAAGCTAGTTATGGGATCTCAAGTCATCCCCATAAAGATAATAAATATAAGCTCTCTTACCTCTCTCCTTTTTTTATAAACAAACTTTGATCATAATATTAAATAATAGGATTTATTTGATTTGATCATAATTCGATTTCATCAAAATTCAAACTTAAACAAGACAAAGATGTAAATAGGTAATTGTCTTATTTTTTGAAAAAATTATGTTTTGTGTCAAAATCTTAACAATTTCCACTTTGACAAAAATTATGTCATTAAAATCAAGTAGTTCCAAATGAAGTAACTTGTCAAATTTAAATCATTTTCTCCACGAATAAGGGATGTCCTCAAAACTCCACTTCTAATGAAGTACTAGCACTTTATATGTGCATTAAAGTAGATTTCACTAAATTTGCTTCATCTTCTCCACAAATAAAAAATATTTTCAAAACTTTACTTCTAATGGAGTATTAGCACTTTATACATGCATCAAAAAGGATATCAACCAAGTTGATTTCATCATTTATATAAAGTTCTTTCAACAAATCACTAAAAAAATACAAATAGAGCTACTACTCAAACAAAATGTAGGATGGATAAACTTTGTAATAGATCTATGTTGAAACTTCTTTAATCATATTAATGCAAGATGAAACCACCAAAATTAGCACAACATGAATGAGATCTAAAGCTAGTAGAATTGAGCTTTAATACCATTTATTAGAAAATGTTGGCAGATGTGAAACCAAGCTCTAATACTATTTGTTGAAAAAATTTTGTAGATGATATATTACATGATCAAAGAAGGATAAAATAACAAGATATAGATAATTTAACATGTCTCAACTTTCAGTCTACCATACAAGCGAAGATAAGAAACAAATCCACTAGAAGATTTATAGAAAGAATAAAAAGTATTTAATCACTCTTAAATTCACATTCTAAATACACTCATACATCTCGCAATCTTTCTCTCCTCACTGTCCTAGGTACATTTTCATAAACAATATATATATATATATTGTTTACTCTAAATAATCATTATAAAAGAGTAAGAATTAATTGTAAAATCCAAGTCACCTTCATGAGAGTAACAAGTACAAACTCTCTCACCACTTTGCTCTTCCCATAGATAAACCTTGTACAATACAAATATTTATAATCTAAAATATTTATCTAAGAATAAGTTTAATTTGTTCACTATATTAAATAATAAAATTTAGAACGTAATTCTATCTCATTAAATTTCAAACTTAAACAAAAATAAGACATAAATAGGTAATTATTCAATTTTATAAGAAAAAAATAGGATTCGTGTCATCAACACAAACAAATCTCAAGTTCTTCATTTCTTTCTCCCATTTTTTATTTTTCTCCATCAACTTAATTTAGTCAAGGCCGTGCTTTCATTGTTCTTGTTCTTATCATTCTTCTCTTTTGCAATGAATAGTGCATATTCACGATTTTCTTGCTTCCATTTAAAAAACTCACCACTCATATCCTCATTTCGACTGTTGTTTAACATGATTGAGATATTTTTGGTAACTTTACGTTACACTGAGATCAAACAAGATAGAAGAGACCTCTTGGGGTTGTTGTAGCTAATTTTTCTATTGGTTTTTATTTCTGCTGACAACCTTATTGGGTTAGGAATTTCAGTTTACGAAATAAAATTTAATTTAGTTCCAATCAAATAGAAATTTTAGTTGTTACCTCAGATATAATAATTCACTATTCAAATGAAATATAAATAACCGCATTATATATAATAATTCACATTAAATCTGTGAAACTGGGAATTAATTTCAAATTTGAAGAGTAATGTCTATCATTAAAAATAAGAATCATTTTCAGATATTTAAGACTACATTGAGATAAAAAAAATTAAGACTAAATTATTAATTTACCTAAAGTATATATTATAAATAGAGTTAATATTTAATTTATTATCAGTGTAAACTATTTTATATTATCAATTAAAAAATTATACATTATTAAAAAAGTAATAATAATTAATATTTTTCATTATCAAGTTTTAACAATTTTTATTAATATGACAATATATAAATAAGTAATAGTATAATTTTATACTAATAATAAATTAAATTTAAATCCTTATATATATAATTCATATATTACATTCAGTCTTATTTTAATTATTAAATTGGTCGTACTAACAAGCTAATTGCAAAAGGAATTAGTTAATGAACTTAAAAAATATGTGATATACTTTGGCTTTGGGTCTTCTCGACATTAATGTACCTAAGAATAATATGATGGTATTTAAATTTAGGGTAATTCTCACACCAAGTTGAGGTAGTACTACCTGAACTCTCTTTTAATTTTGATTTGATATCTTATTTGACATGATATAAGAGTGAAATACTATAAAATAAAATATTATAAATTTTACTATAAATGTTTACATTTATATTACAATTTAAATTTTAATTATATTATTTCTTTCTTAATTTTCTTATTTGAATATTAATTTGACATTGATTCAATATTTAATTCATTATAAAGTTACAATAAAATCATTTAATAATCATGCATTTTTTTCGGTATACTTACAATTTTTTACATTTGTGCAATGTATCATTATATCACAAAAATCTCGTAATATTTCTCCCATAAATTATAACATTTTACTCTTACACAATATTTTTCATACTTCAGACAATTGTTAAATTTATATTACCATTTGCACATATAATAGTATTTTAGATAACCTTCATGCAAGTCCTATATAATTTTCACAAGATTTGTATATGACTCATAAGTCTACCACAAAACCAATACCATACTTCCCATATTTCATATAATTGTAAAACTTATGTCAATGCTTGCAAA
Source organism: Sindora glabra (assembly GCA_020226215.1). Classification (NCBI taxonomy): domain Eukaryota; kingdom Viridiplantae; phylum Streptophyta; class Magnoliopsida; order Fabales; family Fabaceae; genus Sindora; species Sindora glabra. The sequence goes on from CM035234.1 coordinate 40,629,322, forward strand.
CTTAATGGTAATTATATCATAAATTTTGCAAGGCATACATATAATCCATAATTTGATGTAAGTCTACCATAAAATTATGAAACAAAATCATATTACAACATAATACTTTCTATACTTCATGTAATTTCATACATTATATTACTACTTGCAAACATAATTACATTTTAGGTAGCCGTCACACAAGTTATACCATAATGCCCATAAAACACAAGATATACAAAAGTTAAAAATTACCATAAAATTATGCAATAAAGGTTAAAAATTATATAAGTTTACCTCATACAAAAGTAGCATGAGATAGTATCAATACTACCTCTTTTTTCAAGATAGTTCTGGAGAAGGACTTTTAAATTTATTATTTATACTAAATTACTTCTTCCCTATTTGGAACATATAAAAATAAGATTTTATTTTATTTTAAAATAATTTTATATAAAATAGAATTTTTAATTTAAGTTTAACAAATTTTATTTTATTTTATTTACTATTCCTGTTTTAAAACACGTGTTGTATGATATTTTTACATTATTCTTATATTTTAGTTATCATAATATCACTAAAATCACCTTTCAGTTGAATATAATACATTTTTTATTATGTTTTAAATAAAAGAATTCATTTATAAACCAACTAGATTATTGTTCGTAACATTATTTATATACATTAAAATTTATTTATAATTGAATTGAAGAAATTTCTTTGGAAATGAATTAAAATCAATATTTTAGAAAATTGATTGAATAAATCATTTGTGATCTCAAAATTATTTAAATCAGCCCTAAAAGAGTGAAAAGCCTTGAAATTTTATTTTTGACACAGCAAAATACTATAAATGAGGATGAACATTCCATTTCAGTTAGCTTTTTCCTATTTTCGTCTCTAATTTTCCTCTTGCTTAAATCTGTATTCAAAAAAAAAATCCTAATATTATCCTTATTTCTCCAATTATAGACACATAGAATCCGATCCCCCTCTTTAGAATACACTTTCTATTAAATATTTGCTAGTCCCAACTTGCAAAACAAATTCCATTTTTCCCGGTACATCAATGCAAGTTCTTTTTAAATTGTATTTGAATCTTATCTTTTTCATTTTTGTCATTTTTTGCCATATTAAAAAAAGACATATGTAAAATTTTCTGCGAATCTCATCTCATTATATATAAAAATAAATTCTAAATTTTATTATATATGAAAATTCTATGTTTATCTCTTTCCTATAAAAAAAGAAATTAAGATAATATAAATTCTTATAAAATACTCGTTGAGACGCTAAAAATAATAGAAATCTTATGCCACAAGGTTGAGCAAAGTAAAGTACATAATTATGTCGTACCTGTATGCCTTTATTTTTTTTTCTTTAAATAGGTACAACTAATTTACTATTATTTTTTAAAGTAAAAGCCAGAAACGTAGCGGTTAACACTACCATAATTTCTCCCATAGCAAAGATTGCGGTACCATTAAAGTTCAAGGCATTGTCTAATCCAATTAAAGTTCGTATCACATGATATATGGTATTCTTTTTTTTCCTTATTTCCTCAACTTCTCATGTGAAAGGATGCTATGCCTATAAGTAGCTGACCCACCTCCTTATTAAAAAAATGGAAAAAGAACAAAGTACCCTGAATGATTTATGATATACAATTAACCTTCTAACTAATTTTAATAATGTACAATTTATTTATCTAAATTATCAATTTGTATGATTTACTTCTTTCAATAATCTTCTACCCGAACGTATAAGAATTTATATGTCTTGCACTAAAGTAAACCTTCTTCTTCTAACATCGGTTTTAAACACAAAAATTTAACATTGCAGCCTTCAATTTGAGAAATTCTTCTCAAATTTCTTGCTGATGGACACCTCTCTTCTCTTCTATGGCATATTTCTGCACAAACTCCCGTGCCAAAGTCAATATAAACATCCCAAAGACCATCTTTCATCATACCATCAATGATGATATCATTTCCTATTCGAGATCCCCTCCTGGTCCAGGTAAAATGCATAAAAGAATATATTGAAACACATTAATTAAACATCCCAAAATTGGAAAACATTTATTTTGTCTACTGTCATTTGTTCTCGTTTGGTTATTATTTTATGATTTAATTACGGAAAAGCATATGGTGTACCTATATAAATTTAGTATTAAATCAATAATTATGATTTAACTAATTTTAAAATAATAAGAAGTTCCATCCAAAATTAATTAAATCATGATTATTAATTTAGTTATGTAAATTTACATCATTAAAAAAATCAATACAAGAGTGGTCCCTCCCTTCAATTAATGTCATTTTTCCTCTACAGTTCATTAGCCAATGCAAATTCAATTTGAGTATATTTCATTCAAATTCCATCCAAAACCTTTACGGCGACTTTCGCAGTAACAAAAGAAACGAATGGAAGGGACAGGAAAAAATGGATAATTCTCTCCAGAATTTCATAAGTCAAGTAACATTTAATAATTAATATGAAAGATATTAGAGAATTAATAGTAAATCTTGAATCTCCTTCTCTTCGCAGTTAAAAGTAACAAATAAGACAACCTTCCCCTCATTTTCGACCATTTAAACATAGCACTAGTTATTGTCACACTTAAACATATGCAGAAGATTTTAAAAACTTATGGTCACTCAAAATTCAATAAGTCACTTCACAAAATAAAATATCAACAGTAAGAATCAAAATAACCATTTTAAATAAAATCGAAGTCGAATGTTCATACAAGTGTTAAGAACTAAAGTTACTAACAATTTCGGATAAAAGATGCAACAAGATTGAAAGTTTCATATCAAATTTAAGGTGAAAATAAAGTGATTTGGTGCAGGTCAACAAGATTCATAAAACAAAATGACAGGTCAAAAGTTTTTAATTCAAGAAAAATATTTGAGAATTTTTAGAAAATGTTATCATCCTTATTTTAAATTTGATTTGAGATTCTAAGATACAAAATGACATAATTTAAACCAATGGGATAAAATGCAAATGTGCCAAAAGATTAAATTTATGTTATTCCAAAAATTTGGTATTGTAATAAAGACTTTCTAGTTCCAAATGTAATTCTTCAATTATTTCATTTTCAAACCAATTTAAACAACTTGCTCAGCTTAGCTCTTCAGAATGCATAACAATTTTCTTTTATTTTTTGCATGCTTACAGTCACATCACCATATAAACCACAATAATAGGAGTAAATATTCATACTATGCCAAATTCAGTTGATCCCTATTAAAATAATTATTCTGTTAATATTATAATCTTATAGTTATATAATATATGATTAAAAAAAGAAAACTCCAGCATGAAGCAATGCATATATGCCTCGTTATCCTAAAAGTGAGAGCCAAAAGTAAGCATTGAAAATAAAGGCAAGATCTAATTGAGAGTGACATAGTACTCACAAGACAATACAAAACTTTTTTCTTATATAAAGATAGTTCTTGTCCCAATCTCCATCCCAACAACCTTAAACTTGCATTCATCAAACTGAAAAAAAAAAAATAGAACTCTTAGACAATGGCAAGAAATCTCTCTATTCTCTCTCCCCTTCTCTTCTATCTGTGTGCATTTTGCTCCACCATAGGTAATTCTTGCTCCTCTTCTTGATTCTTGATTATTATGTGTAATTATATTTTTGTTTGTTCATTACTCTTGTTATTGGTTGCAGATGCAGCTCAACTCATTCTAGTGAACAATTGTATTGAAAGCGTTTGGCCTGGCATACTAGGCAGTGCAGGCCATCCAACTCCGCAAGATGGCGGATTTCATCTCGGATGCGGCGAGGAAGTGGTGTTCGATGTGCCTGAGAAGTGGTCAGGCAGAATCTGGGGCAGGCAAGAGTGTAACTTTGACAACAACGCCAACGGTTCGTGTGCCACTGGCGACTGCTTTGGCCAGCTACATTGCAATGGGAGAGGAGGCGTGCCGCCTGCCACGGTGGTGGAAATGACATTAGGATCATCGTCATCACCATTGCATTTCTACGATGTGAGCTTGGTGGATGGCTTCAATCTTCCTGTGTCCATGAAGCCGGTTGGCGGTGGAATTGGATGTGGAGTGGCTTCTTGTGAGGTTGATTTGAATATCTGCTGTCCTTCTGCATTGGAAGTTAAGAGAAATGGGAGAGTTGTGGGTTGCAAGAGTGCATGTTTGGCTATGCAATCAGCCAAGTATTGCTGCACTGGGAATTATTCTGATCCCAAGACTTGCAAGCCTACACTTTTTGCCCATTTGTTTAAGGCTATTTGTCCCAAGGCTTATAGTTATGCATATGATGATTCTAGTAGCCTTAATAGATGCAGGGCTTCGCGGTATGTCATCACTTTCTGCCCTCCCCCATAAGAAAGAGAAACTATTGCAAAGTCTTAATTCATCGTAGATTGTGAAGAGAAAAATAGATACAATAATACGCGTGGGTCTTCCAACTAATGTGTAATTTGGAGAAATTCTTGCATGGATCAGATTCATTGTGGACCTGCAATATAACAACTGTGGGACCCACTTATACATGAGATTTACATTTATTATTGTATGTATCTATCTCTCTCCTCAAATTCACGATGTATTAAGCATATGCACGAATTTCTCTTCAACTAGATAAAACTACTCCATACAAGAATTCTTTTCCAAAGAGGGATTCTAAAAGAAAGTGAAGCTCCTGTGAGGGATCTTCCAATTAAGACTCTAAATTTCATTGGTGAAGAAGAAATCTCTTACGGGCGGGGTCAGCTTTTAAAAAGTATAGTTTGTATTAGTTGTCTTAAGCTTTTCCTTACTCTTGCTTAGGGGATAGAAATAGTTCCTCCTTGTGAAAGGACAGTACAAGTATATGGAGGAGGATATTTTTGCTGTAATTCTAATTAATGATGCTTTACCATGGACTTAGTTTAATGTAATTTACTTGAGAATAGTTAGCTGTTAATTTTATACAATTACCAACCTGCTATCAAATATTTGTTTTCTCTTCTGATATATTGAGCAGAAATAGATCCCGCACTTTCAGGTCGGGGTAAATTTTATGGCACTCTAAAGCATACATATAAAGCTGCAATTAACTGCAGTTACTTCTGCAGCTAGTTAATCAGGGTTTGCAAAAAGAAAGTGCTGGTGTGAATGAACATGCGTAAGTTCAAGGTTATCAAACTGCTAATAGCAGCAAACATGGGCTCCATATGTACAAAAGTATACACTCACTCAAGCTCTGTCAAATTGTCAATCATATTCATACATAAGTTACACCTACGTTGCATTCACCTTTTTATCTTTCCTGAGGAGGAAAAAAAAAAAGATTACATATACTTTTTTCTAACTATGTACACATTGCATAATTCATAAATATTATTTAAGATTACTCTATATATTCAAAAATCTACTATATACCATTATAACTTTATTTAAGTTAAAAAATTTAAGAGAACTTAAATATATAAATAAATTTCATATCAACACTTATTCATATATTATTAAGTTGTAAGAAAATTTTTAAATTTATTACTTTTTATCAAAAATTTTAATTACACTTTTTTTTAATAATATAACATCTTCATACTCACTAATAATATAAATAATTTTCAATTAACAATAATTGAATTAATATAGACATAGACGATACCATTTGATCAATTCAATTAGTACTATTTTTTAAGTGTTTTTATATCAATGTATTTCAATATAAATTTTTTCAAATTTACATCCAAAGAAAATTTAAATTCAAAAGTAACAAATCACATAAAATATTCTAATAAAGAATTTTTATTAATTTATTTTATAATTTCTTACCACTTTTATATTAATAAATTCACCTATTGCCTTAATAAAAATAAAAATAATAATAATAATAATAATAATAATAACAATAATAATAATTTGAACTTATTAAAAATTTTTTTAACAAATCATATTTAAAGAAACTTTTTCCGATGAACTTAGAAAGACAACATATAAATCAAGAAAAAATTAAAAATTTTTAAAAAATTAATTTAATTTTAATTTTTAGATTTAATAGAGAATGTAATTAACTCATTTAATTTATAAATTTTCTATTAAAATTTTAACTTATTTAAAATATTTTTACAATAAAAATATTTACAAATCATATTTAAAGGAAAACATAATTTAAAAAGACTCTTTCTAACAAATGTGAACAACTTATTTATTGATAGTATAAAGAATAATACAAATATAGCAGAGCCAATATAAACTATGACTTGAATGATTAACTAATTTTTAAAATTATATTTATTACTATTTAAATTATATATTTTAATAAATAACTTTCACCCTAAAGCAAAAAATATCAACTATTATTCTATTACTATTAAAAAAATTTATGCAAAAATAAATTTAAATAAAATATATTATATAATGCAATAAATAAAAGAAATAAAAATAATATCTTAATCGTAAAGTATAAATAAAATTTCATTAATGTGTATTTAATTTGATATCTAGTGCTTGAAATTTGATATCAAGAAAATATTCATAAAATTTAAATAAATAATATTAATTTTTATTTTTAAATATTTTTATTAAAAATGTAAATAAGAAATTCAATTAATACTATATATAACCTTAACTTATTTAAAATTTTATAATAAAAATAAAATATATCATATTATATTATATTTATACTATTTAATAATCTTAATATTTAAAATACAAATAATATGAATGAACATAAAAAAAAGTGTAACAAAACACATTAAAATAAGAGAAATAATATGTGAACTATAAAGTAAAAAGAGTTAAAAAGAGAATATATACAATAAATAAAATAAACAAAAGTAACACATAAAATAAATGCCTTTCCAAAATTCTCTCTATTAATATATATTTATTTTCACATATAGTACTTCAAAATTGATATAAAAAATGTTGAAAAAATTTAATTAAATAAATTTAATTTTAATATTCAAATATTGTTATTAAAAATTATAATATGTAATTTATTAATTCAATTGGTAATTTTTATACTAAAATTTTAATTTAATTAAAATATTTATAAATTTTAAAATAAAATATATAATATTATACTTATACTACTTAGTCATATTGATCTCCCAATTACAAGTAATATATGTGGCCATGAAAAATTTAAAAAAAAAAGAACAAAGAAAATAAAAAAAATAATATCTAATTTAAAAATAATAAAATTTAAAATAAAATGTATAATAAAATAATTTAATTTAATTAAATAAAATCTTTATTGATTTAGAAAAAAAATTTGTAAAAGGATATACTATAATAAATTTATATTACTTAATAGTATTTGAATTGTAAATATTACAAGTGAAAAGAAAAAAAATATGAGAAATAATACATAAAGTATAAAACCTTAACAAAATTTTAATTAATATGTATTTAATTCAACATATAATATTTAAAATTTGATATTAAGAAAATGTTAACATAATTTAAATAAATAAATTTAATTTTTAATCTTCAATTATTGTATTAAAAAATAAAATATATAATTAATTAATTCATTTAATAATTTGTATACTAAAATATTAATTTATTTAAAATATTTACAAAAGTTTGAAATATAAAATATAATATACATATATATACACTACTTAATATCTGAATTATAAATAATAAAATAAAAAATAAAAAAACATGAAACAAAATAAATAAAAAGTAGAAAAGCAATACTCAAATTATAAAGCACTAAAAGTTAATGATAAAATATATAATAAATAAATTAATTTAATTAAATAAAGATTCAAATTATTTAAAACATTTTGTCCTATAAAATTATATTAAAATTATAATATTCAATTGTATTTAAATTATAAATAGTATAAATGAAAAGTAAAAACATAAAAAATGATATATATATATGGGGTTAGTGTTGGGCTGGAAAAATTTTTCTCCTAGCCCAACACGTATCGCCAAAAAAACTCACCGAAAGAACCTCATATACTTGAGACAGTATAGATATAGACATAGATACAAAAGTATAGATTGGGTGGTATGCTGTAAAGACTGCTAGCTAGCAATAGCCTCATAAAAGAAAAAGAATTGACACATGGCTTACGAAACTCTGCTTTCTTGCTTTAATTATCTTAGCAGATACTAAGCAATGGGCAACACATGAGTGTAAAACAAAGCCGAGATAAAGACTATAGAGGGAGCAATGAGGTTAAAGAAAAGGTACATATCTGTTATATAAAGTACGGTGATCAGTTTAGTAAAGGAAAAAATAACAATAGAACAAAACTGAGCTCTTTCATCTAGGAGGATCATCTGCCTGTACATTGGCATCCCCATCTCTTCTTGAACTAACTTGATTATCAGTTGCAGCAGACGACAAGCCTGGCCCAAGAAGTAAAGGGGCCGCCTTCTTTTCAGAACTCGAGTCTTTCCTGGAAGAAGGATTTGGAGCCCAAGCTCTCAGAGGAGGCTCAAAATGTTTGCTGGCAACATCTGGCGCAGGCTCATCTTCGCCGGGAAGGACAAGAAGTCCTTTCTCTCTGAGAGAAGATGGTTCGTTGAAGCATGTACTCCATAGGGAGTCCACGAGCTGCCTCTCCTCCATAGCAGCCCCAAGATCCTCGCTTGACATCAAACTAATACCATCTATCCGTTCTTGGAGAAGTTGCTTCATCTTTTCATCATGTTCTCCTACTTTACCAAAGGTGCCATCTTTTTTGTCACGAGCAAGGTCAAGAAGGCCCCGTAGCGCAGCCTCTCGGACATCAGGGTCTTCGCTTGAGGCAAGGTGCATCATTATACGAGGAAATCCTAGTTCATTTACAATGTTGCAGTCCGCGCTATTTTCATGCAGTAGATAATGGATCAAGTTGAGAGCTTTCCTAAAAGATGGTAGAAATGACAAAATCAACAACATCCTTAGAAAATAAATGACTGGAAAATATAACTAATCAAATAAATAGATTTTACGTCACTGGAATAAAAAGGCAAAGACATCAAAACAATAGAAATGATTAGCTCTATCTAGAAAAGCTTGGCAAATCAATGATAAAGTAGAAATAATAATGCAGTAGAATCTACAAACCAAAAAAAAAACCCCAGGGGGGAGGGAGGGGGAGTAAGGCAGTAGATCATCCTTAATTACCTTTGAAATCTCACATTTTCTGAAATTAAGGCATCTCTTAAGGCTGCATAGCCATTTGCAAGACGAAATGCAGCTATACCAGGTTTGTTGTGCCGAATCAATGCTGTGAAGTCATCCCAAAGAAGAAAAAAGTCAATACCATAGCAAACTTGGTAAACAAGAGTTAGATACCACAAAAAACACAGAATACTCACAAGATATTGCACCAAGAGCCTTAGCCCGAACATTCAAATCAGGATCAGAACTGAAATTAGTGACAAGAGGTTCAAAGCCATTAGCTTCCATAACCAGTTGCTGACTCCGGGGATTATTCTGGACAACAGTGGTCACAACATCAGCAGCCTTCGCACGAATATTGGCATGGGAGTTCTTGAGATAGCCAAGAAGAGGAACCAAACCACCAATTGAATGAAGATCTGGGGCACCAAAATAGATTAAGCATACTCTTGTAGTTAATGATCAAAACAGGTTTTTAGGGAAGAACTCAATAATTACATCCAAAAAGAGAGAGAGGAGATCATATCAATAATTACATCAACTTCTTAGACTAACTAAAGCAAAATCCTATCTCTGCTGTGCTGATCGAAGCCATAAACAATGCAATGAAATGAGAATGAGAAGAGAAAAACAATTAGATTCCCAAGGGAAAAGGAAAAAAACATTCAAGAGTTTTCAATAAAATTTACTATTCAGAATACATTAATGAACCAATACAACACTATAAGTCATAATCAACCATATATTTCTCAAAGGTAATTTTTTTTTTCCCCTTGTAAATCAATGAACGCTGACTAGAAGCAACTACTGAAATCACAGATTTAATGTAAATCACAAACCTAAATTTATAAGAAATTCCTATTGGCTGCTGCCAAGAGAATGCATATGCAAGATAATGAAGTCTTGAACACATGAATGATACACAGAGTTGTAGCTTCAACAAAATGAAGCTCATGATCAATCCAAAACACATACCATTTGCCATATCAATTGACTCAACATGCTCCTGCAACTCATCCAACATATCTGTCAATATTCAGGCAAGGTGCCAACAGGAAAGGTTAGCATGATAATTAAAAGGTAAATGTTACTTGTTTTTATATTAAGTTGGCTTTTAACCAACACAAATGTTTAATACCTTCAATGTCAGCTGGGGTAACCCCTTGAGACTCCAAAACTTGCTCTGGAGTTTGCATTACAAGAGTGATCTCTTTCATACGTTTTATGACATCAATGGTCTGCGCTTGCATAGCTTCCATAAACCATCTTCGATCCTCCTCACTGATACACAAAATGGAAATTAATTGTACCAAGTCCACTGAATATTCAATTCTGGTTCTCATCCAAATAAGAAAGTGAAAACCCAATAGAGGAGGAAAACAATTTTGATACCCGTAATGATCTGAATTAAAAGCTAAATAAATTTGAGCCCAGTTGGAAAATTGTACATATGGTCAAGCATTGTTTACATCTAAAACTAAGGAATAAGCAAATCTTTATACTTGAATTAATCAGAATCATCATTAAGAGCTAAGTTGATAAGATACCAATTTTTACACTTCTGATAACCTGGACTATCATTAAGAGCTTAAGATCTAACATAATAAGAACAAAAATTTCAAAAGAGTGCTCCTTGCTTTCATCTAGAATTAAGAATAACCAAATTCTATACCTGTCTTAACAGGAATATTTATTACCCCTCGTTAGGAACCAAAAAAAAAAAAAAAGAACTCAATTAATTCGAAATTGAATTTTTGAATAATTCAATCCAATTCAAAATGAATTGAATTCTCACTTTTTATGGTTGCAAATGAGGGGTAAAAACTAACATCACAAGAACATAATTGAGGAAAATTAAACTACAAATGGGCAGCCATTCAAAGAAACCAACTTTTATAGTTCAATGATTTTAACTATCACTAAGAACTAACTTAACGATCAAGTCATGAACCCAATTGGAAACAATAGAAATTTACATGTGAGAAGACATTGTTTACAGGCAAAACTAAGAGAAAAGCATCTCCTATACGTGCAAAAATCTTCGCTAAGTTAAGAACCCAATTGAAATTAATACATAAATGACTGTGCATATGGGCAGGCATTGAGTACACAATAATAACAAAGAACAATAAGAGCTGACATAAGTTTAATTGCTAGTTAAAAAGAGGGAAATGGGTGAATCGAACGACAGAACAAAGACATTAGACAGGCAGAAATTGCACCTCAAATTGCGAGCGGAACCGGTTCCATCAGAGTGACCAAGACTCCATTTGAGCAAGCCTTCCCAGTTGGTTCCGTCTTTGGCCATTCGTGACTGTTTTCAGGATACAACCCAAAAAATCCACTAAGCTATGACAATCTCTCTCTTTCTAAATTTGCCCCAAGAAAAACCTTTAGTTTTCCGAAGAATAAACAGGTTTTTGATTCCGAGGGGGAAATATAGATATATAGGCGCAAAGAGGGATTCAAGAAACTTCTCCAGAATTCGGGAGGGTGGTGAAGGCAGGAGGAGATGGTCAGCTGTGGAGATTCATGGCGGTACGGAAACTGGGGTAGATGGGCCTCCTACAAAGGCCCAATAAGACAATTGTTGAAACAGAAATTGTTTTTGTTGATCTAATTTCGAGAAAAAAATGAAAGCCCATTATTGGCCCACAAAGATATTCTTTAGAGAAGTTCTTTTTCATTGTGCTTTCTTTTAGGTTGAAAAAAAAATTATGTTTTCTTTTAAATTTTATGAAATATTTAATTATAAAATACATGTAATATTAAGTAGGGATGGATACGAGTCAAACTGTGAAACTTGACTCGAAACTCAATTTGTATTCATATGAAGTAATACGAACTAATTTTTAAAAGAACTAATCTCAAGTAAGTAAATAAAAATTAAAATAAATGAAATTAGTTCGTATTAGTGATTCGTCAGCCCGACTCATATAATTCATTTTAGTCTAAAATTATTTTTAATAGATGTAATATAAATTTATTTAAATAAACACATAATACATAATATTATATTTAATATCATAATTTATTTTATAAATATTATTAAGATGTTTTTATATATAATTAATTTATCAAATTGGTTCATAAAACAAAATATCAAACCAATCGTAAATCAAATTTAGTTTATTTAGCAATCAAGCTAATTTTTTAGATTTAGGTTCAATTCATGGATTCAATTTATTAATTAATTTTTTAATCAAATCATAAATAGTTCACAAGTTAGTAAGTAAAATGATGTTAATTAAATCAACTATAAATTCATAAATTATAGAATGGTTATGTTTTCAACAAAAAAAGTGTATAATTATATTTTAAAAAGTTAATAAAATTATTTTATTCTTGTTGATTACTCTTATTTCTAAATAATGTATTATTTTTTATACACTAATAATGTAAGGTGTTTTAAATTGACATTAAATCAAATTTAAACTTATATACAAATTGTTACGTTTATATTAAAAGTTAATTTCGATCAATTGATTGTATAAATATGTTTTATATTATCATTTTTTTCATGTTATTAAAAAAATGTTAAAATTTTTTATTGTTAAAAAAATTTAATTTTTTATTACACGCCAACTTTTTTTGTAGCAAGAGTGATAAGTCATCTAATATATACGTAATATTTGAATTTAAATGGAAGTCAGTAAAAAGGAAGTCCTGTGAACAATATCAATGTCATTACACCACAAGTATGTTGATTATAGCCACAAATTAGTTGTTAAGAATATAATAACACTAATAATTGTCAAATCTAATATCAGTTCTTAACGGTAAGGGATGTTTAGTTTTTTTAACATTTTTAAGAATATTTCAAGGGAATATTACATTATTATATTTAGTTCAAAGTTTAAAAAAAATCTAAAAATATCACATTTTCAAGAATATTTTTCACTCAACTTTTCCCTTAAAATATTTTCATGAGAAAATGTGAATATCTCATAATCCTATAGAAATGGGAATGTTGATACTAAAATTAAAGGATAAAATTATCCTCACATTTAATTCTCTCTCTTATTTATCATTTTATTAATTAATTTTTAATTTAATCTAGGAAATAATTATCATTCTATTTTTAAATATTTTTATTATTGAAAAATTCAATAATATTAATTTTTTAACTGCAATTCCTTTTCTATTATTGTTCCTAATGTTTAGAATATTATTTTAATATATTTATATATAGATATAATTTCTTTTACTAGAGAATTATATAACGGGTTTAAAATTTTTTTAGAAAGGCATATTTATACATAAAAATATAAAATAATAATATTAATTTATTCCAAATGAAGAATATGTTAATTGTTAAAATATAATACATTAAATATTAAAATATAATAAAATATAAAATATTTTTATATATATTTCAATGAATTTTTTAGTGATAAATATTATATTTTAATTTATTAGGTGTTAAAAAAATTTTAATTATTTATGTATTTTTAAATAAAAATATGATTTATTATATTATATTTTATAATAAAAAAATTTAATAAGAGTATTTTTTAAACAATCTCAAAATTTCTAAAAATATTAAATATGATCTAACATAATATAACATATACAGGAATCTAGTGAAATATTCTCAAAAAATTTATAATAAATTAAATATAAAAATATTACATTCCTATTAATTAAATTCTCAGAAATCATAATCCCAAGAATGTATATTTTCCTAAGAATGTAAGATTTCAGAAACTAAATGCCGCCTAATAATTATCAAATTTAATATCACTTCTTATGGTACCTTTTTTATACAATAAAAAAGTTATTTCTCCTTTTTTTATATATTTGTATAATGTGTTAACATTTGGCTAAAATTTTTCCTCCCATTTTTTCTTTCTTTTTATGCACTTTTTATTCTTAAAGCTTTACATTTGGGCTTCTTATGTGTGCTCTTTTTAACAAAAGAACAATGACTAAATAAAGGCTTCTAACTCTTATTATTCTCCTTTCAAATTTCAAATAGCCTTTGCTTTTTTTTTTTAGGCCAATGTCTTTAACCCTACATCATTTTCTCTTTCTTCTCTCTCTCTCCAACTTAATCTTTCTCAAACTCTTCCTCTATTTTTCATAGTGGTCTATGTACCTTGGCTTCTTAAATATACTTCTTGTTTTGTTCTTTCTTTCTTTCTTTTCTTGCAGCTTCTTGTCTCACCTCTTCAATCTTTCAAAGTTTCATCTCCTGTATTTTCTCAAATTTCAATATGTCTTCCTCTGTTGTTATAAAAGGTGTCTTAACTTTAATTTCTTCTCATGCGTCTTTTCATTCTTCTTCTTAATCCTTATTTTTCACCTTTGGTTTTTATCTTGATTAGCAGCAAGTATGATAATTTATTTAAATAAATTTGTTTAGAATGATTTGGTTTCAAAATCTAGATAGGCAAGCATTAATCCATATTGTTGCTTGGTCTCATAATCTTGATTATATATGTCATCAATTTTATAAGATTACCTATAAGATATTATTTTAGATCTATTAATGTAAATGCTTGTGAATTGATAGGTTTGTAGGAGCTTTTTTATTTATTTAAGGGTTTCTAATTGTCTTTTTTTTTATAGTCCCAACTTTTAAATATAATATTTTTTTATTTTGGTGTTTATCTAAAGTAACAACCTTAGAAGCATATTACAATTTTTCTTTGGAAATTTCAATTATTATAATTTTTTCTCAATTTCAATACACTATGTGTTTGATTTGCCATTTTTACATCTAAACAAGACTTCATGAAAGTTCCTTAGCAATCATTTTTTTAGGCTTATATGCCACAATACATCAAAATAAGAAATAATAAAAAAATATTGTTATGAAATAATAAAACATAAGTTAGAAGGCAATGCATAAATAATTGTTTATTTTTCATAATGGTTGTTATGGTATAAAGGATGATGATTTGAATATGAATTGTTATGTCTATTAGTTGTTGGATGCTGATCATTGTAACTTTCAAGAAGCATGATAAGCAAAAGCACATTGATTAGTTAAAAGTGTCCTTTAAAATATCATTATAAAATAGAAAAAGAAAACTTTAAATTCAATCCTTTGACCTTTTGCACTTGACTATTAGAATTTTGATGAAATTCAAAGTTCAAACAAAAAATAATTAACAAAGATTACAAAATTAAGGAGACTTTTCAACAGAAAATTGCAAAGGGGATACATTGCATATAGATTTTATTCCCTTTCATCTAATCTTGAATGTGTGTATTAATTTGTTTTTTGTATTTTTCTATCCATTTTAGCAATAAAATATTACTATACAAGATTTTATTAAAACTAATCATTTTTATCTTTGATGACACTTATCAATTGCTTTATCTTGGCCATTTTAGAATACATGGACTATTAAAGAGGTAGATGTTTATAATCTTCCTCATTTCTAGTTCGTCTATTTTTTCTAATGTTAATTCACTACTAATTTTGAGAACACTACCCTATGAAAATTTTATTTTCATCAATGTTTTCAAGATTGATGACCCTATGGGACTTTTGGTTAGATAACTTATATTAATAATTAACAAGAAGTGTAATATAGAAAAATAATTACATTAGAATTTATATTAATATGGTCTACATTTTTATAAGTTGATTGCTTTCTAATGGAAGGTTTCTTACTCAATTAGATAAGTTATTCCTTTTAATAATTACTATAGTAGAAGTAATGAAAGGACTTCTAAAGCTTGGTAAAATGGCAAAGATACAAATCAAGGAGACTAATGCAAGCTAATGAAAGATCAATACTAATAGATTATATATTTGCATATGTTAATAATAATGATCCTAGAGGACTAACAGTATGCAATAAACTTAGGAAAAAAATGCCAAAGTGATTCAAAAGATTTGATGTGATCTATACCATTTGTAGGTAATTTCTATATTTTAAATACTTTTTGTATCATATATTACATGGGTTTTATCCTTAGGTAGACATATATTTAAACCCTGATTCTAACATCTTTATTTAGATTAAAGTACATATATTCATTTGAATTTTCTATTTTATTAATGATAAGTTGTTTTAATCTAATTAAGATTATGAAATTCATTTTAAGCATATTGTAATGCTTTAATGAAGAAAAATCAAACATAAAATTTTGCAATGAAAAATGAGACTATAATGCTCACATCTTGTAGTAAAACCTAAATGATCCTTTAATTGTTGATAAAATTATAAGATGTTCATCTATAATTCTTATAACATCATTACAAACATTTAAAAGCTCTTATTCAACTTTATATTGATAAGAACCTAAAAAAGTTCAAATTAAATTTCACACATTTTATTTTAAAAAAACATGAAAAATAGAACAACTTCCATATGTTAGTAAAAATGACAATTAAAGGTATTGGTTAATCTTCATGCTCATTACATTATTGGAACATAATGCCAAATGGTTCACATGCCTATGATATACAATCACACATAATCATGTTCCTCTGTCTTTTTATTTTATGTATGTTAAGCTTGAAATCATCTTCTTTTTGAGTTATAAAATTTGTTATTGCTAAATGAAGCATAGTTTCTTTAAAATATTATATCACCAATAAAGCTTTATTTCTCTAAAATGTAATATCAAAATTAAATTACATAATACTCTATGGTGTTCTCCTAACATAGTTAAGCATTGAATTGTTTGTCTAATATTTATGTAATATTATGTAGGCTTAATACCTTTTTTCACATAAACAAATTTCAATCAACTCTATCATTTTAACAACTTTCAATATAAGCTCATTATTTGCTTAATTGCACTATTCTGGATCACTACTTTTGGATTAATAATGATTGGATGGATACATATAATTTTTCTATTCTTTATGGATAGAATTATTAGTCGTTTAGACTTTTTATACTTATAACTCTAACTCTACTATTTATCTGGGTTTAATGATTTTGAATCTAAATGCAACCTATTTGAGTCATATAAACTCCAATCAATAAGCTCACAACTAACTAAAGAAAAAAAGTCACTGCACCATTATATGATCACCTTATGGATTATTATCCAATGTCATTGCATGTTGGCTTTCAATGACTTTTTTTCTTTAGGAGTTATTTTTATTGTTAAAGTTGTGCACAACTTGACATTTTTTTTCTTTATTTCCATCATACTTTCCTTATCAAGACAATATCAATTTACTTTTGATATGTAATGTTATGCTGTTACAAGAAAATTTACTATAGCTTTTCTTTTAATGTTCATAGATTAGGAAAGTAGAAATAATTCCTAATCTAATAGTTTTGAGAATTAAATAAATGACTTTATTTTATGCCATGCCAAATTTTTAGTTTCTCAACAGTTTATTTGCTTTTGACAAAAATAAGAAATTATCACTACACTGGCTAAAAAACATGCAAAATGAAAACTTTGACTTAAATTTTAAAGATCAAAATAGCTAGAAAATACACTTAGGTTATCAAGTAGCCATAAAATAAGAACTTATCACTACACTTGCTAAAAAACATGCAAAATAAAAAACTTTGACTTAAATTTTAAAGATCAAAGTAGCCAAAAAGTGCACTTAGGTTATTAGGTAAGAAGTATAGTAAAATCCTTTTTACGTAACATAATCTCGATGATAGTTTTCTATAAGTGCTCTTACATCCTCCTTCTTTCTTGAATAGTTTTTTAATTATAGTGATGTGATTTCTAAGGGTAAAGTGAAGCAACTATGTATTCTAAATGACCTAGTAACAAGAACTAAGGCCAAAAGGATTATTAAAGCACTTTAAGGGTTGATGCAAAAAGCTTGGATGTAAAAAGAAGCCAAGTTGGAAGAGTTTGGCTTATCTACATTTTAACCTTAGTAGACTATACATAAGTAGTTAAGTAGCATACTTGAATTTTATTTCTACTTATTAATATTCAAATACAATGTTTAAACATTGAAAGATATTCCACAATATTTGAATATCATGGTTAAATACTTGGCAATCTAATGTACACTCAATTAATTTGTTGATTTTATTTTTTAGAGTTTAAGTCATTTTGGGCATTATATCTATTATACATTTTTAGCCTATTATTTTTAGCACTTTATTTTGGACATTATTGAAGGGTTAATTAGTCTCTTGGCTTAAACCTAATTAGTCCATTAGAACCCATTTAGTTTTGATTAACTTTTGATTTTCTAGTCTTTTAGGGGAGGGTTATTCCTCATTGTCATAACTTTTGATAAATTTATAATTTAAGACTTTTTGTAAGCTCTCTTTTGATTCTTACAAGAATTTCTAACTTATCAAAGAAAATTCAACCTTATAGATTTAATTTTATTTATTAAAGGATTTACATTATTTATAGAATACTTCTTCATTACTAATCACTTCCTGTCTTCTCTAATTTGAAGAGTGATATGAATATCCTTCTTTTTTCAGTTTAGATTTTAGGACAATCCATCATCATAGATTCATATCATATTTTTACAATGTTTCATATTAATATGCAAGTTATCTATTTTCTTTCTTCTTTTATTGTTTATGACCTATTAGAATATTGATGGATGAAGAATTATTCTTAAAATTGAAACTTAGGTGTCATTATTTACTCACTACATTGTTTGGATGCAAGAATAATGCACTTCATTTTTACTTGGTTATGTATAACATGAATCATTAAATTCATATTACTTTTACTAATTAATATGCCTTTGGCTTCCAAACAATATATGTACATTACAACTAGAATTATTTTTATATTGTTATGAAAAACAGTGTTTAGTCATTATAAATATTGCTAAGATTTTTTATAATAGAACATTACTTTCTTCTTGTTATTTTGCAATATCCCTTTTATCACTATATTATAAAGATATATCTAAGGCCTAGTGATCACATATTGTGGTTAAGAGTTAAAATTATACTTGAAATGAATTTTAGTTTCTCATTGATATAAAGTGTTTTTTTTTTATCTTGCTTAGATTTGTTGAATTTAGTTTCTTACTAATATAGAGGATTTTTTTATTAATGTTCCCTTGCTAATCTTTCCTTTCATTATTGTTGATTAATGAAAATAGTATTTAATAACTAAACCCAATCTTATTCTTGGAATAGCAATGGTTTATTTCTTTTTGTTTTCTTAAAATTACAATCTAATTGTCTAAATCTACTATATGAAGAGGTTCAAAATGTGTTTACTTTCTTTAACTTTGTTAGTGGTTTATAATTTGTTGCCACCCTATTTCTTCATACTAATTTTTTTATTGATATTACTTCTTTTGTCATGCAACAAGCATTATAAAATAATTAAATATTTATAATACATTGCTATTTAAATTTGTTAGATTTTAAATATTGATATATAAATCATAATTTTATTGTTAAGTTCTAAAAATATTAAATCTGTGTAAAATCTTCAATTCCTTTTATTCATCATGTAATTTAACATTATATTGTGTAATTTAGAAAGATAGCATGAATGTTACAATGTCACTACTCTTCCATAAGGCATGTAACCAACATAGGAAGTTACTACAAGCATTATTAACATACCAACCTTCCATACAAAAGTTTCAAATGTGTGGGTCCTATATGCACATATAGAACACTTCTGCTTAGTATTTCATTTTCAAAAATTTTTCTTACTTGATTGATTGATAAATTACTATCCAAATATTGTTTTAATTATCCTAACGCTTACATCAATATCATAATTCTTAAACAAGCTTATTTCTATACCAACCTTCCATACAGAAGTTTCAAATGTGTGGGTCCTATATGCATATATGGAACACTTCCACTTAGTATTTCATTTTCAAAATTTTTTCTTACTTGATTGATTGATAAATTAGTATCCAAATATTTTTTTAATTGTCCTAACGCTTACATCAATATCATAATTCTTAAACAAGCCTATTTCTATCCCATCTGTGATAATTAGATACCTAAAGGAAAGATCCCATGAAAAAAAAACCCAAAAAAAAGTGTGTGCGTGTGTATGTGTGTAAGTTTCTTTGAAAATACAATAAGTAAACATAAATCGAGCAAGAGTTATTAAGATTTGAATATTAGTACTAACATACAAAAGCAAGAGTTAAATCCCAAAAGGATAATTTAGATTTATATCTAAGATAGCTAGTCGTATTTCCAAACCTTTCCCAAAAAAAAAAGGGGAAATCAATAATAGCTTGACTTGTCCACTTCAAAAATATAAAACACACACACAAATATCAACTAAGGTTTTATCTCATAATCATTAGTAATCATGCATCATAATACAAGCAATTTCTCATTCACAGTATGATTATCCATATCACAATCTCATCACATCATACACAAATAATAACAAATAAAGAACACAAATAAATCACCTTGTGACTCTCAATTAACCTTATATCCCTATAAGTATATCCTTGTTCCTTCTAAGTCAACCTTATACCCTCTTTAAGTTATTTTTATATTCAGTGTTTGAATAGTCAATATGCCCTTATCCTATTTCTCATCCATTAAATTATCTTATGCTTGAATATCAAATCACAAACATTTCATACCTTTCTTATATAGCCACACATTTTGCTTTCTATAAGTCACCTTATCAATCATATAGGTAATTCTTATATATAGCAAATATTTATCAAGATTACCTTGCCATCATTATATGGTTTCAAGCCAATTTTACTCGGAATCATGAAATTTTACACTTTTTTTATCATGATTAGTCAATGTAAGACAAGTACACTATATCAACCATTAAACAAATATAATAATCATACCAAAAATCATTCTATGTTCACAATTAGGTGTATGCATAAGGATACACATTTACAAAAAGGTATTATCCATTCAAGTTCATATAATAGTATAAGGTTTAAAATTTTAGTTCAAGTAAGATTTACACCATTATATTTATCCTCTACCAATGCCTTCTTTACCCAAGCCCATATCTCATTTCATTATATTAGTTTCATAACCATTGCATTTTTAATCTTAATTCAAGCCAATTAAATCGTGTTATTATCATCATTAGTGGTGTGTGAAAATAAGGACTAAATTAATTATTGGTATCTCAACGATCAACCATTCATTGTCAGTTAGGATGTTTGCCAAAGGACCAAATAATCAATCATTTTATACTACAATTGAACTTACACAAAATTCCAACACAGTGGTAGGTCATTCACCTGGTATTCTGTAAAAATCACAATATTGTTCATTTGACAAATTTTGGTGTCTTAATGCATTTCACAACTTACCAATCCATATCAAATTATCACTACACACTTATAACACCTCATTTAAGCCATTTCTATCATTAAATCAAATCAAACATCATTTATAGACTCATTTTAAAGATTTTTCATTAAAACTTAAAATCTAAGATTAACTAAGCAATTTCAACTAAATCTTCTAGATTAAGAATAAAAGTTCTACTCATCTTTTGTAGAGGAAATTTACGAAGGCTAGATTTATTGTCTTCTAAGCTTAATGAATCAAAATCACAAAGATTTCACATCAAGGTTCCTTTGTTTCCTTCTTTTTTCTCCAAATACTTATATCTCTTGAAATTTCAAGAAAACATTAGGAATTCTAGTGGTTGTAGAAATCTTACCTTGATTGAATGAAGAATTTGAAGAAGATTAACTCTTTGTTAACTTAGTTCAAGTAGAAATTAAAAAAGGAAAGGAGAAAGATGAGGATAATATAAAAAAAGGTTTAGGTTTGAAGTGGAGAGGAAAATGAGGAGTAGTAGCCTTTTAAGGGCTAAAATTAAGCATTCATATAAGCTAGAGCATTTTTGATATTATACTTTTAACCTCTCCTATATTGAGACTTTGACTTCTAATCATTTATAACTTTGAACCTTTTTTGCTTAATGCAATATTATTATTAATTAATCCCTTCAAGTCATTAACTAAAGCATTTTTTCTAAGGAAAAATGTAATAAATAACTGGATAATTAAAGTTTACCCTAAAGGGCATCTATTCATGGAATCTTTATTATAATCTTGAGAAAGTTTTGAAGGAATGTTATATTTCTATGAGATGGGAATGTTGGTAACATAATAAAAAGATAAAATTGTCTTCACTCCTCATCGTGTCCTATTTTGTTTTCCTATAGTTTTTTCTACCTCCTTATTGTCCTTTAACTCCATGGATACTCTACCTCACGAATTTTTAATTATGAGTTTGCTTACCATTTTTTAACTATGAGTCCAACAAAGCTTTTTATCCATTTCATTATTTTCTTCATATTTCCTTTTATTTTAATGGCTCCAGCATGAACTTCCATTATACCTTTCAAAATTTCTAAAATATCCTAAAATTGATAACCTCCTTTTGTTTTCTGTATAACCTTCGCATTTCGAATTTCCTTTTATTTTCTTCATTTTTACATATTAAATAATAAAATGTAATTTATTTGGTATTAAAAACTCATTATTTATATATATTTTTTTAAAAATAGGATTTATTATCATTTGTAATGAAAATTTTTGTAGAAGTATTTTTGATAAATTTTTAAGATTACTAGGGATATAAAACATAAATCAAACATGAGAATATAATATATATGAGAATTTAGTAAAACATTCATATGAATATTTAAAGTGAACTAAACATAGAAATGACACATTCCCAAGAATTATATTCTTATGGATATAAATTTCCATAAATCAAATACCTCTTAGGGATGTAACAATACTTCTTCCCTTAAAAGAATTCATCCATAAATCCTTAGAGTATCTTATACAGTTTTCACTTAAATCATCCTATTACTTTAATCAATATGTAATATTTTTATCTAACATTATTAATAATTATTCAATTGTATAATCCAAATCTTGAGCACACTCAATAAAAGAGTTCTTAAGTAGTGTCTTTTAACAACAATTTTTCCTATATTTCACAAATTGTTTATATTTAATCTCAAGCTTTATCATAAAAACATTTTCACACTACTTTTCTTGTTATCTTATATTATCATCATAACTTATGGACATCTTAACCTATTTACCTTGAAGTATATAAATAAGAGCTCTAGCATAAGTTACAACTTTTTCATACTCTTGCCATTAGAGTGTAATTCATATAGAACTTCTATAATACCATGTTAAGTCTTAAAATAGACTCACAAACATCAAAAGATGGCATCAATGAAATCCATACTTTGTTATTATACATTCATCCACAAGCTTCTATACAACTATTAATCACCACATAATTAATATCCATTCATTAGTTTACATAATACATTATCTTATTTCTTGAGTAGAAAGCACCTTGAAGCCTAAATTATGTAAAATACGTATAAAATCAAATCCAATTCTTATCTTACAACAAAAGAAAATTTCCTAGGTTATTACTCTAAGCATCTATAAATATGGAACTAAAATAAAACTATTATAGTATGAATATATAGATAAGTGAGCAATAATTTGTGGTAGCAATCATGGAACTAAAATAAATTTATTAGCTCTTATCATAGATTTGTAATTTTTGTTATTACATAAAACTTAAGAATTAAAGCTTTTCTTTATAGAGCCTTAAATTTAACATAAACAAGATTATCTAACTTTAATCCATATCTACCCAACTTTATTATAACATGTATTTTGGTGCAATGATCTTATATCATTTAAATCCACCAAGGTCTAAAGCTAGGACATATATGTGACAATCAACATTTAGCTTGCTATGACAAAGTTTATGGTTCATTTAACACCATATAATACCACCCCTTTCAACTTTAAAAGTCAAATTCCATAGCTCTATTCCCTTATTGAAACTAAGGTATAATGTGTGTAGATTATTTATCTTTAAGCACATTTCCACATCTCTTGTCAACTTCTATGTAATCCTTATTACACTATATTACTTATCTCATAATCGTAAATAACTAATTATTGGAATAATCACTATATCTTTGCCTAGTAAGCCTTTCACCATCCTATTTATTCATTTTAATTAAATTAATTAGATCATTTCTACTTTAGTTACCTTAGTTCTTCACAATTTGATTAACTTTATACTATTATGCTCATGTATCTTCAATATGAAACTCCTTGACTTCCATATTACTTATTCAAACATTATCTTATGACTACCTTCCTAAGTTATGGAAAGGTTATAAACTAAACAAATATATCATGATAATGATAATGCTCAATTAAACACTTTAAATTTTCAAACTTGATAGTATAAGCAATCACACCTCATACTTACAAGCACAAGCAAAACTATATATAGTTCATTAATTTATATATAAAATAGGAATCTAAGGCCTTAGGTTTCATTCAACATAATAGAATTAATTTATATCTACTTTCCTCCTATATAATCTTAAACAAATACTATAAGTGATCTATCCCCAAAAATTAAAATATAAAATCTGAATGTTAAAACTTCATGTAATATTAGTATCTCCTTGCATTAAGCTTTCTACTTACATGGCTCTAAGTGTGTTCATAAATGTGATCTTAATTATATTATACTATACTTACTTACTTAAATAAGATTTCAAGCTTTAAGGTAAAAAACATATAAAAAAGTTTTAATAACTTTTGTCTCATATAAGTGTAATCACTTTCACTAATGCTTATTATCTTAATCTCTTATATTGATTACTACTCAATTTCATCCTAAATATACATAAAATCTTTAAGATTAGTAAATCTTATGGTTATGTATAGAAGTAGGGTTACTTTTGTCTATTCAATACTCCATCCTCATTCATAGGTTTGATAACCACTTAGGTTCATCTACACATATGGATGGATATTAACCTAAAGCTAAGCCATCTTAAATCATAGGATTAATCCAAGTTACAACCTAATCAAGCATCCAACTAATAGGACTTCTTAGTTGTCCTAAAAATTTATAAATATTTATCCTAAAAATATCTAAAAATTTCCAAAAACTTCATATCATAATGAAACACTATAAACAACTTAAAAATGTTTAAAATCAAATTTTTTAAGGGGATAAAGAAGAATTTCCATTAACCTTCTCTTTTTGTTCTCTTATCTTTTCTTCCAAGGATAGCAATCACTTGCAAAGATGCAAAGACTTTTTTTTGATAAAGTTTCTTCCAATATTTATTCATTTGATTAAAGTATAAAAAGCCTTCTCTTTAGTTCTCCATATCCACAGCTGCTCTTTAAGGAAATATGAAGTTTTTTGCCAAATTCCTTTTATATAACTTTCTAAACAATCAATTTTTGCCAAAATTTTCCCTTTTATTTTAATTAAAAATAAATAATAAATATAGTTAGAAGGAGGGCAGCCAACATGCTTGTTGTCCCTTCTGCCCTTTTATCACTTTTAAACTAATTAAATTTGTACAAATTGTAATTTTTGCCCTCCTTTCCAAAAATTTCTTTAACTTTTGATTTAATGACATTTACATCCTAGCTTCCTTTAGAAGCTTGCTGCACGTGTGGGCCCTTTTAAAAGTCTATTTAGGCCCTCAAAAACCAATCCTAATAAGTATATAACAAAATAAAATTATCCAATTTGAATATATCTTGGTTTCAAGCTTAAAAAGGTCAATTTTTAACCTACTAGACAAAAAAATTTAATAAATTTTTGTTATTTAGAAATTTTTTTACTCATTAATTCCTAATAAATTTGTCACAAAAATTTTAGTTAGGCATATATCCCAATTTCCTCTATAATCTATCTAAATCTCACTTGAATACACTATTCGATTAACTACTTATGAAGTTTTCTATTTGATATTTTGTTTTGGATTTTTTTTTAGTTCAATCACATAAAAATTATAAATAGACTTTCAAAAATTGGTCAAAATCAATTTAAATCAAAACCAAATAGTTCAAATTAGAATACTGAAATTTTGAACTTAGAATGTTAATTTTTAGCCTATCGAAATTGAAATTTTTCTATAGGGTCTTTATATAATTTTTCCACATTTATTAATTCATAACAACACCTAATAAGTTTGATTTAAATTTCCTTGTTTCTTTTGGGGATATTACATGGAAAACTAAGTAGTGAGAAACTTGATTATTCAAAAAAAGGTATACAATTAATTAAAAAATATACAATATAAATAGCATTTGCCTAAAAATGAATGGAAATATTTATATGTAACAAAAAAAGTTTATGCAATTGCAATTAAGTGTCAATTTTTTCTTTCAACATTGTCAATCTGTTAAAATATATATAAATATATGGATTGATGAAAAATGCTTTTGAAAAACATGAACAAATAAAAAGAGGAAAAAAAATATTCTTAAGCATTGTAAATTCTAAGTATTGGAATTTTTAAACTAAATTAATTGGGTAGTTAAAAAAATACTTAAAAATTAAAAATAACTTAAAATGATGTTTCACTAAATATAACTAAGTATATCAATAGTAATCATAAAAAAAATGTTATAAAATACTGAAAAGCCAAAATTTAAATGATATGCCTTAGACCTTAAACATCAAAATGAACAACAAAAAATAAAAACTTAGCTCTATTTTAAGCTCTACTAAGGAATGAAACTACATACATGCTTACCAAGTTGACAAGATTGACAGTCTAAAATTAAAAGATTAGGAACTATTCGATAAAGCTTCTTAATACTAAAATAACCTAAAAAATTGTGAAATAACTCAGGAGATTCAATAGTAGCACAAATTACTAGAAAAATTATTTGGATGTAATAAACTCCCTATAACTAATGCCCAATGCCAATCATCATTCTTGTACTCCAATTTTGTATGAAAAGGCAATTGGTAAAATAGGTTATCGAACACTTAAGAGCATGTGTAAGTTTGTTAATAGATATTAAATAAAGTAGCTAACCAGGAATACAAAGAACTAATTTCAATGGTAAAGATAAAAGAAGATTTACTTGACCAATAACTTGTGCATTAGTTTTGGATCCATTAGCTAAATTGACAGTAGGAAAGGATTTATTGGTATAATTACAGTGAGTAAATAAATATTTGTTACCAACTATGCAATTAAAAACTCCTAAATTAAAAACTTACGTGTTAAAGGTGTTGAATAAGATGATGATGTTGTAGAATTACTAGTTTTGCCACTTTTGTGCTAAGTAAATTGGGATTGGAGGAACTCTCTAGGTTTTAGATTAGATAGTAGTGAATGAGTATACCTATTTTAGTATTGGTTGCTTCTATACCATTTTTAGCATTAGTTAAGGTTATAGATTATGTTAGACATCTATATAAGGCCTAACAATGTTCTTGTGAATATCCATGTGATGCACATCTTTTCACACTAAAATTAATACCTAACTTCCTCTAAATTGTGGTAAGTGGCTTTTTGAGTCATATATGAAAAATCGATTAAAATGCACAATCAAAGTAACATTAAAATACAGTGAAGCAAAATAGAAGAACTCAATTCAAAAGATTTTACACTCTAAATACAAATTTATCATCGATATTAAGAAAATTACTTTTAATTTAATTACTTAGTTATGGAATAACTTGGATGCCCTACAATAACCCTAAATAATAGTATAAATTAATCACCTAACACAAATTAACTCAAGACTAACATCAATCCTTAATCAACAAGTAAAAGTAATTAATTTACAAATAGCTAAGACTAAATCAACATTTCTACATGCCAGAAATTACCATTTTATTTTTTAATTCTCTTATGTGATTATAATTTTACATGCAAAAATTAAACACCTAATTGTTGCTAATTATGACCCAAAACAACTAATTTGCACATGACAATTGATTACAATCAAGCATATAGCTGTAAATTATAAAGAATAATTAACTAATAGGTCTAATTAGCTAATCATCTAAAACAATCATAAAACAAAAAGAGAACAGAGAAGCATGAGATAGATGAATTAAGAGTAATATGAATTAAATTGAAGTTTTAAAATTAAACTAAGGTTGGAGTATTTAAACCCCAGAACTAATATAGAAAAATTAGCCACTCATGGTGGAATATAAAGAAAACTAAAAATGAAAATGATTGGTATCTAGAATGTGTTCTTACCCTTGTGTCATGGATTAGTAACTCTCTAGTTGAAAGCATGCGGTTCATATTTGCCACTTTTGGTGAACATGAAAACATTCTTATAAAATTCTCTCGTGGCATATTTGAAAAAATAATGGGATATAAAAAATTCATTACCTATAAAATAAATTTTCATGTACAACATGTATGAAAGCATCATAACTAAGTCATTAAAGCACTTATGCATATTGAGTCACAAGAACAATCCATACTAGGAGTCTTTAGATATAACCAAAAGAGAAAGGGATAACTCTGTTTGATAATATATCCCTCATTATATAGTTTTGAATATATAAGAGATTGCTATAAGTTAACACACGTGAGTCCTAAGCTCAATGCCAAGATGCTTTGATGGACCTCTAGACATTCCACCCCCTTAAAAAGCAATTTGGATAAAAGTCCACCCTATAGAAATAAACATTTTGTCTAAGTTGTCATAAGTCCCTTTTACCATGCCTTGAATATCAAATTAACACCATAATACACCTAAAATAAAGATAAAAATATAAGAATAAAAAATAAAAATTTTTTAAACTCCTTCAAATTCTTAAACTTCATCAAAATTATTAAAATATCATAAACTAGGGATAATTGAGAAAAATAATCTATAAATGTATTTTCTCCTAAATTCATTCTGACCTTTACATCCTCTTAATTTTTAAGCTAAGTTTCACCTGAATATATTTGCTTATCGAACTAGCGATAATTGTTAGCTTATGACATTCTCTTTCACTTTAAATGTTAATACCCTTATTAACACTTCAATCTGACATAGTAACATGAAAAATTCTACTTACACTCTTGAATTTTCATGCTTGTCTCTTTGAGATTCAATAAGTTTTTTCCTATGCACATTTAAGTAGTTGCTATTACAACCTTAGTATTTGCTTTAGTACAATGCATGCTCCCTATACATCAAAAAGCTTCCTTAATAAACTCTTTCAAAGTTATCCTAACATTATCAAGTGCCTCTATCCTACTAGCTTTCCTAAACTCATTGTAACCATTACTTGTTTGATAAGTCATTGCCTTCATAACTATGTGCTCCTTACTTTAATAACTTACATAAACGATGTCTCTATAGCAAAAGTATATGGTAACTCAATAACTCATAGTAATGTTTAGTACTCAAAATCTCTTACTAATAAATGTCTTAAACCTAATATCACGTTGCATAGATGTAAAAGCTAAAGCTTATGCATAAATGCAAGAGTAAAAACTTATGCTTAATCTACACATAAACCCTATAACCTTGCTCATAAGTTTCTCATGTTAGGTTCAATTAATTCATTATATTTTATAATATCATTTTCACACTCGATTGAATCCTACCAAATCTTTTCTAAATTGACACCCTCATGGTAATATAACCATCATTGCCTATCTTTAGAGTTAATGTTCTTTAGCATCATAGTCATCATAACCCTTCTAATCATATCCATCCTCTAACAACTTCTTCAAGTGCATCCATTTAATGGCTCCCCTATATCAATAGCCTAATAAGGTTTATCATAAAGTTCTCTCACACTTTAGCTCGAGTTTTACTTTACTTGTATACAAGCAAATGTGAACTTAGTTATCACCAAGTCTTTTAATTAAACAACTATGTAGTGTTAGTCCATTATCCTTTCTTTGAGTCATTGTTACCATTCCATTAAATAACTATATAGCTTGGTCCACTACATCAAAGTATCATTGCTATTATTATGTGACTATGATGTGTTATCTTTCTAGCATCTCATATTGAATTTTGTATATAATTGCATGCTCTTTATCAAATGCACAAATTATGCATATTATCGAGATCTTTTTTTAAGTCACATTAGCCCACCAGCTATACTTCCCAAAGTAATACTCTTTCAAGCATCATCACACCTCCTCATCATGGTTTTGGACTCCTCTATAATAGAGTTATCCATTCAACACATTACTTTAATATACCATTCCTAAATATGTGTCCTTTGATAGGGATCATAAATTTCTGCACGATCAAGGTTTCACCCTTTAACTCCACCACACCTTCTAAAATAGCTAAGCCTTCTAGCAAGACTAAGACTTCCCTCACTAAATAAGCCATCAATAAGGTTTTGCCATTTGGCTCCAGCAATTGCAAACTCTATCCTTTTTGAATATGTCAAGCTCACTAACAAGATAAAGGCTTCTCCCCCCAAATAGGCTATCAATTCTCATATTCTTTCAAATAGTCATGCATCTTTCAATACCACTGCTATGAATGAGCATATAACTAGTTTTTAATCCATTGGAATCTAGCTCATAATTACATAAACTTACATCTAATGGACTAATCCACATTCCTATATATGCATCATTTTCCTATACATTAACTTTTTGGATCAATCCAACCTTTTACACCATTTGGTCAAGTTCTTAATAATGACTCCTCCAAGTTTAAGAATAATTGCTTTAAAGATCTTTCATATATCATTGGATAAGTTGAATCCAAACTAATTGTAGCCTACCTAATCTTAGATTTTTGGTGTAAAGCAAGTTCTAATACTAATATGTTATAAGCTGGTAGCTCTTTAGTCAAAACTATGCAGCACATACTTACCACACTTGGTAAACATGTTAGCCCTTCTTATAAAACTCTCTCATGGAATACTTAAAAAAGATAACGAGATATCGAAGAGTCATCACCCATAAAATAAAATTCCATGAACAACATGTCTAAGAGTAACATAACTAAATCATCAAAGTACTCATGCATATTGAGCCGTAAGAACAATCTATACCAGAAGCCTCTAGATATAACTGAAAGGGAGATGGATAATTCCATTAAATGGTATATATCTTATTACATAATTTTAAGTATGCAAAGGATAACTATAATCCAACACATTTGAGTCCTAAGCCTAGTACCAAGGCACCCCAACAGACCTTTTGATATTTTACCTTTTTAAAAAGCATTTTAAACAAAAGCCACCTAACAAAAGTAAACATACTTTTTTCAAACCATCATAAACTCTTTTTACTATACTTCGGGTGTCCAATTAACACTATAATACATTAAAACAAAGATAAAAATATAAAGGTTACAAATATAAGCTTTTCAAACTCTTTCAAATTCTCAAACCTTGTGAAATTATCAAAATACTCTTAAACTTAGGAAAATTGAGAAAATAACCTACAAATATGTTTGCTTTTAAATTCACTCTATACGACCTCTACATCATACTTGATTTTTAGGCCAAGTTTTGTCCAAAATCAAACATGTTTATTTATTAAATCGGTCATATTTATTAACTTATGAAACTTTAGAGGCATAAAACTCTTTAAATTTGATTTTTCTAAGTTATAAAACCTAAAAGGTTAAGTAAATATACTTGCTAAAGTGACAAATAATGAAGGACTTATTTAAATTGAAATCATATAACCTAATTTATAATTTAAACTAATTACAGTATTTTACTATAGTAATTTTCATAGTTCAACTTGTAACTCAAGTTTGACTATTAAAATCATGTAGTTTTGCTAAATCTAGGCTAAGTCTTAGGAAACTTAAAAAACTAGTTTCACCTTAATTAGACCTCTATAGTTCCAAATAAAGCCTAAAAATAGAGATTGATTTAGCTTGGGCAAAAATAGAGCATCAATTTCATGACTACTTTTGAGAATTCAAACGTCCAAATTGGGTTTTCATTAAAACATGAAAGATTTAGAGTTTCCTATAAGCTTTCAAATGATGTAAAAATCACCTAATTTTGACATTTGAAACTTAATTTATAGTTAAAAATTTAAAATAGTATAAAAATTTAACATTAATTGAACTAATTAAAAATATTGAAAAATCATCACTCAATCATATAACAAACATCCAAATTGGGTTTTGGTTAAAACATAAAAGCTTTAGAGTTTCCTATAAGCCTTTAAATGATGTAAAAATCACCTAATTTTGACATTTGAAACCTAATTTATAGTTAAAAATCTAAAATAGTATAAAAATCTATTATTAATTGCACTAATTAAAAATATTGGAAAATCATCACTTAATCATATAATAAAGTCATTTTCATAAAATTCAACATATGTAACATACTAAAAGATATAAAATAGGAGAAAATAATATAGATAAAATCTTATAAATCACCATACTTTTAGTGGTGATTGAAATAATGATAAAAGTGTCCTTATACTTTATGGCCTTTTGCACCTCTTTGATTTCCACAACCACCATGACTTTTGTCATTAAATTGTGATATTAAAGTAGACGTGTCATTCACTATAGTGAAAGGTATTAGATGTTTATGTTAAAAAGGTATAACTTAAAGTTTGAATTTAAAAAGAAGCCAATAGCTAATTGCAAATTGTAAAAAATTCCAAGCAAAGACTAATAAGAGTAAGAGCTATAAAAAATTAATTTTTTTTATTTCTCTTACTTAGTGATAATAGTAGAGGTATTGGAATTCCTCCATAATAAGCTGAAGCTTCGAGACATATAAAGAGGTGCTTGAATCCTATTACTTTAAATTGACCAAATTATATGCAAGATTATAAAGATGTTGGACATCACTAGAACATAATTTCTTTAACTTTTTCCACACAGCATCACAAGCTTTAAAAAAGTGAAAATAAATAAATAAATTAGGTTTAATTAACTACCACAAAATAAAATATAACTAAGCATTTAATTTCTTCCAAACTAGTTAAGTAGAAATTGTGCAATGTGTAGCTAAAGGTTAAATGACAAGTTGAACTCTATTTTATGATTTTTTTTTGTAGTGTTTTGGGTTTTATTTTAGGATTTTTCTTCTAAACAAAAATGATGTTGTGTTGTAGAAAATATCTGGAAAAAACCTTTAAAAGAGGGCTCTAATACTAACTTAAATTTAGAGAACAAATTCTGAATTGCTTAAGCCAAAACTTCTTAATATTAAGGTTTTAGGTTTTATTTATACATAGGCTAACTACAATCAGTCTACCTAATTACATCAATCAAAGATAAAAGGGATAAATTAAGAATCTATCTAAGCCTAAACTAGGTTCATATTTGATTAATATAGCTAATATTATTTACAATTATAACTTCTAGACCTACTTTCTCAATTAAACATCATGATTCATTTAAGTTTCCTTATTTTCACCTAAATCAATAATTTTCTTTTCATGATTTTAAAAATGGCAACTTAATGATTCGTTTCCTTTCTTGATATTACAAATATATTTTCCTTTCCTTAAGTATGATTTATTTCTTTATTTAACTTACCTTTCATGATATTACATGTGTGATGGTTTAATGATATAGTGACAAGTTTAATTAGGTTTTCTACCTTATAATGCACTAAAAGATGGTGACTAATCTTTAATGTTGCTATTTATGTGATTTTCTTCTTCTCTTTTGTACTTATTTCCTTAATCGTTGAATATTTTTTCTTGATTACCATAGGTTTTCCATTTTATGAATTCGATAACTAATAATAGTCATATTATGCTTTTCCTTAAATGAGTAATTACTTTGTTTTCTTACTTCCATATGACTGACATTTTAAGGTTTAGAATCTATATTTTGGTAAATATTCATATATTATGCCAAAACATCTTATTATCAAAATATAAGTGAAGATAATACTGAAATCTTAAATCTATCATAGGATTGAAAATATTTCCTTGATTTCAAAAATATATCTAGTTTTATGAATTATATTTTAGCAAGTAGGACGATTATATCCTAGATTTTAGTAACCACCCATCTATAATGCTAAAACATCTTATTTATCAAAATATAAGTGAAAGTAGTACTAAAATCTCAATACTACCATAGGATTGAAAAATATTTCTCTAATTTTAGAAATATTTTGTAATATTTGGTACAAATTGAACAATCAGAGACAAATAGAATTAAATCAAACAATGATTGTTAATAGTTAATTAGAAAAATCAGTCATTTATGCCATTAAAAGTATTTAATATTCTTAATGGATTGAAAAATCTATTAGGAGTTATTTAAGATAATTTGAGGAAATTAAAAGTTTCAAGGTCTAAAGTTAGTTGAATTTTGAAATAACATAGTGTTTTTACTCAAGAACATCTTAAAATTGACTCAAGGTGGTAAAAATGTAATTTTGCACCCATTTTAAGGAGTGAACAATTACATAAGCAAAGAATAAAGAGTTTGGCATAATTTAAAGGCCTTAGAGTCATATAACTTGATTTTAGAACATTAAAGTAATTTTTAATTAATTTAAGATTTATTAGTAATTAAAGAATTGATGAAGGATTTAATAGTAAAATTTAAGCATAAAGAAAGAATATGGAATATTCTTGGATGATGCAAGCCTTAGATAAACAAGATGATATCATCTTGATGATGCAAGCATAATGATGTCATGGTTATATCATTAATTTTCTAAAATCAAGTTATATTACTCTAAGGCCCTTAAATTATGCCAAATTCCTCATTCTTTGCTTATGTAACTGTTCACTCCTTAAAATGGGTGAAGCCCATTAATATTTCTCCTATAAATAGGCTAACATAATTTAATTCCTTCCACACCTACAAGCATGCATGGTTAGAGAGTGAAAGAAAAGAGAGAAGTTATGTTCTTAAGTGTTCTAACTATTTTCAAAAGAAATTTTATTAGTTTTTAAGTATTCTTGAGAGTTAGTTAGAGATAGAATCTATCTTGAACTTTTGGTGAAAGTAGAATTCTATAAATCTATATGAATTCATTATATTTTTATAATTCTTTCTTTAGATTTTCCAATGACTTTATGTTATTTTGGATGCTACATTCTAAATTCTAGGTGAGCAGAATTAAGTTTCTTAAGCTTTCTTAGGTGAGTAGAGATCCACTATTTTTGTCTCTAATTTTCCTTAAGAAGATTGTTATATATGAGATGTAATTGTGGTTGACTATCAATCGATGTTTTAAAGCCATGATTATTTATAGTGAATTATATGTTATTTTGTTTCTATGGTTAATGGTATATTAAAGCCATGACTATCATGGTGGATTAGTTTAAGAAAGTTTCTTAAAATATTTTCTAATCAAAGGTTGAAAGTATTGATTTTGAAATTGATTTCTTCAAAGCAATAAAGTTTTGGGATATTGATTTTACATGAAAATGGAAAAAAATTTGAAAATGAAGTCTTATGAAGCTCTCAGGTTTTTGGCTTTAAGATAGGCAAAACTCTATTTTTATTACATAAAGGTTGTTATAGTACATTTTATTCTAATTAAAAGTTGATAAAAAGTATGAATATCAAGTTTTCAAAGCAAAAATAGCTTTATGTTAACACTAGGGAGCTTTAGTTTTTTATGGGAAAAATTCTATTCATGATAAAATTAAGAAAACACTAAACTATATTCTGATATGAATGTTTTAGAATGGCTACATTGGAGTTTTTAAACAAAAACAATTTTCAAAAGCATGATGCATGCTTTCTAGTACATTATTGTTTGGTTTAAAAAAAAAATTTATTTTTATAAGAAAAACTTGTTACACTATATTCTAAACTACTTAGTAAATGTTTCTAAAAAATTATATGAAGAGTGTGTAGCAAAAATATGCTTAAAAATATGTTTGGAAGTTAATGGAAAAGTCCAAAAAAACTATTTTCAAAATACTATTTTCAAGTAGTAAAGTTCTTTTTAAAGCTATTTGGAATAGTAATTGTTTTAACCAACTTTTGCCACTTATTTTAAACTAAAAAAGATTAAAAAATGTTATTTTATGCGTAAAAATTAATTATAAAATTTTTTTATTAAATTTTATTAAATTTTGATATTTTTAAAAGAATTTTAAAATTGAGAGTGTTGATTTTAAGCACTTTTAATAGTTAAATATAAAGGTAACTTGTATGAATTATTTTAAGTATGAAAAAATTTTAAAAATAATATAAATATGATTTGTTAAATCTTGAAATATTCATGAAAATTTAATAAAGTTGATATTTTAATTGGAATTTTCAAATTAGAAATGCTTGTTGAAACCTACTATAGATTGGTGCTTATTTTCTTAACTAGTTGGTAATAATAAATAGTGATCTTAGATAGTTTTTATACTACTAGGCAACATATAAATATTTTTAAATATATGAAGAAAAATATTATACTACTAGGCAACATCTAAATATTTTTAAATATATGAAGAAAAATATTTTTCTTACTTATTAGAATAATATAAAAAGCATTAGATTAAAACTGCTTGAAATTGGAAGTCGTGGAACTTGAAAAAATTCAAGTTGTATTCTCTAGATTTTATTGTAAAAATTATGAGGAATATGGTAATTTAGATTGATATTTTGATTGTTTAATAGCATACTAATGTGTTATATCAATAGTTCATGGTATGCTTGAATGATACTAGATATATTATGGAAAAAAAGAAAAGACATTGGTCCATGGGCTACATATTAAGCTGTAAGCCTATTATATGAGTAGTACATAAAATTATGACATGAATTAATATGTGACTTGTATATGAATTAATATGTCTATGTGAGAGCATTTTTGAATAAGACTTATGAAAATGACTAAATATTGATGAGCTTTTAAAAAAAATGGCCAATAATTTAGCATACAAAATGGAAGCACTGATATTTGTTGTGGTCATTAGAAAAGTGATGAAGTAACTGTAAAATCTATTTTTGTTAGATTATATTCTTATCACATTTTGGTTCTGGTTAAAGGTTAACATTTTAACCTTATCTTATTTTGTACCATATGGGCCAGAAAGTGCTTAATATGAAAAAAAAAAAATGACTGATGAGTGCCTTTTTATGAAAAATGGGTTGATAAGTTATATGCCATGCTTATGTAATTTTAATGCTTGAATGCCTTTATGATGACATGACAATTTCACATGATATATGATATGAGACATTATAGAGATGATAGGACTTTGGGTAGCGCCTTGTATTCCAATTAACATAGAATAGTGTAGGGTATGGGTAATGGGGATAAGACTAGGATATGTGTGATTATAGTTGGTTTGGACCAACAAGGAGGATTCTTTTTATGCCACCTTGCCATATAACTATTAATCAAATGATTATATTATGCTTATAATTGATCAAAATTGCTAATATGAAATATTTTCTAATAAGAAAAGGTTTTAATACATGTTTTGTATATTAATGATTTTCTTGATTAAAAATGATTAGAAAGCTTGTGTGATAATTATCTCATTAAAATAATTTAGCACTTACTACACCTATGAATATACTTTTTCAAATACCCTAGCCTCGGATAACAACCACTGAGATCTTCAAGTATATGATAGCACCTAAAGGAAACTAGATCTGGTTGGGATAAGTTTTTGTAATGGGCTTGGATCCTATGATAGTTGTAGCAATAGCAGCAATTCCTGATGAATTGTCACCACCCTCCCCAATCTCGCGAATTTTTATTCTAATACACATATAGCTAACAATTAGTCTAGATTGATAAATGTCATATTTATTTCTTTTTAATTATTTGTTTTAAGAAATTTATGCTATATAATTATAGTTTGATTATTTTTTCTATATAGTTATTTTGAGACTCTACCAACTGGGTTATTGTATGGCCCAAGTAACTTTTCGTATACTTAAGTATGTGATGCATACCTTATAATATATAATTTTGGATATTATTTTGATCAATTTATGTATTCTATGAAAATGATTTTGTGATGTATAATGAGTAAGCTATAAAATTTTTTATTTTCATTTACATCAAAGGTAAATAGATATCTTTTCAAAATATTTACCAAGCATCAAATCTTAAAATAAAAATTGGTTTTGACTTGGTTTCAAAAGAGGAAAAAAAGAGAAAGAGAATCTATTCTTGGATTTTCAAAAGAATTTATCTCCAAAGTATTTTATGAATATAACTTTTGATTTTTTTGTAGTTTTACTAAGGCCTATTCTATTATATTTATTTCATGGTTTAAACAATTATATTAAGGTTAGAACCTAAATATTTTTGAAATATTAGAAATATTCTTTGTCTATATCAATTTTAAAAAGAAACCAAAAAGACAATTATTTTCTTGAGGAATTTTTAAGGAAATAATATTTAAATAAGTTTTACAAACCTATTTCTAGTCTATATTTTTTTATAAAATATCTTTTCCAAAATAGTTTTCTTGAAAAATTATTTATTTGAGAATTTGCTAGAAATGATGACCTTTTGGTAAATAAATATTTTTTAAATTACTTCACTAAAAGTTTCTATTTTCAAGGATTATTATGTTTTTAACTATTTTCAAATCAAAAGGAATTTTTTATGTCTGAATTAGATTTTGACATATTTGATTTTTTGAAGGTGAATTCTAAGGTGCCCCTAGTGGTACCAAACCCGGGGTGGTGTGGCAAAATACAAGCCATTGGATGAGATTACTAAGTCAATGCTAAGACTTTTGTAATCTCATCCAATGGCTTGTATTTTGCCACATCACCCCGGGTACCAAACTCAAGGGGCACAATAGCAAGCACCTTTTTTGAAATATTTTCCGTAATTTCATTTGATCAAGACATCACAAAAGAGGCACTTGATTCCCTGGACAATTATCATGACCTCTTGCGCTTGCCTTCCACTATCTTCAGACTTTGCAATGACTTGGCCACCTTAATGTTCCTCCTTTCCATTTTGATGATCTCGAATACAGAGCCATCTAACCAGCAATCTTTCATTTATTGCAATTGATTACAGGCAGAGGTAGAGAGAGGGGAAACAGCAAACTCCATATTGTGCTACATGCTGGAAAGAGGTGGTGCAGAGGATTGTGCTTGCAACCACGTAAAGAGCTTGGTTGATGAAACGTGGAAGAAGACGAACAAATATTTAGTCACCGATTCTCTATTTCCGAAGCCTTTTGGGGAAACAGCAATAAACCTAGCTCGAATTTCCCACTGCACTTACCGGTATGGCGATGGGCACAGAGCACCCGATTCGAGATCCAGGAACCGAATTCGATCTTTGATAATTGAACCTATTGCAAAAGAATTTGTCAAAATTTGAGTGAAATCGGTATAAGTAACCTCATTTGACATCTTCTTCCACTGATTTTTAACGAAATTGTAGGTTGGAACATCTTTTAAAAGCTAAAAGCATGCGTGTGTTTTCGAAAACGCACTCTCCAGAAGAAATAAAGAAAGAAAATCGGTGTAGGAAAATATTATAAAATAAAATTTTCATAAATTTCTTCGGGTCATTAGTTAGGTTAGTGAAAATTCTGATTGGATAAGTTTTTCTTGTTCTATATTCCTGGTAACTACGAACTTAATAAGAGTCCTCTTGTACAGATAAGAAAAAATTCGTATGCTTAAATAGTATTTTCATTCTATAAACTTTCTCCGACTAGAAATATTTTCCGTAGTTTCATTTGATCAACTTTCTCCGAATCTATAACCTTTCAAGGCAATCAAATGCACTTCGGATAGCTATACATTTAATTCTTGCTTTTTATATTTAGTTGGAATATGTTTCAAATTAGGGACGGCCCCCGCTTATTATTTGGGATTTATTAATCCTAGTCAACAAACTGAAATACTACTGCCACGTGCTAATAAAAGTTATGCTAAGCCAGTGCCATAACAATTGTTCTCCTTTCAACTTTTAAATTGCAAATTACTCCTTAAAAAACTTTATTTTATTTTTAAAGAAACAATTTAATAAATTAAGCAAAGTAAAGTGGAAGATCCTTGACAAATGGGAATGTAGATTTGTGAGCGAGTGCGAGGCAATTTCTGCCATTGTTAACCAACACTAATATTATTAGGTTGCATAAGCAATATATTTTATTTTTATAATAAAAATATTTTTATAATAAATTATTATAACAAATTTTAAATAAATTAATATTATAGTATAAAGAATATTAATTGAATTAATTAATTATATATTTTATTTTTCAGTCAAATATTAATAAATATTAATAATTATATATTTTATTTTTAATATAATATATTTTTATTTTTCAGTCAAATATTAATAAAAATAATTATTTGAAAAGTAAATGTTTCTCCTACTAAATGTGACTTAGATAATTTAAAATTATAACCATATTTCATCATTTATAATTTTTTATAAATTAAAATTTTAAATTTAATTTATTATCAGTGCAAAATTTTAGTAAATAAAAAAATAATACTTCATTAAAAATTAATATTAACTAAGAATTTTTATGGACAACTAAAGAGTTTTATTAATTTTTTAATGATATGACAATATATAAATGAATGATAATATAAAACTGGTTTATATTAATAATGAATCATTTTGAAATATAATTAAAAATTCACTATATGTGTGTGCCTGTCTCTCTCTCTATATATATATTATCTTTTTTCATCTATTGGGAGAAATCTATTTAAATCAAATTCATCTTCATTTATGATTCATAAATAATAGATCAAAAGTAAAACAAGTTTTGAGAGTTTTCACGTATATAGTTTCTATTTAATTTTTATTATATTTCTTTTAGATCAAAGATTTTCAAATTATGAATTCAAATTATAGAAAACCTATAAAAAAAAAACACCATATATGATGACAAATTAAATTCTACCATTTTATTTTTTAAAAAAATTCTACATTTTTATAGCAAATAGAGCTCCTGTGGGTAACCGTGGCCTTTTATCCTTAGTAAGAAGAAAGTTAGAATCACAGACATAATTATACCTGTTCGCTTGATATTTATTTGTAACAGTAAAAATTTCAATAGTAATAATATTAATATAAAAATAATTTTAGCTATTCAGCATAAATAATCAGACTTCTCTCAAATATTTTGTTTTGAAACTGCTCTAGGAAACCTTCCTCAAGAATCTTGAAAGAAAAAATATGACATTTATACTTTAATATTAATAAACAATATCTGCAAAATAAAAAAATAAAATTTGATTTAAAATACTTTTAATAAAAATTTAAATAATTTAATTTATTCCGTAAGATATATAAATTAAAAATAAATTAATACTTTTTATAAGCTTTGACAAAATAATAATTGATCATAATATATAATTTGAAATATAATATTTAAAAATTTATATCAGTAAGTATGGATAGAATTTAAATAAATAAATTTGATTTTAATTTTTAAATATTTAGTTATAAAATTAAATATGCAATTAATAAATTTAATATATGCTTTTCATATTATTAAAAAATAAAATTTCATCTAGTTTAAAAATGCTTTTGTTAAAAGAATCAATTATATAATTAATTTACGTTTCAATATTTCAGATTTAACTTATATTTTAGATATATTAATTAAAAATAAATTAATACTTATTATATTAAATTCTTGATAAAATTCTAGTGTGTGTCTGCCCATATTAAAGTTAAAATTTAAAATTTAAAACTTGATGTAAAAAAATATTGATGAATTTTAAATAAATAAAAGAAAGAAAAATTGGTGCAAGTTTTAAGTCCCTTTATTTTTTTAAAGACATTAGGAAAATCTCATCTGTTTTTATATAAATGAAGGAGTTGCTTATTACCTTTATACCTTTTTGTAAAATAATGATACAGAGAAATACAATAATATCATATAATAACTTTTTGAAAAAAATAGAAAATTATCTCCTACCAAAATTCTTATATTTAATATTAAACATATAGAAAAATTTTTACTATCTTATTAATTTATAATTTTATTCTTATAAAAGATATTTTTTACTAAAAATAAGTGTTAACAAAATAGGTACACAAGCATAAAGCAATATGAGTGTAAAAAGGAGGCTTCAAATTAAATTTTCATATTTTAAAAAATACTTATAAAATAGAAAAATACATTTGATCTCAATTTTAAAATATTTGTACTAAAATTATATAATAAAAAATAACTAAAGGGTAGTAAATTATAAAGCAATAAAAGTAAAAAAACAAATGAGTGAAAAAACAAAGCTATTAGAATTTTTTTTAAATTCCAAGTCCTTTCATGTTGAGTAGAAAAAAAATTGAAAAATATTTTTATTGATAATGAGAAATTTATAGAATGACACGTATGAAGGAAAGTTAGCAAAGTTAGGGTTGGTTAATTGAATTAGAATTTTTTATATAATATGAAACTCATTTAAATTTTATTTGTATAAATAAATTTTCAATTTAGATATAAATAAAATTGCAACTAACACATCACACAAAGTTACAATCTAATTGACTATAATAAGCAAGTCACATGTATTAATTTCTCTGGAATTCAATTTTTTAATTTTTCTTTGCTATTATAATATGTCTAAATAATAGCTGAAAATGTTAATATTTATTTTGAGATTTTTTTGGCAACGTATCTTCTTTTGCATCTACCCACCGGACCCAATTAGCTTATCTAAAACACCGGCACCAACTTATAATTAATGACTTCTTCCGTGTCAACATACAAATTGAAGCAATTCGAATTTGCTTCACCTAATGCAAAGATGATGGTTTCTAATACACAGCTGGCTTTTTTTTGTTCTTATTCTACTGATTTTTTAAGAGTAATTATGAAGTTGACACGTGTTTGGGTTTAATTACCCCAGTTCGAGTAGGGTGGGGAAGTCGTGCGTGGCCTTCAAATTATCCGTCTGTCTTTTGGAACCTAAGATGCTTCGATGGGTTACGGGCACATATGGGAGCAAATATGAGCAAGCACCCGTGGAATCAAATTGAAAGATGGTGTGAGTTTAAAAAATTTTCCAATTTTTATGATTTTGACTTCTCAATTGATTTATAATTTGAAATAATATTAGTTTGACTACTTATTTTAAATAATATAATATAAATATATATTAAATTTTTAATTAACAAAAATTTAAGTCCCGTGCCATGCACAGATGCTTTTAGTTATCTCTAACTCTTATTTTTGCCTATGTAAAATGTAATTTTTCTTAATTTCATTTTTGTGAAATATTTTTTATTAATTTTGTCCTTATAAAATACTAATTTATTCAATTTCATCATTTTGTTAATATCTATAGGAAAATTAATTTGTTTAATTTCATCTCTTTAGGGATAGAATTGGATAAATTAATATTTTACAAGGACGAAATTGATAAAAAAAATATTTCACATATACAAAAATGAGAAAAACCGCTTTTACAAGAATGGAAACAAGGATTCACTCTTTTTTTCCCTTTTTGTAAGGCAAGAGTGTTAGTTCATTTAACACATGTTAAATTCTAGGTTTGAATCCCAAATATAATAAAAAATAAAGTTTTAAAATAATATTAAATATCACTACATTATTAAGATGACAATCAATTATCATTGTTAAAAAAAATTGATTGATTCATATCATTGTTTGACATCGGAAAGGATTGGTTGATGATATAATTGATTGATAAAATAGGCTAAGACTACATATAGATAAAGTTCAAATCCCTTCAAAAATATATTGTAAGAAGTACTATGACCCTAGTAAGCCTTAATGATCATGATGGCATTTGATCTTGCTATAATTGGAAAAAATTCAGAAGAGGAGTTGGATTTGTTGTAAAGCACAAAAAATTTTAAAAGAGGACATCATAAGTTTAGGGGTGGAACGTTGGGCACTAGGAAATATAATGATCTTGTTTTAGAATTGTTAGAGAAATCTTAATTTGAAATTGGAAAACTGAATAGTTATAAAACTATGTTGATGGGATGTGACAATATAAAGGATGATATTGATTGCAATAATGAGGAGGAGAAAAGCTTTTAAAAAAATCATATAGTCATGGTTGAATTGAAAAGGAAAGAGGATAGTGGAATTATTATGGTTAATGAAAAAGTAAAAGGTAAAGTTATAAGACCTATTCTAAAGTTATATAAGAAGGATGCAAATTGTATACGTAAGCCATGGAAAAAGTGCCTCACTGTGAAGTTGTTAGGAAGAAGAGTTAGTTTCTGTTTCTTAGAAAGGAACGTAACACAGTTATAGAAAGGTGTTAGTGTCTTCGAACTACTGAATATTACTTGTGCTTACCATTTAGTGAAATTTTCATGTATAATTGATTATAATTTTATCCTTATTGAAGGTGCATGGATAATTTATGACCATTATTTGGTTGTTAAGGAGTAGATGCCTAACTTTAATTCAACTAGGGCTATGGTTGATAAAGTTACAATATGGGTCCTTTTTTTAAAACTTCTTATGGAATATTATAATAAGAAGTGTTTGTCGACAAAGGAAAATAGAATAAGGAAGATTGTGAAAGTGGATTATATGACTAAAGAGATAGTTAAAGGAAAGTATGCTCGAGTTTATGTAATAGTTGATTTGGATAAGCTTCTTCTTCCTCAATTTCGAGTAAGAGGAAATAACATAAAAATTAAATATGAAGGAAACCATCTAATTTGCTTTCAATGTGAAGTTTATGTCCATTACAAAGAGAGTTATCCTAAGATCATGAAACAGCCTAATCATCATTCAAGAGAAAATAATATGGTTTCATAGAATAATGAGAAAGGAATGGGAACTAAGAATGCTTTACTTTTGAAAGAAAATGGATAAATAGAGGATAGATAAATAACTAGATATAGAATGTGAGAATTGATGGTAGTAAAAAGATAAAAAAGAGGAAAGAAAGAAAATAATGTGAACAAAGAGGGGAAGGAAAGAATGGTAAGAAAAAAATGATAGATAATGCAATCAAAGATGGCTCCAAATTTTCTACTTTAGCTAACCTAATTTTTAATGAAGAGGTTAATGTTTATAAAAATGATAATC
Organism: Sindora glabra; assembly: GCA_020226215.1. Taxonomy (NCBI): domain Eukaryota; kingdom Viridiplantae; phylum Streptophyta; class Magnoliopsida; order Fabales; family Fabaceae; genus Sindora; species Sindora glabra. Next base: position 40,674,002 of record CM035234.1, read on the forward strand.
TAATGGTGGAAAAATCCTTTTTAGATTGGCATAAAGTTAATTTAATTTTAAAAGAAATGAGATCAATTAAAAAGTATCATATACATAAAGATAAATGTGATATACAGTTAAATAATAATACTTTCATTGTTATGAATAGAAACATTATTGTTCTACATGGAAAGTTTACTACTCCACCTTAAGGGAAATCTAACATTCAAAGTCCTAGTAACATGGCTAGTATAAGTTGTAACAATGAGATGAATTCCATATCAAAGTCTCCTATTAAGATAATGACTTAAAACTAGAGGTGCTTTCCTTTGCTGAACATTTGAATAATATACCATCTATGATAAGGAAAATTGTTGGACTCTTGAAGCATCAAAAACCCCTTAATCATATGAATTCTTCTTCTCCAATGGAGATTCAATGAAAATATAAACCCTTATATATGGGTCAATGATGGCACTTTACAAGATATGAAGATTGATGATTTGATGAGTCCTAGCTCTTGTCCATTAGAAATGTAGCTTGATGCTAATTAGTGTGTTTAATCCCTCTTTCCTTTTATTATAATGATGAATACAATATTTGTTTGGAATTATAGAGGTGTTGGTAATAAGGAGTTTTAATGAATGCAAAAGAGATAATTAACAAATATAAGCTAGATATTTTAGTTCTTGCTCAAATGAAATCTTTTTCCAATAAAGCAGTTGAAATTTTTACTAGCCTTTAATTTGATAAGTTTAGTATTGAAGAAGGGAGAAGATTGGTAGGTGGTATTTGGGTTGTGTGGAAAGAGATCAAGTTAATTTGTAGTGTTTAATTCAAAACCTTCAATTTCTTCATTTTAAAGCTGAAAATTATAATTTAACCTGTTGGCTCTTAACAATTATCTATCTTAACCCTTAATCTATTTTAAAGGAAGAAAGTAGAAGACAAATGAATGAGGTATCTAATAATTTTAATCAGGCTTGGATAAGGATAAATGATTTTAATAACATAGTTAATGCTAATGAAAAAAAAAAAGAGCACTTATTCTTAATATCAGATGTCAGGAATTCACTAATTGGGTTTATAATTATGGTCTTGTAAACATGAGTTGGCATAGGCTAAGATTTACATGGAGAGGTCTTAAAAGAGATAGTTATGACAAATTTTTTTAAAGAGTAGATAAAGCTAGTAATAATGAGGGTAGAACCAAATTTAGTGATGCTATTGTTTAAGTACTTCCTAGAGTTTATTCTAACCATTACCTAATTTTGATTAAGAGAGGGTAAAAATGACAAAAGTAATAGGCCCTTTAGATTTGAAGCAGCTTGGATGCTTCATGAAAAATTTCAAGAACTCTCATAAATGATTAGAGAGAAAATATATCAATTGATGAAAACTTAAATAGAATGAGAAATAATCTCATTATTTGAAATAAAGAAGTTTTTTATTATTTACGTAAATGGAAAGGCTAGCTTTTAGCCAAATTGAAAAGTGTTCAAAGAGCAATGGAACATAAATGGTATCCTTACCTTGATGTTATTAAAAAGAATCTTCAAAGTGAAATGAATACTATTTTAAAACTAGAAGAAGTTTTATCACATAAAAAATGAAGAACTAAGAAGATAAAAATAAGAATAAAAATACTAGATTTTGCCACACAAAGACAGTAGTGAAACAAAGAAGTAATAGATTTTATGTTATTGAGGAATAATAAGAGACAATGGTGGATGATAAAGATCAACTGCTTGATTTAGTTTTTAACTTCTACCAGAAGTTGTTTATGAAGGATAATGTGAGTTACACTAGCTTAAATTCATCCATTTCTTATCTTGCTATACAAAATAAAGACTATGAAACCTTGAATAAGAGTTTAAAGTATGTTAAAGTTAAAAAAGCCATTTTTGATATTGTTGTTACTAAAGCTTCAAGTGATAATGGCTTTCCAGCTTTATTTTATCATGTTAAGTGGGACAAGTTATACAAAAGTGTTTTTGAATTTGTTCATGTAGTATTTAAAAATAATTTTAATACAAAATTTTAACAAAACTTTAATAGCATTCATTCCTAAGCAATAATAGCTAGAGTCTATTAACTATTTTAGGCTTATACTTTGTAATGTGAATTATAAGTGCATTACAAAGGTGATTGTCAATATGCTCAACTGGATACTTCCAAAATTAATTTCTCCTTTCCAAGCTAACTTTATTCTAGGTAGAAATATTCAAGACAAAATCATAATGGCAAGTGAAATGGCTTATTCTATGAAAAGAAAGATATGGAAAACTATCTTTATAGCTATTAAAATTAACTTTAAAAAGGCATAGCGTAAATAGTTTTAGAGATTTGTTCATAATGTCCTCTTAGAAATTAGTTCATTTACTCAAATATGCTCTTTTATTATGAGTTGCATCAATTTAACTAGCATGAATGTTCTTTGGAATAGAGATAAAATAAAGGATTTTAAACTTTAAAGGGATAAGGCATAATGATCCAATTTCTCCTTATTTATTTGTTATGTGTATGGAGAAACGATCCTATATTATTGAAGAACAAGTTAAAGCTAGAAATTGGAAAGCCTTACACTATGGTATATCTAATATTACAAGTTAAAGCTAGTAATTGGAAAGCCTTACATTATGGTATATCTAATATTGTTATCTTCTATTTTATATTTACGGATGATCTTTTATTATTTGTTAAGGCCTTTAAAACTTAGATATGGTGTATCAATTTTTATCTCAAGAGCTTCTGTGAGGCTTCTGATTAAAAAATTAAATCTAAAATTTTATTCTATAGAAATCTTTCTTAAGACCTTATGAAATATATTCAAAGTATTAATGGTTTTTCTACTGTAAAAAATTTAGGAAGGTTGTTAAGAATTGAACTAGTTTCCATTGATGGATGTCAAAAGTAATACGAGAGACTTGTGGAAAAGGTGAAAACAAAATTAGCTAGTTGGCAAACTAGAACATTATCCATGGTGGCAAGAGTAGCTCTCACCCAATCAATTTTATCTTTTATGCCACAATATCAAATGCAAGTAGGAAGAGTTCTTAAGAGTATTTACTTAGCTATAAAGAAATTGCAATATAATTTCACATAAGGCCATATTGAAAATAGTAAAAAAGCTCACACAATTAACTAAAAGTACATTTGTTAATTAAGGAATATGAGTGGTCTGGGATTACTTAGATTGAAGGATATAAGTATTACTTCTCTTATGAAGCTTTGTATGAAAAATCTATTTTAGTCAACATACTTTGTAAAGCAAAGTTCTCCATGGTAAATATGGCCATTAGAGAAGTTTGGTCTTGGCAAATTAAAACTTTTAGTAGCAATTCAACACTATGGAAAGATTTAGCTAGCATTTGAAAGATGATGTTGAATAATATGAAATGGAAACTGGAAAATAGTGAAACAATATTATTTTGGAAAGATAAATGGCTAGATTTACTAAAGCTTTTAAGCCATTATACGTTAGTGGATTTGAATGAAGAATAACCATATGCAAAAGTTAAGGAATTTGTTGTTAACAACATAGATTAGAATTAGGATTTGTTGGTGCAAATTCTACCTATTAATGTAATGCAAAAGATTCAAGTTATCTACCATCCAAATATGGATACTAAAAATGATAAACTTGAGTGGACTAGTGATGAGTCTAGTATTTTCACCATCAAGAATGCTTATGACAAAGTTGCAAAAGTTAGCTAGAATGAACCAAAAACTTATTGGAAGAAAATTTGGTGTTTAAAAGTGCCTTAAAAAGTGTCACTTTTTATTTAGGAAGTATGTGATGACAAATTATTGATGAAATCCATAACTGATCAATCCATTTATTGCCATTATTTTTATGAGAAGGTGAAAAGCATTTTACATGTCTTAAAGGACTACTTTTTTGCTTGGAAAAGAAGGCATATTCTTGTCCTTCCTAAATGTGTGAGTAAGTTTGTTATTTTAAACCATGAAAATTGGTTTTCCTACAATTTAATTAGCTTTAAATTATTACAAATTTGTCCAAATTGGAAAGTAACTTGGGCTATAGGCTGTTGGTTTATTTAGAAATGCAGAAATCATGAAATATATGATAACAATTTTATCATACCTTTACATTTAACTTACTACATCACTGCTTATGCTGATGAAACACAAAATGTTGCCTTTTCAATGAAGGTAAGTAAGGACAGCATTATGGGTTCAATTCAAAGAGCATGGCAAGCCCTTCTTCAATTCTGGATGAAGATAAACTCTAATGGTGCAACAAAATCTAATTTAGGATTAGTTAGTTGTAGAGGTCTAATTAGAAATGAAGATAGCAATTGGTTGTATGGATATGCTAAACCACATAGTATGTGTTCTTATTTTCAAGCTAAATGTTGGATAACATTATGTGACTTTGAAGCTACTTGGAAGTTAGGTTTTAGGAAAATTCATTTAAAATGTGATTCTAAAGCTCTCATTCAATACTTATCTAACTGAAATTCTCAAAGCAATAGCTTGATTTAAATCATTCATAATTAGCTGAAGAAAGATTGGGAGATTTGGATCCGTTATACATATAGAGAGGGTAATTCTTATGTTAACTGGCTTGGAAATTATAATATTAATCTCAAATCCTAGCTTACTTGAATTCAATAGGGCTACTTCATAGATGAATTATATTTTCTTTGCTGATGTTCTCAAAATCTCTTAGACTTGTTTAATTGTTATTTCTTAATTTCTTTTTCTTTTGAACTCTTATCTCTTTATATCACCAAAAAAAAAAAGCTAAGATTTCCATCTTTTAGATGTGTTTAGGGATGGAGATCCCAAACATATGTTAATTTTTTATTTGTGTTTATTATTGATATCATGCTCCTTATGTAGAGAATTGTTTCCCTTTTTTAAATGAATTTTTTAAATATTAGATTAAATATTTTAAATTTGGTCTTCACAACATATGTACTTAGTTTGTATGGCCTTTTAGTTTAGATAAAGATAATTGAGAGATAAATAATTTTTATTGAATTCTAATGTAGTTATTTTTTAATAATAAGAATAGTTAAATTATTAAATGCACACATTCAAAAGTTAAGGATTAAACTTTAGATACAAGAAGTCTTAAAGAGACATCAGATATTACTTAAATTAAAATTTTTCAACAATATAGCTATTCTTTTTGTTGAAACAAAGATAGTTAAAAAAATTAATAATTTTTTTGAATTTCAATATTAAAAAATTGCATCAATCTAACAAATTAGGAGGAAGTTAATTTAAATGAAAAATTATTATTTGTCAATTTACATCTTATAATTGAATTAACTTAATTTAATAATGTGAACAATTCAATTTTTTATTTTTATAATTTTTGACATAAATAAATACTTTATTTCCTTTAAAAAAAATATAAGCCGTGTCAAGAACATTTAATTCAAGTGGTATAAAATGTTTCTTAAAGATTTTGTATTACGCTGCATTCTAAATTTGATCTTGAATCTATGTGTATCTAACAATTTAATTACTCATGCTATTAACAAAAATGCTTTTTTTTTATCTCAAATTAATTGGACATAGAATAAATATAGTTCATTTGTATAAATCAAAATTGAATAAATATTTTTAAATGCTAATACGTGTGATATATATATATATATATATATATATATATATATATATATATATATATATATACACACACACACACACATATAAAAGAAACTATTGAAAAGTTATCTCAATATAAAGTTTAAGTTAGTAATCTTAAGTTACTTACCTGTATTATTAAGAAAAATATTTCTTACAAAATACTAGTCCAAAAGAAAATTGTTCAAAATAGAACAAAATGAAATATATTTTAAAATTGTTTTGTACAATGATAGAAAATTTTTGTTTTGAATATATTTTATTATGAATAATTAATTTGAAAGAATTAATTATAAATTGATATTATATATTTGATAATATTTAAATATCAATGTAGAAAACAAAAATTATTATTTTCAATTTTTATTTTAGACATAAAAGTAATTTTTAAAAAATTAATTTTTTACGATTAAATACACTCAGAAAATAATTGCAAGCACCTTTTTTACTGTTAAGATTTTGAGAGAGTGATAATGGGGGAGAATTTTCTATATAATATGTATAATTTAGAACATCAATATTTTTTACATTTAGTATAAAGATGTTATGTATATTTTAATATTTACAAAATGTATAAATATCAAAATTAATTTTTATTTTATTTTTTCATAATGTTCAATATGTTCCCGTTTATATTTCATGATAATTTTTGTAATTTAACATGTCAACTAAGAATTACATCTATGTTATTATATTTAAAATTAGGTCCTTATTGTTGCCTCTTTGTCTAATAATTTAGCCATTTTTATGATTACGAGAGAAAAAAGGTGATAATATGCTCATATATTATAATTAGAAACAACAAATTAATTTTTCACAACTTAATATATATATATATATATATATATATATATATATATATATATATATATATATAATTAGTTATTGGAGATTGCTAATCTCAACATCTATAAGATTGTTTGGTTGGCAGGAGTAATACGAGAAGTGCAACTATTTGGAAACTAGAAAATTATTAAATTGTTTGATTAGTTACTAATTGTCAAAATAGAAAAAATAGAATTGTGTGAGAAATTTTACTTCTTATAAATCACGGTAAGTTATTTACCCATTCCTCTTTTCATAAGAAAAACCTCTTATGTATTTTATAGATAAAAATATAAAATTATCTATACTTAATTTATATAATGAATATTATAACCTTTTATCCTCACATTTGAAAATTATAGTAAATATTTATTAATGATAAATATAATTTATTAATTACAAAATATAAATGTCATTATGTTATTAATTATGTAATAAATAAAGCGAGTATTATATAAAATATAAATTAAATATAATATCATAAATATAAATTTTAAATATAATTATAAATATTATTATAGTAATAGAAATTTCATTTTGAATAAAATTATATTTATTATATATCTATTATATTATTTTATTATTTTTCATTTTAACTTTCAGTTATAAAAATAAAAAAATTATATATTTCTTATCTATTTTATATAAACTAGATAATTAATTATTTAACTAATATTCAAATTATATTTCATTTTAATCGTACTAAGATAATTTAAGATATATATATATATATATATATATATATATATATATATATATATATATATATATATATATATATATATATATATATATATATATATATATATATATATATATATATATATACACATATTATTTTTTTATACAAACCTATTATACCTTTTGTAGTAAATTAAAAACTCAAAATTACTAATTTGGAAAATTATGCTGGAGAGAGATATTAGAATTACGGTTTAAAAAAATGATATGAGGGACAATTTAAATTAAGCAATATTTCTTATTTTTATATTATAACTTTGAAAAATATATTAATTATTTGATAGTATTTCCTAATAAATTTAATATTAAACTAAATAAAACATATAAAATTAGTTCTCAGGGAGTATTATTTTTTTAATTTTAACAAAATAACTTTAACCATTTCTTAAAAAGTTAACACCTCTCGAAAAGTTAATAAAGAAATTTATTTTTAGGGAGTTAAATTTATAATTTTTTTGTCAGAACTGATTTCTCGTATGAAATAAATAATTCTTTTGTATAGAAATTGTTAATATGGAGATTGTTAATAGGAGGTTAGCAATATCCACTTTTTCATTTAAATAAAAAATTTATACTACTAATTTATTAGTAATAAAGTACTCTCTTTATTATTTATTATTTGTTACAATTAATCAATTTCACATATATTAAAAATATAATTTTATTTATTTATTTTTAGTTGATTTTTTAATATTACCTTCCATGTACAAAGTTTAAAACAATTAAAAATAAAGAGATAAATATAATAAAATAAATGAAAGTAGGTTGAAACTATAGAATAATAAAATATATATTAATATAAAAGAGGGATAAAATTTAAAAAAATTAATATTTTATTAGAATTCTAAAGATAAAAATAGGATAATTTTTTTAAAATATAATAAATAAAAAGGAAGTGAAAGGAATAATAGAAAAGTATTTTAGTAATTTTAATAGAGAAAATATAATTTAAAATGTTTTAATTAATTCCATTCATTCTTTTTCATTTCTACTATAATATACCTATTAATTGAAATAGTTAGTAGTAGTGAAAAATTAACTTTAATACTCTTTATTATTTTATTATTATTAAATTAATAAAATAATTTTTATCCAATTAATGTTACTATTCCCTACATATAGATATGGAGACTATTCGTATGCCAATACCATATCTAATTACATAATATATAAATAACAAAATTAATTTTCGATAATATTCAATATGTTTATATTAATTTAGGCGATAGTTTTACTAATTTAGTAACAATTAATTAAATAGTTGCAATTATTTAGTAACGATTAATTTAATAAATTCAATGGTACCTATCCAAGTTTTAATTTCCAGGTTTCACTTCGTGCAATTTGAGATGATTTTTAATTTTGCATAATAATTATAATATATGCGTCTGATCTTATTTTCTTCCATAACTTTACTAAAATAATGTAATTTTTTTTACGTTTAAAATTTTCTTCTCTGATGCGTTTCGACCAATTGGGTTTAGGATAAATTTGGATTCAATAAAATGCCACCAAATCTTTGAGGAGCAACAAGAACGGGCAAAAGGAAAAAAAAAAAAAAAAAACTCCTACTTACATTTTTATTGATTCACAGATTCGTTTAAAAAAACTGAGATAAAAATAAGAATAGAGACAATTTTGTGTTGGATTAGAGACAATTTCATACGAGCAACGTCAGTTAACAATTATAGTTTCGGTGCAGAGGAATTATTCTACGGGAAATCACTATTATTCACAATTATTTTTTCTAATGAAACTATTTTTATTATTGTTATTTTTTGTAATAATAGAGCCATTAAATTATTAAATATATATATTTTCAAATTAAATTCAGGATTTAGAATAATCTAAAATTCTCAAAAAAATTATGAGTTAAAAATTCTCACCATCACTTTTTTTAAAGGCAAATTCTATCATGTCTTAAGTGAGAACTCAAAGTATGGATGCCTTGACTTTGTGTCAAAATATAAGTTATTTGATTATGTCAAATACTTTTGGTGAGGTCTTCCATGCCTTGGGTGAGAATCCAAGGCATGGAAACCTGTACTTGTTAACATATAAAATAAAAACACGTGGTAGAACTATCACCCGTCAAGGCAAGTTTTTTTTGCTGCTATTCATGAACGTTTACATTGTTTAAAGAAAATGGTATTTATAAAATGATCCAAGGATTTTTTGGTTGAGCTGCATTAGTAGCATCTCTATTATAGAGATTGTATAAAATATATTAGGCTAAAATTACTGGATAATTCCGATATTTATCAAATGATATATATGAGACAAAATAAATTTTAAAAAATGAATATAAATATAGTTTTGAGTAAACATAATACTTAATTTTTAATTTATAAAGGTGATAATTATTATAAACTTCAAATTTCATAATTAACACTCTTGGTTCTTTATTTTTTCTTTTTTTATAATTATTTAACCTTCAATTCACCTATAATATTAAAATAAATAAAAAATATTATAATTGATTATTAAATTCACCTTAATAGTACCAAATACATGCTTATTTCTTGTTATATTCTTTCTATTTATCATTAATTTTAATGTAATATATTATGGAAAGGTAAATAGTTATAATAAAATTAAAAATAAAAAATTGATATTACTAGATATGAAATTTAAGTAATATATTAGTCACTAATTAACTTTATAAATGAAGGATTAAAAAATCAATAAAAAATGGTATTTGTAAAATGACCCAATCTTTTTTTTCTCTTCTTCTTTTTTTTTTGAAAGATTGGATCAATGGCTTTTAATATATGGACTGTATAATATATGTTGAGTCAAAATTATGAGATAGCCCAAAAATGCAAAGTATAATGGTGCCTGGAACGGGGGGAATATATGATTTTTCTAAATAACCTCTTTTTCAACTCAATATATTATCACGATTAGTTTTTAAATATTTTCATAGATAATAATTATAATAATTATATATTTTTATGTCATCATCATTATACTTTTTCAAAAATTTTAAATTGTTACATTTTACAACAATTTTATCACAAAAATTACAAATTTTTGGTCTTGTAATTTTAATTAATGGAATTGTATTTTTTTTCACATTTGTAATTTAAAAAATATGTATCACATATAATATTTTTTAAAAAATTATAAAAAGTAGAAAATTTTTGATAAAAATTATAAATTTATTAAAAATATGTAAAATAAAAAGAGAGTACATAAAATAGAATTGCAAAAAATTTCTAATTTAAAATACTAAAATGATCACTTTTGTTTAGTATGACAATAAATTAATTATGAATATAACTAGTTTAGCTTCCATGTAATGTACAAAAAAATTATTATATAAATTTTTATATTTACTATTTTATATTGTATCTAATATATTATCATTATGATTTAGTATGCATGTAATTAAAAAACAAAAAAAATTGATTTTAAAACTTAAAATTAGCGTACACAATTTATGAATAGTTAAAGATAATGTATTCAATAAAATTAAGTAAATTTAATATTTATGAATCTCAGTACATTATAATAATTTATATCCATCAATAATAAAATGATATTTTAATTTATTTATAAAAATTTAGATAATATATTAATATTAAAAGAATAAATAATCAATTGCATGAGTTGTCATAGAATTTATAAATATATATATCACATTTTATACTATTGAATTCAATGAGATATATATATATATATATATATATATATATATAATGCTAAGTTATTTATATTGTTATTTTTTTTACATTTTTTTGATGGAGGTACTAAAACATTTTACCTAAATCATCAAGATTAAAATAATACTTACATTCTTTAAAGAATGAAATTAATATAAAAATAATCCATCAGAAATTGAAAGAAATGTTTTCTCCCTCTCTATATGTATATAGGTATGTATGAAATATACTAATTTTAAAATGAAGAAATTAATTTCATTGTTATAATAACTAAATCAATTATCAAAATATTTTGATATATCATATCTATTAATGAACGAGAATTAAAACTTAACAATTTGAATAATTAAGTAAATATTAAAATATTATTAGAGTGAGATGAATAGTTAAATTTTTATGATTACAAACTAAACATCTTAAGTTATTTTGAAAATAATTATTTCAAAAATAAATCTAATTCATAATTTTTCTTGGAGACCAAATTAACTATTTTTGTTCAATTTATGTAATGGTTTAAAATTGAGCAACACCTATTTTTTTAACTTTAAATATAAACTCAGTTAATAGAATAAAATGTAACAATTTTTAACTTATGTAATAAAATATATTTTTTATTAATTTTATTAAAATTATCAAAATATAATAATGAATACATTTTTCAAACAAATAAATTTTCACATATATAATTATATCTATTATAACTTAGGGGTAACCATACAAACGAAAAAGAAAATGCTTAATATGCTTTGACTTTATTTTTTTTCAAAAATAAAAATTGAAGATCACAAAAAATAGTTAATCTGCGCATTTGTCATAAACAAAGAAAGAAAAAAAAATGGGATTGGCCATATTTTCCTTCAGGAATCCAATTGAGTCTAAATCAAAATTCGTTAGGACACCTTTTAAATTTAAAAAATGTAAATGGTCAAAATGAAAATTTTTATTTAACCTACTTCAACCATTACTTAGTTAAGTCATCTAGGCACAAATCCCACAAGTCAACTATCCTAATGCATATAATTTCACCACATCACCTAAGGCATGGTGCCTGTACTTGCCACTTAAGGCATGGTAGACATGGCCAATTCTCCATCAACTGCTCCCTTCAAAAATGCGTTAAAGGCATCACTAACACATTGTTAAATTTTTAAATTTACCTACTATTTATGATTTAATAATTATATTAGTAGCTTAATTTTTTTATTTTCACCTATTGTATCTTCATATATTTTTTTATTAAATATGAAACTAATTATTATTTGAGGTATGAATAATAAAAAGTAAATTCATCTCATAAATGTGCTTGTAAAAATCGAGTTTAGGAGTTTTTATTTAATCTTTAATCCTTTTAATAATAAGTTTCTCGTGTTTTTTAATTGCATTTCAATGTTTTAATTTTCACTAAAGCTTATTACATATATCTTTTAACACTAAACACTCACATAATATTTTTTAACTATTATCATTAGGACACACATAAAAATTAAATTATTTGCAATAAAAATGGGGGGTTGAGAAAAAAATTAAGTTTTTAGTAAATTATACTCTTACTTTTTGTTGCTTCATATTTCTAACAAATTTCTTATTTTTTTTAAATATAACCTTTATAATGTCATTTTTGTACTAGTATTTTCTATTAAATTTTGCACTATATTTTCTTCATGTAACAACATTTATAACTTCTAAAAATTTTATAGATTATCTATTCATTTAATATGATAATTAAAATAAATAATAAATTGTGAGAAAAATTTTCATATAATGTATAATATCAATATATACAATTATACAGTATTCAAATTAAAATATATAATTTATAATGTATCCTCAATATTTTTTTTATGCCACTAGTTTTGGTGTGTATATCATTGTTTTTATCTCGTGGCTTTAAGTTTTATTAATGAATGAGACTACTATATAGTTTCAAATAAAAATTTTCATTCGGATGGGCTTGTCAAGTGGCATACATAAGGCACCTTGCCTTCATCTTTAAATGAAATCTTTAATATTAATAATAATAACTTTAAATTATATAACGAGTGGTTTATTAGCAGGGGATATCTTTTCTATCTTTAATTTAGATTTTTGGTGTATTTATTAAAAAAATACATCATATAAATTTAAAAAAATAAATATGAAATTTTTTTATATAAAATTGTGGGTTTCAATAAAAAAATAGTGAATCTCAAAATGAAATTATACCTATATTTTTTTGAAATTAATAAAAAAATGGAACAGAATACAAATTTCTTTAATTCTAACTTTATTTATATGCAAAACAGGAAAAAAGTAAAAAAAATTTCATTAATGTCCTTTTTTGCTAAAAAAATTATTAATGTTGAGTAATGAATCTATAGTAGAAAAAAAATCCTTAGACTTAATAAAAAAATCAATCTCTCACTCCTTACTTCCATCCACAAAATAAATACATTAAAGTCTAAATTCTACATATTTTGAAAATAGAAATAAGTTGGATGTGTAGAGAAGGAGTTTGAAAAATCTTACTGCACTTCATTTATAATTTCAAATTTTTATAATAAAAAAAATAAAAACAGAAACATGCACTGATGAAATGAACCGGCCAAATAGAATATAACAACACCACATGCCATTTCTGTATTGATGAGAAAGTACAGGTATCCATACCTTGAATTTTTACTCAATACATAGAAGAGCTACCTTTTTAAAAGAAAAGAAAGAATTTATTCATATAAAAATTATAAAAAAATTCATCATTCACATTATTAAATTAAATTAATTCAATTACAAATGTGTAAATAAACAAATAATCATTTCTTTTAAATCCTTTGTGATAACTACCTCCTAGTTTGATAGATTCATGCAATTTTTAATAAAGAAATTCAAAATATTTATTTTAATTATTTAATTTAAATAAAAATAATGACATATAAATTAAATAAAAATTATTTTTAGTAATAAAATTATTTATCTCTTAACTCTCTTTCTTTAATTAAATATAAACAAGACGTACAAAATAAGTCCATTTGTAGTTAAGACCAAATTTAAAATATTTATTCGAGTATCCATAAACTGATTTAATTAGGAGAAGTAATTAACAAGTATGATATTTATATTTATAATTATTTTTATATTTAAACAAGAGCAAAGATCTACTGTTAGTCCACGTGTTTCTACTCCCCATATACATGTGGGAGAAGAAAGTCCTGCCAAAAAATAATAAACAGGGAGTGCTTTTAATATATAATTAATATAATAATATATTGATATATTATTAAATTAATTATATATTAAATTTAATTTTTAAAATTAAATTTCATATTTTAAATGACAATATTCTAATAATTAAAGTTTGATGGTATATTATATTTATAACATATCATAAAATTTTTCTAATAAATATAAAAAGGACACCAACATGGAAATGCGAAGCGATCGGCTGACGAACCATTAATTTAGGAACATAACAATAATAATATTCACCCGTAAGAGGCCAAGTGGACACTATTATGCATTTTCACTTTTTCCCCCTTTTCTAATTGATATAATATTACAACCCTCTTTCATTTAATTTTGATAATTATTTTCTCGAAAAAAATCTAAGATTTCACGTCTGGTTTGGTGAATGCGTTCCTTGAGAGAGGCAACCCGATGGGAAAATGTACCATTGAAAGGGTAAAAAGGGAAAGCAACAAGGATGAGTCTGCGCATAGTATTAAGCTGCATTCTTTAGTTTTATGGCATACTCTAGGCTAGATATTGCGAGGTAGAGTATTATCCATATAATGTGCATTTATCTCATTTTTAACCTGTTATTTCATGCTATAGACCCGCAAGGAGATTGAAAATATTAACCATTTTGTGATAAATAGAGGTCTATTACCTGGAAATTTTTGTGCGGATTTAGAAAAAAAATTTAAATGTATTAAAAAGAAAATTTAAATAGATTTAAAGATTTAATTTTGTAAGCTACGAGTCAAATGAATTGAGTATAAATAGGATTGTGTTGATTCATGGGCCTATTTTTTTTAATTTTTTATATTTAATAATTTAAATAATATATGTATTAAACAAAATAGATAACTTAATAATTATTTTTACATCATAACTTAATATAAAATACAATACAATTATAAAAAAATAAATTCAATTACCTAAAATAATTGAATATAATAAAAAATAATAAATAAATAAATTTAAAAATATTAATATAAAATCATAAACATAAAGAATACTGCAAATAATAAAAAATATCTCTAAAAATAAAAAAGGGAGCCAAGATTAATACGATTTACTTTAGAAATAGATTGAAGCACTATATAATGAACATATTAAAAAATAAATTTAAATGAGTCTAGTCTATATGAATTTTCATCTAATCCACTCTGAGTCATCCATTAAATATCCTTAGACTAACCAACTTTTTGTTAAAACTAGATAATGAAATTTTTTTTCTAGATATAGTTGGTTCATAATCGAAGTAAATTTATATAAAATGTTAAACCTCTTAACAATAAATATTATTATAAATTTTTTAAAAAGTATTCAAAATTATTTAATTTTTTTAAAAATAGTTTAGTTTATAAACGAAGTAAACTTATGTAAAATGTTAAACCTTTAGAAAATAATTTTTTCAATTTTTAAAAAGTATTCAAAATTATTTGTTTAATAATAGCAAGTATATTTTTCTTATCTACGGATGGTAGGTAAATAACTGCCCTCACTTTATAGAAAATAAAACTTTTTATAAAGTTAAATAAGATAGAAAGTTTTAATTCCTTGGTTTTACCAATGAAGAGGCAACCAAAGTTAACTTGCTTACGTTCTATAATCTGAAATGTTATACGTTTCATACAACTATTTACCAATTAAACGATTTATTAATTTGGGAGCTATAATGGCTTCGGACAAATCAAGTGTATTTACTATTTTGAATATAGACAACACTTAGTATAACAATAAAACGGCAAGGTAATAATTGTGAGTTAAATGAAGTTAGTGTTGTGATCAACATTGAGTGTTTTTTCAAAGTTAAGTGATAAAATTGATAAAAAGAAAAATTCTACGAACTAAGAATGAAATTTGTGTTAAAAATTAAGAGAATCTTCCCAAAATAAAAATAAAAATTAAAGTATAAATTTACAATTTGATGAAAACAAAAAAGAAAGAGTTTGTGAGATTGGAATTCCTTAGGGTTTTCTATAGATCTACAGTTAACATATTTAAATTAAGAGAATTTAGTTATAAAGTGTCTTTTATAAACATATAATTGTAAATTATTAAAATGATAATAAATATTTTATATGTTCAATATTGAAAGAAGTTTGATGTAATATAACTTTCATTTAAAAAAGTAATTTTTTATTACTAAAGTTTTAAGTATCAATTTTGTAATTATTAATTATAAATTAATATGTCACTCCATCATTTAAATATAAGTAAATAAAATTTCCCGAGAAAACAGATGAAGAGTTGGTTTAGTCTTCCCGTCATATTTTAAAGCATGGGTAGCAAATTCACTAGGTTAAGTCAGTTTATTCTATTACTAATTTAGTGCGTATTTCCTTTTTGGCAAAAAAAGAATTTAGTGTATATTTAATATCCTGATCTAATTGGTTCAAATTAAAATTGAAAAAGTTTATCTTTGCATAAAGTAATTGAGAAAGTTGTATCTTCTAAATATAAAATTATTAAATTACTCAAATTTTAATTTTAAATTTACGTGCTTTCATTTAATTCAATCTCACTTGATTATGAAATTTTGAGAATAAGTTAAAAGAAGTACATATTTTTTAAAATTTTCTATTTTCAAACCATTAGAGGTGTGCAAAATTATGTTAATCAACTTAAACAGCCAAACTGTTTCAAATTTGATTGGTTCAAATATACAAATGGATTAATTTAAAAAATTAATAATTTCAATTAATATTGATTGGTTATGATTTTATACTTTGCAAATCATATTAAACTAAAACTGATATTACGTGCACATTTTATCAAATGCATATTATGTATCTTTAATTTCTAAATATACATAAATATACTCAATATTATGATTAATATTATGGCAATTTATGATGGAAAAACAAAAATTATTTAACAAATTAGAATTTTTATAAGTATCATCAATGTTTATGACAGGTAGTGTTGACGATATGACAGGTAGTGTTGACGATAATTGTATATATATAATTGAATTGAGTATGACAGAAAATGAAAATATATAATGAATATTATGCATAAAAAATAAAATTGAAAAATTGATATTTCAATCAAAATAAATCATTATAAATCGTTTTAAACTAAACAATTCGATTTAACATGATTTAACATTCTGGAACAATTAGTTTTGTGTTTCTTCATTTACTATTTAGTTAAAAACAATATCTAAACCGAATTCAACCAAACTAGACTATTACACGCCCCTAATAATGCCAAAACGCCAAAGGTTATTATTAATAGTAAAATAATTTTAATAAATTAGTCTCTTCATACGTATTTACGCGTGTCTCCACTCATACTCCCACACGTGTTTAAAAGCATTTTTTGTTGTTCATTCAACTAAAAATTGTATTTTTTTTTTACTATTTTATTGTGTAATATTATACTTAACACTTTACATTTTTTAGAATATGTCCGCACAGTGACTGATCTATTTATTAATTTGTGACGGCAATGGCTCCCACAAACACTTTTTTTATACATACATATACACTAATAATATAAATTGCCCTTGTAAATTAAAGAAAAATTCCTTACAACTTATTTCTATATCAGTTGAAAAAGAAAAAAAATTATTTTAAATAAATATAATAATATTTAAAACTCGTTACTTTTATATAAAGATACAAAAATAAAAAATATTAAAATAAATTGTATTTTATTTTTATTCAAATATTTAATTTTTAATAAAAATTTTATTTTAATTTTTTATATAAATGTTACCCGCACAATTAAGAATTCCTGAATTTGCCACTGCGTACATAAGTGCTCGAGCAATTTAATTTGTTGATGAATGAGACATTTTCTTATTTATTTTGATATTAAATATCATTTGGAATCTTAAAAATTTGGTATAAATTAAAATGATTAAAAATTTGTAAGTACAGACCTTAATATATTAAGATTATGCAAGATGTACTCAAATTGAATTGGTCGTTAGTTTTTTATTGGAAAATTTTATTTTGTTAGTGATTAATTAATTTTATGATATTATAAATATAATTTTTAAAACTTTATTATTTTCTAAATAGTATAAAAGTTAGAAGTTGAAAATTAAAACTCACTAATTTTGATAATAGTAGTGAAAAATTATTAAATTAAAAGTGTAAAAAAAATTGTCACATAAATAGTTTAAAATTACATTAAACTTTTTACATTTAAATTAAACATGAGTTATATTTGATTTTTGGGGAAAAGAAAAAGTGAAGACCAAAATGGAAAAATTTTCCAATCCATTCTCTAATAGTAACAGACTAGATTATAGCACGGGCTACAATTTGTTTTTTTTTTTAAATTAAATTATGATAAAAAGAAAGGAGAAAAAAATAAATGAACAACATATAAAGTTAAAGATATATAACAAATGCATTGTTTGGAAATTCATGTATATCATTCAATTTGTAGATAGAAAAATGTAGACATTAAACTTGCTGATTTCATACATTTTTAAAACACTTTTTTTATTCTAACATTAGTAATAACATTTAATACAACATTAATAATAACATTTAACTATTTGAAATAATATTTCTAATAATAATTCTATATTTCAATTTATTATCATTTTAATAGTTTATCTCAAATATAATAATTTTTTATTAAAAATTACTCATGAATTCCCACGGATCTTTGACACATTTCCCAAAAATGACAAATAACCCTCCTTTGTACGGGACTTTTTTTTCATTTTGTACCACTTCTATTTTAATAATTTAAATTTTACTACAAAAATATATTACAAAATAAAAAATTGAGGAGGGTTAAATGAAATAAACACTTATTTAATAAATAAATATTCTATTTTTTATGATGCTAATGCATCTGTCTAATTATTTTTTCAATAATTATATCAATTTAAGTAATTTTATCATTTACAAACCCATACTCAATTATATTACTATTTCTTCTTGTTCACATGATTAATTTGGTAGGTCATTTTGATTGTGAAGGTTCCAATATTACATGTAAAGGATCTTTTGCCTTTGTCTTTCAGGCTTTTAACCCTTTTATTTAAAAAAAAAGAAAATAAAAAATGAACCTAAATAATCAAACTATTCCTAAAATACTTTTATCAAATACATAATCATGGTGTGTTCTAATTTTTGCTTCCAGCTACTGCATCATTCAAGATAACATTAAAAGGAAATAATAAGAGAATTTGTTCAAATCGTAATCATTTATAATTTGTGCAATATTTTAGGATTAGATTAATAAATTTTTTTGCCAATGAGTCTCATAGAAAAAAACTCAATTATTACTCAATAATAACAAAAAAAATTCATGAATGAAAAATAAATTAATTTTGTTAAATTTAGTTAAATATAAAATTAAAAAAATAGGTATAATTCCTTTCTAAAAAATCATTTTCTCGAAGTAGTTCATTCCATTTTTGCATATTGGAAGATTAATTTATAAGGAAGAATTAATGAAATTATTTACCAAAAAAAATTAATAAAATTATATAGAATTACTAAATAATTCAAAATGAAAATGAGACATAGATGTTTCATCCTTTAACATATAATTTTTCTTAAAAATAGATCATTCAAAATTTCTTTCTAAAGGTATGCAATTTTGAGGATAAAATTGGTAACAAATTAAAAAAGGGAAAAATAAGGAACTATTTGCATATATTGATAAAAGTATTTAAATATATAATTCAAATTCAAAATCAACCAGAGATAATTCAATCTCTAACATACAACTTTTTAGAAGTAGATAATTCATATTTTATAAATAAAAAAGTATGAATTTGGAGATAAAATTGTCAAGAGTTTAGAAGATTAGTTGTTTAGTTATTACTTTACAAGTTAAGATAGAATTACTTATCATTTTAAATTTAAAATTTGAACATACACAATTATTGAGATAAAATTGGTCACAAATAAAAAAAATTGAATTTAAATTGTTCATAAAGTAATTACTTCATAATGCAAATCATTTGAATTTCACAAATTAAACATATAATATGATCCACGACTAGAAAGAACTTTTGAATCACAAAGGATTAACATATCAATTAATATATTAAGCAACAAATAATAATGAAAGAAAATTGAGAATTTTCAAGATGCAACATGTTTTTTTAAGTGTAATTTAGTGGTTTAGCTTTGCTATAAAGAGCTCTGGAGATGGATTGCCATTGGAGATAGCAGTCTTAGGTTTTACCATAAACCTAAGCATTGTTATGCATATATCCATTACTAGAAATGACCTTCACAAGCTCTCAGACTCAGCATTCTAATACATAAAAAGAAATACTATTTGGTCTAATCCATCAAGGGGCAATTATATTCCAAAAAAGATTTGGATGATAACCAACTCATTGGATATTACTTATTGTAAAATTCCAAGGTAAAATTTGGACATTGCTTAGTTTGCAATTTATACTCCTTCGTAGATTCAAGATCTATCAAATGCTCGAGCTCAATAAAGGGTATGTACTAGCAAGTAACTCAAGAACATGTTTGTAATGATTCTCTAAATATTGATATCATTTTTTTTAAAATGCGAAGCAAGTCAATATATATCTTACTTGTAACTTATGGTGAAATGCTCCTAATTTACAACTTCCTCAATAGAAAATGTAAGCTACATGGTAAATGATTTTGGTGTAAAATCACTTAAACCTTCATTGTGAAATACTTTTGTACATTTAATTAAGTAAATCAATGATATATACCTATGAAGAAATAAATCCGATAGAAACATAGCACAATTCAATTCATAACACCATTAAGGCTATGTCAAGCCTTTGTTTGTGCAACTTAAGTAAAATAATTCTACATGTACATTTTCATAGCTTCACATCTTTAATTTCTTAAAAATATCTTATTATCACATTCTAATTTTTGTTTGATACTTTTTAGTTTACAATGATTTAATTTTAAACTCAAAATGATAAGGATTATGACATTCCTAACTACTATTCATATTTTTAATCAATATGCTAATACAATGACAATGTTATCATTTTACCAATTACATGCATAAAATGGAAAGTCCTCATCTTTTTAAGCACCCTTTAATTTAAATATTTAAATATACTATTATAGCACACAGTTGGAAATATACTCTAAAATACTAAGAAAACCAATAGAAATCTACAAGAGGATATGAAAGTTCCATTAATTTTCAAATATTTATGCTATTGCAATGCCTAAAACATACACTTGATTGCACAAAGATATTTAAATCTCTAATTCTCCTGCATATCAAATTAAAAAGAGGTGGAAGGCAGTATAGGATTGGGAAAGGAAGTCAAGTTCTCATTGAAAAAAGAAAACTATATTTTAGGTAAAAGTTCAAAAAATTAGATTAAATAAGAGACTTAATAAAGTGTGCACTTGTCAAATTATAAAATTTTTAGTTCTAAACCTTTTCAATTTGAAAGCATATGGAAAAGAATGCAATAGCAAAAATTAATTAAATGCTTTGATAAGAAACAATAAAAGATAATAAAGGCATTATAGAAAAATTAATTAACTATATTGAAAATAAATAATAAAAGATAATGAAAGCAAAATAAAACATGAAGAATAGAGTAAAAAACTATCACCAATGATCATAAAGATATTATACAAAAAAATGTATAAGAGCATATTCACTTGCTAATACATTTACCAAATCACCATGTGAAAGAAGGGAATGAGCAAAAATGACTTCCTCAGTTAAGAAGATAAGAACACAACCAAATTTGTTATGGTGCCCAATAAGATGAAAGAGATGAAAGAGGGAGATAAAGGGGAAAATAAAAATATATGTCAGGAAGAATTGCAGTTACAATTTAAGGAAGTTCAAAAGATATCAAGCATATGATATAGAAAGGGGACTACACCAACTCCAAAACATATGATACCAAAAGGCGATATAGCAAAAATAAAAAAAATATGGAAGATGATTAAGAAAAATAAGACATGTTTTGTGTGCCAAAGAAAGACACTCAATATTGAGATGAAGAGACTTT
Organism: Sindora glabra; assembly: GCA_020226215.1. Lineage (NCBI taxonomy): Eukaryota > Viridiplantae > Streptophyta > Magnoliopsida > Fabales > Fabaceae > Sindora > Sindora glabra. The sequence goes on from CM035234.1 coordinate 40,695,995, forward strand.
ATACTCATAACTAAAGTTACCAAAGAATGAAATTCAAGAATTACTTACCTCTAGGCGATAAAAGAAAATAGAGCAGTACATAAAGCAGTAGAAAAATATGAATACTCAAGAAGAAAGAAGAAAATAAAATAAGGCTTCATAGTTAATAAAATAAAATGTTAAGATAAAGCTTAAAATGAAAGCAATGAAAAGGCACTAAGAATTGGAGGGAAATGCTTGGGTACGTGTTTTAAAATTCAAATTCAAATCAATCCAAATTAGAGGATACACTTATTGTTTTAAATATATTGCAATTAGTTTAAAATTATCCTTAATAAGATCAGATAATATCAACATTAAGAAAAATGCTTATAACAAAGAAATTATTACTTAAAAAATTAATTGTAGATAGATAATAGGACATAAAAGCCAAATTGATACAAAATCAATTCTAATTAGATTCCAAAAATAATCGAAAATAGGAACTCAATTAGGATTCATGGTTTTAAGGTCTTACCCAATAATTTTGTTAAAACATGAATTAAAGTTTTTGAGGCATAACAAAAGAGGATGAAAAAAATAGACAATTTAGACTACCAATAGATAAAAATCATAAAAATAGAAAGGTTTTAGAGAATTAAAAATATAAATAACAATGAAACACATATTAGAAAAATAAAAAGGCTTAAAAAATTTAAAAGTGAACCACATACATCTAGAAAGTTGAATCAATCATGGTTGCCTCCTCTACCAACAATTAATGCTTCTCTAGAAAGTAGAACAAAATGGAATTACATTAAGAGTAGATAGATAGATTGATCAATAGATGTCAAATAGTCCATAAAAAAGAGAAAAATAACTCTGGTTAAATGTCATAGTTAATATTAAAAATTAGGTTAGGGCATTTTAAAATTCAAATCCCTAATTTGGTTGCCATTAGGATGATAAATCAAACCAATTTCAAATCACAGATGAATAATATATAAATACGACTAACAAAACCCTAATATGACATAAAAGTAGAAACTATTTGGAAGTAAAGAAATTAAGTTTCAATTTTTAAAGGCAGAAGGAAATCAACAAAACCAAACTTCATACCTATAATATTAGAGCATAAATAGGGAACTCAGACTATAAAATGTAGATTTCACTAAAAGGGCAAAAAACTAAAATCAAGGGGAATACACTATCACATGCAACATCAAATAAGAAATCAAAAGTTTCAAATATTGAGAAAGCAACCATAATAAACATCAAAATAAGAAAAAAAAATAGAAAGGCAAACAATATAATCATTGGTGAAGATTGCTTAACGGCAACCATTGAAGATAAGATTGGCATCCGCTTGAGCCTAGAGAAAAGGAGATCAAAGTCACAAGTAAAAGAAGGAAATGCTTAAAAGTTTCTCACAACAAATAAGAAGAAATTAATGATAAATATTTTGGTGATCAAATTATTAATGGAATGAATTGTTATTTGTTAATTGCTATCACTCATATGAGGAATGATAGGCATGCACAAAATAAAATGAGTGAATCAATTAATTACAATTACTCATTTGAACAAGTGATTTGTATATAGGATGTAGAAGGAAGTAATGAATATAGTAATCTTATGGGTGATATCTATGAAGGAGATTTTAAACTATGTGACAAAATATGAGTTATTAAAAATGTAAATCTAATTTACTTGAATTAAATTAAAATATTTTAAAAATTTAGATAAAAATTTATGTAAATATTCTATATTTGCAAGGCATTAATAGTAAAAAATAAATAAATAAAGAATAGAGAATATTTTATAAATGAAAATTTAAATATTTTATTTTTCAAAATTATATTTAGAAATTATTTTTTATTTTAAAAATTATTTTCAAATTTAAGAAAAATAAAGAATAAAGAATATTTTATAAAATAAATAAATAAATATTTTATTTATTTATAAAGGTATCATCAAGAGCAAAAAGACATGATGAGAAAATATATAAAATTTATACCTTTTTTTGTAAATAACAATTACAAAAATAATTTTTAAAAATAGATTCTTGAAAACATGTTATCAAATTAATTTTTTAATATTTTTATTTTTAAAAATTGGAAATTAATTTGAAAATAAAAATAAAAATAGAGTTTAAATTTGATTTATTACTAATATAAAATATTTTACATTATTAATAAACAAGAACAAGATATATTATTAAAAAAATAATAGTACTAATTTTTAACAACAATAAAGAAGTTTTAAGATTTTTAATTAATATAGTAATATATGCATAAATAAATAATAATGTAAAATTAATTTATACTGATAATAAATAAAATTTAAATTCTTTTGCATATACTCGATATCTCTTCAGAATTTAATTCGAAGTTAATTACTCTATTTATATATTAAAAATTGAAAAAAAAAATAAATGATAATTTATGGTTCATTTTTTTAGTAGGGAACATTTATATCATTAAATTAATAATTATTATTTAATTAATTTTAAATGGGAAATAGATTTTCTCCTTTTCCTTGAAGGCAAAAAATGATAAATTTCAGAGATAAATGCAATTTTTTAATGAAATTACAAGTCTCAATAAAAAATTATAAATTTTTAAATAAAAATTATATTTTTATCTTTTCAAAAATAAAAAAAATGATATCCTCTTATATGGAAATCGTTACAATTTTGAAATTGGTTATATCATAATTATTAAATTAGTATCCTAAATTTATATCATTTTTTTTCCTCTTCCATAAATATACCCTTCACAATTTTTTTCCCTTCTCCAATTTGGATCTATTCCATACAATGCGTCAGATCGGCAATACACGCGGTTTCCTTTTCAAGTCTGCCGAGAATTCCATTCATATATTCTTCACTTTCCATTCTCACTCAGCTTTTATCTCTCTTCGCTTCACTGCAGTTTCGAGAATTTGCTGCAATTCTAACTTCCGCGAATTTTGCTAAATTGTTAGGGCTTTGATCCGACTTTCCACAGAGGAAAAAGGCATTTTTTTCGTAATTTCCGTCTTTGTCTTAGAATTTAAGGTTGTCCCTATTTTGATTCATGGCATCGAGAATTGGAGCTTCATACTGGTGCTACAGATGCGATCAGTTTAATAGGGTTCGAATTGGCGAAGAAGGCGCTCTTCTCTGCGCTGATTGTGGCGCTGGATTCATAGAAGAGATCAGAAATGCGTATCACTTTCCTTTCCATCGACTTCCTCCTGCAGCAATGTCCATCGATGATGACTCACAGTCCAGCCAAAGTACCAGCCCAAGAGTCCACCGCAGCCGGCGGAACGGTGGGGATCGATTGCCGTTTAACCCAGTCATTGTCCTTCGTGGACCTGCTGATGGCGGTGGTGGTAGCGGTGGAAATGAAGGTGGTGGAGCTGAAAGAGGAAACTTTGAGCTTTATTACAACGAGGGTGCTGGGTCGGGGCTTCGTCCTTTGCCTGCAGGTGTGACGGAGTTTCTGATGGGTTCTGGATTTGATCATCTTCTTGACCAGTTGGCTCAACCGGAAGTGACTGGTATTGGGAGATTGGACCACCCTCCAGCATCAAAAGCTGCAATTGAATCCATGCCGGTTATCAAAATTGCTGCTACCCATGTTTCTGCGGATTGGCAGTGCGCTGTTTGTATGGAACCATTTGAGATCGATTCTGATGCTCGTGAGATGCCTTGTAAGCACATTTATCATTGCGATTGTATACTTTCGTGGCTTTCTATTCGCAATTCATGTCCAGTTTGTCGCCATGAACTACCTACTGAGCTGCAGGGGAATAGCAGTAGCAGAAACTCTCCTCTGTCTGATGGTGGTAGGGATGATGATACTGTGGGATTAACCATATGGAGACTTCCTGGTGGTGGATTTGCTGTAGGTAGACTCGCTGGTGGAAGGCGTGCCGCGGAGCAGGAACTTCCTGTTGTTTACACGGAAATGGATGGCGGGTTTAACAATGCGGGTGTTCCAAGGAGGATATCTTGGGAATCAAGTGTGAGAAATTCAAGGGAGATTCGAGGGTGGGGTAGTGCATTTCGCAACTTCTTCTCATCACTTGGGAGATTTAGGACTTCATTCTCTCGTTCTTCTGGTACAAATTCAGGGATGAGTAGAAGACTTAGGCTTAATGCAGTATTAAGTAGACTGTCAAGAAGGCGCAGCTAATTCTGTCTATTGATAACAACAGCTGGTGAATTTTCAGTTTTAGTTTCTTTCTTGGGAAGAGAATCACTCCCCCCCCCCCCCCCCCTTTATGTTGTCATTTGGTACCATAATTCTGCAATTACCTTTATCTGGTGAGGCAGTAATTTTGAATTGTATGGCTTCACATACTGTAAATAACTACACATGATAAAGGGTTCTGAAGTTACTCTACTGTATACTAATTTTGAAAGGATAGAATTTTGCTATTCTTTTAGTATGTCATGAGATTTTGTTAGAAAGGAAGAAGATAGTTGAGCAGTCGGAGTGGATCTTAAGAAATTTAAGGTTTCAAATCTTGTATAACTGCACTGTATCTATTTATAGCTTTAAGAGTTTTATTGCTGTTGTCGTTCTTTTAGAATTGTTTTTGTTTAACAATCCTATAACGTAATCTGCGAAGCAATTTGATTTGATACGTTTATGGGAACTTCACAGAAATTAATGGCTTCTTTTGGTTCATGCAACATGCCCTGTCTCTCTCTGTATGACTTTATGTTCTAGATTCAGACAAGTTAGCATTTAATATCTGTGGGTCGACCTAAATGGTTTAGTCACTTTCCAACTTCATTTCCCATATGACTATGAGAAGTCAAAATTTCCTTCCCTTCACACATCATCCTTACAGACCACAAGCAGGCCGGGGGTAATTACATGATTTACGTGTAACGTATCATAACATACACGGATGGGGGAAGTGACAAAGCTACACTTTCATCACAGAAATCTACCCCTTCACTGCTGTTCATTAATTCTCTTGGGAGATTATAATCATCGTAATTAAATGGTTCTTGAATTTTTAGGGTTCAATTCGGAAGTCTTGTCTTTGTTGTTATTTTAGGTTTCTTTGCTGTGTCTGAAAAATGGTCAAGTCTACATTGAAGTAGTCTCGCACTATCTGCATTACGATACTTGACCTTATTTTGACTACTTACATTTTCAAATTTCTTCTTGGTTAAGGACGACAAAATAAAATAGCTGGGGCACTAGATTATCTTTGAAATCCAGTTACATGACTTGTATCCTATTTCTGTTGACAATTTTAGTGCTGTCACCCTTTCTACGGAAAGATTGAAGGTAGGCAATACTTAACTGTTACGAAAGGGGCATTGGTTGTATCTGGGTACCCGTTGCAAGTGATTGCGTCTCTGGTTTGATGCATTTTGGTTGTCCTGTATTCTTATAACATGTTTGACTCGACCTATTGTGGAATATGATGCAAAAGCCAGGTTCGTTACAATTGATTCTAGCTTCTTTAAATAGACTTACAATTAGAGATTGAGATGTATTAATGCACTACCGAGACAAAATCATTGATTATATGTAATGCTTCATACTATAAACTCGCACACCTTATTAATGATAGAGATGCCTCTTTATATGTAACTTATACCATGCTGCATTACTGCTGGAATTTGTGGCTTTCTGTTATTTCTCTTATATACTATTTCCATTATAAAAAATGTGATGCGACTTATTTTCCTTGAGCTTGCATGCCTGTAGAAGAACATTTTCCTGCCTATGAATTCATAATTAAATCTTGTTGATGGAAAAGTGGATTAGTCGATGGCATATAACTAAACATTTCTTGATGGCTGACCTAATACTATTATGCAGTTTCTCAGAGACATTCATTTAGTGTCTCAGTTGTATGTATTTGTAATCATTGTTATTAACATTTGTTTGATCACCTTGTTCTTACATCTACATTTTTTACTTGTGTTAGTAGATAAATAACATTATATCTCACATTGTTTATATCTTACAATATATAACTAGTATTATATTATATATAGTGATTGCCTAACTCCATTCAAAATATAACATTACAAATTCTTCTTTAATTAACAACTTGGAACCAATTTTTAGCTTTTGTTTGATTAAAGATCAACACTGCTCCTTCTAAATGTTAGTTGGCATGAGATTCCTGCTTTCATTCTTTCACTCCAATTCACTCGTTTCATGCGATGATGAGTATTATCAAGAATGCTGAACATTGTTATCTGAGAATTGTATGTATACTTTCTTTTACTCTATTTTTATTATGAATTTGATAAATTGTAGATTCTTTGAAGCATGACTTTCCTATAATTGATTTATCCTTCTTTGAGTGGCCTACAATGCTCCATTGCTTGCTTTATCCCCAATAAATGACTGGAATGAGGCCCGCTTTAGGCAGATGTGGTCTTTTTGGGTGTTGGCTGGTCAGTTAGTGTTGATTCAAAGTCTCTGCAGCATTTATGGATGTGGGGCATGAGAGCATATGTTTTCTTAGCCAGAAAGAAAAGAAAAAATGGGAGTAATTCATTTCAGTCCATATTCTTAACTTGTTTCTAGAGACAGTTTTCTTCCATTTTCAGGTCTTATACGAAGGATTGTAATTTGCATGTTATTAGGTTGGGGGATGACTCCCGCTTCATGAGGACGATTTTGGACCAAGACACTGATTTCAATTCTGATGGTCATGGCTAATTTGCAGCCACAAGATTTGGATATGGACCTTATTAGTGATGACTAATGGATAACATTTGCCTTTAAGAAAAAAATAAAATAAAATAATATAATATAGCTGTGAAACTGCCATTTTGAGATCCTTCATAAATGGCGGACCCAGGATCCTAAAAGCAGTGCTTGTACCAACAATTTCAAAAAAGGATAGATTTTTTGGTATCAAAGTCAAATTTAAGTATAATACGTTGACTAATACATCAATAATATTTTTAACAAGTGGATTTATATTTATAATTTTACATTTATTAAAACTACCAAAACTTATTCCTACAACTTAAAAATTTATTAGTAGAATTTATAAATTTAACCCTAGTTAAATAAATATTAAAATTATCAAATTGAAATATACTTATACTTTCATATTTAAGTTTATAAATATTTTATGTACATATTATTATAATATTTGTAATAAGTGTGCATAAGACTTAATTTTATAATATCACAATTTTATATTTATAGGTATATTAGTACTTAATCTTGACTCTTTGATACTTATTTTTTTTCCTAATTTCTAAAACATATTTTAAAAAATCATTACTCAATTGTTACATGAATGCCTTTAAATGCTTAATTATTTATCTTTTGCCAAAATTATATATTTGCTAGCACTCTTAATATGCTAGTAATGTCTAAATATTGTTAGTGTTGTGTTTATAACTTTTTTCTTAATATTTTGAATTTGAACCCAAAATTATATGTCTGTTAAGTAGCTTGATAATTCTATTATTAAAAATTAAATATGTTTTGTTGTCCAAAAAATAATTATTTCTATCCTATAATATATCTTCTTTTAAATATATTGTATAATACATTTATTTATCCTTATATATAGTACATGTATCATATATTTAATCATAGACTTACACATTTTTCATTACATGTATGATAACTTTTACAATTATTATAAAGAATATGGGTGATAAAAAGAATATTACATAAGTTTTTTTTTATTTTTCCAATAAATTGTTAATAATCCTCTATTCAATAAACCTTTTAAATTAGACCTTAAAGTTATTTTAATTTTATTTTAGCTTCAAGTGTATTTTTTTAACAAATTAGTAGTTAAATAAAAAGTAAGTTACGCTAAATTCATTTTTTCTCTACATATATTTAAAAATTTCTTATTTCAAATGTGTCTTTATTCTTTTTCTTTTTAATTCACATGCACATTCTTTTTAAAATTTATATTTGCACTTAACCTTAAAAGTATATAATAAAATTATTATTTTAGTAAATTAAATAACAAATTAATTATTGTAAAAAATTAATCAAAAATTACTATTCATTATTTGAACATTTCATGAAATAAAAAATTACTTTTCAATATTTAAAACCACTCATTTGTATTAAAATAAATATATATAACACTTGGTACTTCTATATTAAATAAAGAAAATTATTCCAAGAAATTAAAAAAAAATTTATACTATCCTCTTCAATACTTTATTTAATTATCTTATTGGCAATATTATTTTTTCAACAATAAAGTCTTTATTTGTTATAAATTTATTGAAGAAAATATAGTTATATATACAATACAATAAAACTATATTTAGTTAATTTTATAATTTTTTTTAATTTTAACTAATCAAACTTTTAATAGAAATCTTGCTATTATTCTTTTTAATATAATATAGTATTTTTCAATTTTTATTCTTTTAAATTATTTAGATTTGTATATAAAATCCAACAATACCAAGAAATTGTTAGTAAAGAACCAACTTACATACATACATACTTATTTATATATGTATGTTCAAATACGTTTCACCTAAAAATTAAAGATTAAAAATATAAGTGATTTATTATTATAATTTTGACATAATATAAATAGTCTATTTTTGGACTTGATACATTAAATTATTAGTTATATTTTTTTTAATGTTAATATCTACTTTCTTTATAATTTTACACATTACGAAAAAGAAAAATAATTTTATCTTATTTTTTTATTTTATCTTATATAAAAATTATTAACAAAAATAAATTAAATCAATAAAATAAGTATTTTATTTGAGATATTATGTATATTGCAAAGGCTTGTATTTAATATAATTTATAAGATGAGAATGCTAAAAAAGACATGCACAAATTATATTTTTATAAGTATATGCATAACACTTTAATTTTTAAATAAAACTTCCTTAACATATTTTAAACAAATTTAAAAAATTAAATTCCAGATACATGTAAATATATATATATATATATATATATATATATATATATATATATATATATATATATATATATATATATATATATATATATAAGTATCATTTCTTTCAAAAGTATTAATGAATATTTAATTTTTGATTGAAAATAATATTAAAATTTATTACAAAATTAAATATTTTAAAATATTTTATTTTGTATTAGTGTGTAAGAAATAAGTGTAGAAAATTATTCAAGAAAAAAAGAGAAGAAGAAATAAAAAATTATCTTTATAAAGTAAAAGTTTAGATTTTTAATTAATTAACTATTAACTATATTTTATATTTTAAAATGATTATGTAGTAATTTTTTAAAGTATTTTAATTTTGAAAGTTTTAAATTACAATGTATTATAAATAAACTTAAATTAATAATCATTAAATTAGATTTATTATTTAGTGAAGAGGTATAAAAAATATATACAAATTAATACAAATAATTTACTCAAATTAGTTATTTTAAGTTATTAGGTTGATCTAAAATTAAAAGAAGATTCATAGTTTAAAATAGAAATATCATATCATTAACTTTTTACCTATTAAACAAGTATACTTAATCATGAATCTTAACCATTCATTTTAATATTATTAAAATCTAATAATTTTTATTTTACCACAAAGTCAAGATATCAATATACAGGCTTTTAGTTTAGATATATTAAAAATTCTCCTTTCAAAAATTCATGTTTTAAACTTGTTCTCACTTGCTCATTTAATTGATTTACTTAGCCACAAGTGAAGCATTATAAGTACTAAGTGGGATCACCTTTTTTTTTTTTAATGAAAGAAGTGATCGAAACTATCGAAATTAGGCATTCAACCTTAAAGATAGAGAAAAATACAAAGTTTTTAGAGAATGTTGAATATTACTTTTGGGATCACTTTTTTACAAGTATAGTATTTTGAGCCGTTTGTGTTACATAGAGTTATTAAATATCTTTTATATTTTTTTACTAGCTCAACTTGTGTGCAATGCATAAGATTTTTCAGCCAAAATTAATATATATGTATATATGCATTTCATGTTTTACAAATAAATATTGTTAAAAAAATTATTAATATAATTTGTATAGTTAAAAAAATCATAATTAGTAACATAAAGATATATATATATATATATATATATATATATATATATATATATATAAATACACACATTACTTTTCTTCTCTAAATTTTCTATAAAAATATTTTATTTTATGAAAAATTCAATATAAAATACCAAAATCTGTAATCAAATTTAAAAAGACTAAAGTATAGGAGATCATATGCTTAACCCTATTAAACTTATATATTTTTAATTTAAAAGTATAATAGTTATTTTTTTAACCGATAAGCACATTGTGGCTTATTACATATGAATATTATAATGATTTACAACATGAACATATATAAATAGTTGATTAAGATTATAAAATACATTTAAATAAAAAATAATTATTTTACATTACAAAAATATTATACCTAGAAATAGTTTTAAATTTGGTGTGCATGAAACATCAACTAAAAGATTATTGGTGAAACTATAAAATTAATAATGTAAAGTTTAATATAATTTAAAATGTACTGAGAAATCTATTATAATAATTATTAAAATTAACTAATAGTATTAATACCATCAAATGATAACATTATAAATAAAATATTTAAAAAATATAGTTATAATATAAATTTTAAATATATATTTACTATAAATTAAATTAGATTTAGTAAAGTAATGTTGTAACAAATATAAAATATATGCTTATACGAGCATTATCATTATAATTATATTAGATAAATATGCAAGAGTACTATAATGATTTATAATATAGATATATAAAAATAATTCATTGAGAATATAAAATAGTATTTACATAAAAAATAATTATAAATTTATTAAGATAAATATTAAACATGATTTATTTGTAGATTGTAAAATTTTTTCATTCATTTAAAAATAGGAAGTTAAATAATTTTAATATATTAAATTTAAAAAGAAAGTAAAATAATTTAGTAAAATATGAAAATGACAATTATTGCATTAAATTCTCTTTCATATGAATTTTTTTAGGCTATTTTGAAAGGAAAATTTTTCTCTTTTGAGAAAAAAATTTGCAAGTGAAAAAGTTTTAGAGGAGGATTATAATTGTCAAAATTGTGTAAAATTAATTTGTTATTATTAACTATTAATAAAATAATATTGTTATTGTTTTACTTTTATACCTTTACACTTTTTCTTATTGCTTATCTAACCTTTTATCTTAAGGAGAAATTATAGTACATTACTGATATAATAGTGTACCAATACACTATCAGATCTAATTATATATAAAATTTATATCTTTTAAAAGTCAAATGTAAGATTTTGTATAATAACATATTAACTAATTAGATTTAGTGGTACACCAGTACACTACTATATCAATGGTGTCCCATAGTTATCTCATTTATCTTATGGACTCTAGAACTCTTCCTTTCATTGATTTATCTTATATTAACATTCCTTTTAGAGGAGATGACCTTTGAATAGTCTCATAACATTTATACCAATTTTTTGTTAAGTCTATATACTCATTATAAGTTGAGACCATAAACAATGATTGATTTCTTCATGTAGTTTATAGTAGCTTGCCAGAATCTTTCTTTCAACTTATTAAGGGGAAGCAACTCAAATTTATATTTGGATATGACAAAATTTTGCCTTTCTACTTTTTACAACATAGTTAATGTATAAGATTTGATCATATACTCAGTAGTTAATGAACTTATAGTTTGTCTTACTACTAACATCAAAATTCTTTGTTGGATAAAGATGACCTTCTAACCCAAATGTAATTTTGATAATTAGAGGAATATTATTATTTTACATTTGGTAACTATGTTACTTATGGGCATCTATTGGATTGTGGATTCGAGTCATCCAAAATAGGTTTATAATCTGATCCATAGCTTCAACTGCAAGAAATGTCTATAAATAGGTAGAAAAAAGAAAGTTAAGGGGTTGGTTAACAAAAAACATTTATTGGAATCCTTAAAAAATTATCTCTTTTTTTTCTCTGTACACAAAGAAAACTTAGGATGTGAACAAAATTATCCTTCTATATGATTGTCAATACAATCAGTAAAAATAAACGTGGATCCTGAATCTTTTGCTACGAATTTCTAATATTCTGGTATGTATAAATTCAATTCATATCCATTTATATTTTCTAACATTGGTATTCAGAGCATGATTATTTATTTTTCTGGTTTCTCCCAAATCTATAATATATATGCATGTCCTTAGCATTTGTGAAAATAATAATTTTCTTAAGGAGATTCTTTTTACTATTATTGCCCATTTTTTATAGTACTTCGTTAATGTGACATGGTGTGGATTTCCTCTTCTGATATTTAAAAAATATTTGTTTATTGCTTTATAAATATGATAATATAATCATTTATTACTAGCAATGTTTTATCTTATCTCTGAATGGCAACTATTATATGGTTATATGTGCAAATGGCACCATTGCACTATGAAAAACCTTCCTCCATAGTCTCTTAACGAAACCATTTTTTTAAACTAACATGTGATATTCTCTTCAAAATTATAAAGCATCCATAAATCTATGGACAATTATATGGCAAATCAAATATATACATATATAAATGATTGTTTATGTCCATCCATAAAGCACAAGTAGAAGGAAAGAAAGAGGAAAGAAAAGCATATGCAAATGGCAAAATGTAGAATATTATTATTAAGATTGCATACTAGGTATCCATGTGGTGTCGTTTTCATGCATCTCAAAGTGCCAAAAAAATGATATACATTCCCTTGTCCCCTCAATTATAACTTGTTTATATTTTCTCGAGAAACAAACATTAAATTTTTTGATAAAGAGAGAAAAAAGGAAGAATCTCATGTTAACTTCATTTAACTTAATTTTTCATTCCTAATGTTCTCTTTGTTTGATGAATCAGGTAACAAAGAATGATAAGGGATCACATTTTATAAAATAATGGATGTCCTTGATCTGTGATTTATCATCATTCATATCTTGCTGTTTAATCATTAGATAACTGCTAATGTTTTTCATTAAAGATGAAAATCATAAGATTTGGCACACCCAATTTTGTACATAAGATTTTGAACTTTTAAAAAAAATGTAAAAAAAAAGATAATTAAAAAAAACTATTAAAACTATTTAAAAAAACTATCAAAAGTGAGATTTGAATCCACACCCTCTGTTGAGGACCAAAACTTGAGTGTGGCACCTTAAACCACTAAGCCAAATTTTATGTGATGTTGTACCCCCTTAATAATATTGATATACTACACTAGCACATAACATAATTTTTTCCCTCTTTCTTACACCTTGAATTTTTTTTAATTATTGCGAGATTTTTTTTACACACTGTTTATATAATATACAATTTTTTAAAAAAAATTTAATGGACATTTTTAAGCATAATTTTTTGTATAAATTATTGCTTTAGAAATCTAATTAAGTTCTTTTTTTATACATATTACAAAAAATTATGATGAGACTCATACGTATACTGAGAGTCATACGACATAAAGACAAGAAGCCAATAGGTTGTCTGCTGAGCTTAAAAATCTCTAAGCTGACCTAGAAATTGATACAGAAAAATTTGTATATCTTGTAAATCATCTCATCATGTTTCATGAAAAAGTTCAAAACTTGATATAGATTGGTGTTTTAAAAATGAATCTAAATTCAAAGAAATTAAAGGCCTTGTGAAATTCCTTACCCACATACTACTAAAAGAATATATTAAATTTTTCTATTAGAAAGAATTTTTTTTACACATGTTTACATGACATACAATTTTTTTAAAAAAATTGATATACATTTTTTAAGAATAATTATTTTGTGCAAATTATTGCTTTGGATATCTAATTTAGTTTTTTTTTGTATATGTTACAAAAAATTATGTTGAGACTCATACATATATTAAGAGTCATATGAACTTTAACACAAAGATAAAAAGTCAATAGGTTGATTACTAAGCTAAAAAATCTTCAAGTTAACTCAAAAGTTTATAAAGAAAATTTTATACATCTTATAAATTATATCATCAAATTTCATGAAAAAGTTCAAAACTTGATATTGGCCGATGTTTTAAAGATGAATCTAAATTCAAAGAAATTAAAAGCCTTAAGAAATGCCTTACCCATGAACTACTAAAAGAATATATTAGATTTTCTATTAAAAAGAAAAAGGGGACACAAACAATATAATAATATTGTCCATAGATTTGTATTAAACTATTTTGAATGTAAAAATCATATACGTGACTTGTTTATTTATGAGTACTGTTGGCTAGATAGGAAATCTAGTACTAAAATCGAGTTCCTTAAGAGCTATATGATAGGTTTGTTAGCTTTTTTCTGCATAAAATCAAACATTTGAAAACATTATAAACTTTATGTAGTTGTTTGATATCTGATGCAATTTTTAGCTCTATTCTATTATTGAAATATGTTTCAATTTATGTAATTTTTTTTTGAAATAGCATATCTATAAATTATTTCATTTAGTATACTTTACCTAATTAATTATTTTAATATTAGCTTCACATTAAGAATCTAGATGATGATAAAAAACATAGTGACCTTTTGATTTTAAACTTTATATGTGAACTAGTACTAACATAATTAAATAAAGCCAATTTAGACATTATGTATAGCTAGACATTAATTACGTGCAATTCTATCTATATGTAAAACTTCATGTCTCTACATACATAATAGTTATTGCTTCTAAAAATATTTTCACTGAACTTTATAAGGGTCAAAAACTAAATGATGACAATTACAACATTTGGAGCATGAAAATTTAATATGTGTTAGAAGAGTAAGAGGCTTTAGAAGCATTCAATATTGTTTTAGAAGAGCTTGAGGTAGGAAAAATAGATAGGACCAAAAGGCTTATAAGGCTTGAAAAAGGAAGAATTTTCTCGCTCACATTACGTTACTGAGTAGCATGGAATGACATCATGTGAGAATTTAGAAATTACAACTTGGCTAAGGACATGTGCTTTACTGTTCAAAATAAGTTTAGTGAAACATTTGTGACCAAACTGATATCTCTTACAATTAAATTTGACACTTACAAAATGAAACCTTGAACATTTAATGAAAAAATATTGGCGAGAAATGTCAAATATGATTTATGAATTAAAAGATGCAGGTCATGTGTTGACTAATGAGTAACAAGTCTAAGTTATAATTCATTCCTTGCTTCATTCTTAAGAGCATATAAAGATACATTTAACCGATAATGAAAATATTTAAATGATGGATGATGTTGTGTGCTACCTTGAGTTAGAAGAAGAAAGGCTTGAGACTACTAAGCCTAATATAAACATGTATGTGGCTTCATCCAACTCAAGAAAAGTTTTCGGGTGTAAGCACAAACATAAAGGTAGGTTTTAGGATGCAAGAAAGAAGGTGACTCATTTCAACAAGAAATTAACAAATAATTAACATGGGAAAGGAAAACATTCTTTCAAGAAGAGAAATATGGCCAAAGTCAACTACTTCAATTGCAATAATAAAGGGCATTTTTCCCATCACTACCATGAGCCTAAGAAAGAACTAAGCTATACTCAAGTTAGTGAACTTTATGTAGATAGTTCTAATTTTCTAACAAATTTTCATCCTTTATGGATTATAAACTTAGTGGCAATAGACTATATAATGAAGGATCAAGACACTTTCATGGAATTTAGGCAAATAATATATGGAGAAAAATAAATCTATGTAGGAAATAATACACAAGTTGTAGTTCAAAGAATAGACACATGCAAGTTAGTCTTGCAAGGTAGCTAAACTCTACTTTTGCATGATATTTTATATGCACTTTAGATTTGTTGAAATTGAATCCCTATGTTAATTATTCCATATTGACATCATTGCATAATTTTGAAATTGATACGAATGTTTGACATGCTTGACTTAGCCATGTCAGATAACATAGAATGGATAGGCTAGCCAAGGAGGGATATTGCTTAACTATGACAAAGTAGATTTATTTACTTGTAGCATTACTTAGCTGACAAAAGTACCAAAAAATCATTTGAAAAAGGAATTAGAGCTAACCTTCATTTGAAATTAGTCCATCTTGACATATGTGGTCTAATAAATGTGAGAGCTAGGCATAGAGTTTTCTATTTCATCACATTTATTAATGACTTCACTCAATATGGTATTATCTATTTGATAACACATAAATCTAAAGCATTGAGTTACTTTCAAAGCTATATAAGCTTAGTAGAATATCAATTAAATAGAAAAATAAAAGCATTATGAACCAATCGTGGTCATGAGTATTTGTCTAATTAGTTCAGATAACAATGTGATGAAAAAGGAATTCAACATCAGTTGATGAATCCACATACTCCTTAATAAAATGATGTTATAAAGAGATAAAATTAAATGCTCTTAGAAATTGTTAAATTTATAGTGGCATAAGCAAAGTTACCTATCACTTATAGGGGTAATGCACTTTTAATTGTCACATTTATTCTTAATTGTGTGCCTAGTAAGTCAGTTTTCACTATGCCATATAAGTTATGGACAAAGCAAAAACCTAACCTAAGTATTTTATAACTTTAGGGATGTGTGACCTATGTTTTAGATACCTCACACTCACATGGCAAATTAAGTGCTCGAGGAAAGAAATGTATCTTTATCAGATACTCAAAACATTCGAAAGGCTATGTGTTTATTAGCGAACATGATAGTAGGAGTCTCATAGAATTTGAATCATAAGATATCACATTATTAGATAATGATTTTCCTAAATAGGGCAATATAAATCAGGACTTATCTTTATACAAGACCATGGATAGAAGTACTCAAGACTCACTTCTTTTAAATAGAAAAAATTTAGGGAATATGTTTCCAATTCTGAGTGTAAATGATAATGATCTTAATCAACATAAGAGTAATCTAAATGAAAAACTTAAACAAATAATAATCTTAGTCAGAGTAAGAGCAATTTGAGGATTCTTAAGAAATATATTTTTCTAAAGCCTTAATTACAATGTAGTGGCAGAAAAGGCATTCCTTGTCATCGTTTCGATATTGAAGGTAGTGAAACCTTTGTGGCCATTACACGGGATGAAGATGAGCTAAGAAATATTACATAGGCTCTCTCTAGCCTTAATAAGGAAGACTGCATAAAAGCAATGGAGGAAAAGATGAAGTTTATGAGATTAAATCAAGTTTAGGAACTTGTTAATTTTCCAAACACATGTAAGGTTATTGGGAACAAATAGGTTCTTAAAATCAAGTATAAGACTAATAGCATTATTGAAAAATACAAGGTTAGATTAGTAACAAAAGGTTACATGTAATAGGAAGGAATAGATTATGAAGAAACCTTTTCACCTATTGTCAAATTCACCTCAATCCATTTGACATTAGTTATAGTTCCTAATATGGATCTTGAATTACATCAAATGGATATAAAAACTACATTTCTCAATGAAAATTTAGAAGAGAAAATCTAGATACAATAACCTGTAGGTTTTATCAAAAAAGGTCAAGAAAATAAAGTTTATAAACTTTTGAAGTTCATATATGACTTGAAGTAATCTTCAAGACAATGGTATATCCACTTTCACAATATGATTATATCAAATGATTTTATCACGATTGACAAAGGCCATTATGTGTATATAAAAAGGTTCAAGGATAAGTTTATAATTTTATCATTATATGTTGACGATATACTTATAGCTGGAAATAGCAAAAAGAATGTCAATGAAATTAAATGATGGTTGTCATCTAATTTTGAAATAAAAGATATAGGTGAAGTTGCATATATTCTTGGAATTAAAGTTTTAAGAAATCATTCAAAGAAATTATTGTTTCTATCACAAGAGCATCATATCAATAAAATTCTTAAACAATTTTAGACATAAAATTGTAAACCCATAAACACTCTTATTGCTAAAGGTGAAAGTTTAAGTTAAAAGATGTATCCTAAAACTCCATAAGAAGAAACATATATGAGAAAAGTTTCTTATACAAGTGTAGTTAGAAGTTCGATGTACAGAATGATATGTACAAGATTAGATATTTGTTTTATCATTAGTATGGTAAGCCAATATCAATCCAACCTAGGCCTAACACATTGGAAAATAGTTAAAAGAATACTAAGATATCTAAAAAGTACTATCAACTATTCATTGTGTTAAGAAGGAAATAATTTACAATTGAAAAGCTATAGTGATGTTGATTAAGAAGGAGACTTAGATAAAAGAAAGTCTTCCTTTAGGTACACCTTCTTACTAAATAATAACACCATATCTTAGAGTAGTAAAAAGTAATCATGCATAGACTTATCCATAATGGAAGCTAAATTTTAGTATTTTTAACAACAGTACAAGAAGTAGTTTGACTTAAAAGGTTTTTAGATCATTTAGATGTAAATGTTAATATTGTTGATCTAGTATTAATAAACTGTGATAACTACGCAGTAATAGCATACACAAAGGACCCCAAATATCGTTGTAAAACCAAGCATATAAACATAAAGTACAACTTTGTGAGAAATATAACTACACATAAAGAAATGAACATGAAATACATTTTTATGCACCAAATGGTAGCAGATTTCATGACTAAGTTTATCCTTTAGGATATACTCATAAAATATGTGAAATCTTAATGATTGTGTAAATGTTAATACAACTATTATAGTTTTTTAACAATGTTCATAGAATATTAATGTCTAAATAATTATTATGTTTATTATAAGCCTATATATATAAATGTAAGAATGTTTGTTATAACATTCTTAAGTTATTAAAAGATTTCTTGGACAAATAGAAGATTAGCTCACTCACATAGGTAATCACCTCTCATCAATTTTTATAATTAATAAGAGATGAGATAATTTTAAGCTTTTTTATCTAAGTGATAATCGAGAGCTAAACTTAAAGTATGAATGTCACCTGATTAACGAATAAAATAAGATCATATGTAAGACTGTTAGTAAATTAATGAGAAATTCACTTTATCGGTCTAAATTGCCAGATATAAGTTTTGATAGAAATAAGAAAGAGTAAATTGGTGAACTCAGGTTTTAAGTATGTCTAAATCATTATTTATACAATATTGATACATTATATAAAGACATATGCTCCATAGGAAAAGGGGAGAATACCATAGCACTTATTTCATACCACATTTGCAAATTATGACTAATATATGTGATCATTTTCTAGATCTTAGCTTTGATATGTGAGACCTTTGAGGGAATAAAGACCTCATATTTGTACCTTTATGACTCTATTTTATTTCTTAAAATTTAAATTTAATAATTGCTATTTTAAAATGTTACTAAAGGACTATAAGATATTCAGTTTAGCAAAACATTACTAGAAAAATAAATTAAATTAAAGTCAAGAGATTTAAGAAAAGAAAAAGATCATTAAACATATTAAATTGTATTTGTATTCATTAGTATACTAGTTATAGTGGGTTTATAATTGTGAATACAATATCTAATGTATATGAATGAGATCATTTGAGAAATTCAGATGTGATAAAATAATCTAGGGTGCTACATACTTACAGTTTATTCAAGATCCATTATTTATCAAGAAGTTATATATTCCTCAAAAAATGTATAGTAAAGAGCTTTTGAAGTATGCTGGTCACATGACCTATTTTCTTATATGATCTGTAACAAAGTATAAAAGATGATGTTCTCTTATGTAATGCTGAGAAAGTATGGATCCTATTATGTGCGAATAGAAGATATTGGATCATGGATCCAGGTCACCTAAAATGGGTCCATACTTCGACTCATATCCCAACCCAAGAAATACCTATAAATAGGCAAAAGAAAAGAAGTTAAGAGGTTAGTTAACAAAAAATATTTACTAGAATCCTGAAAAACCTCTTTCTCTTTTTTTTTTTGCATACAAAAGGACACTTAAGTTGTGAACAAAATTGTCCTTCCATGTGATTGCTAATACGATAAGTAAAAATAAACATTGGATCTTGAATCTTTCACTACGAACTTCTGATATTCTGGTATGTATGAATTCGATTTATATCCATTTATATTTTCCAACAACATTTAAATTGATAGTGGTGAAAATTAATGTTAAACAAATCTTCCTATTAAACAATATTATATTAATACCCATGACTTGCATATTTGATTTGAAAATGATAACATTCCATAATATGTAATTTTTAACTTTCATTTATCATTGTGGTCATTCAACGATGGTGATAAAATTTGTTTGTTGGTATTACCATTTTAAAGGTGAATTTTGTGTCCAAATTTGTGTTAATTTTGGTTTGCAACTACAGTATGTAAGGTTTAGGTGTTACTTTGAAGTGTAGAAATGTCCTTTGAAATTTGTTGAATGTTTGCATAAAATTTAATCATTTTTATTATTAATTAAATTAAATTATTTTATTATTATTTTTAATGTTTGTTAATACATGCACAAAATTCATTATTAGTAACTCCTTGCAGTATCATGTCATGACCCTTTCATTTCATATTAGTAGTAACTTTATTATCTGCTTTAACATAATTGTAGTGTAAATTTATAAAAATATGCAAAATTATGCTTTTATAACTAAATAGAACTTAAGGAATTTAAAAAAAATCATTTATGTAGATTGATTGTATATAATTACTAATTAAATCCATATTTACTTTGTTTATAATAAACTAATATTAATCTTCTTTATTATTTCAATTAATTAAAATTGATTCGATGTTTGCATATATTCCCATTTTATTATTTCAAATAT
Source organism: Sindora glabra (assembly GCA_020226215.1). NCBI lineage: Eukaryota > Viridiplantae > Streptophyta > Magnoliopsida > Fabales > Fabaceae > Sindora > Sindora glabra. The sequence continues at coordinate 40,716,679 of CM035234.1, forward strand.
ATGACAACGAGTGCATACTAAAAATTAACTTCTATTATTTTAACTATGTGCTTGCATATTGTACTTTTATTATTATATGCAAAGGAAATGGAGGGAAATATTTTCAACCTACAATAATACTAAAAATTTAATATTATTTTTATTTATATGATATTTTCATGAATAAATTATTTTAATGTTATAGTTGAGTAATTTTTAAATTTTAAAAAATAATTTATTTATTTATTTATAAAAATATAAATAAAAACAATATTATAGGATAACCCATTTTCATGATAAAATATTGATTGATAGATGGGGTTGGCATCATTATTGGTGGAGCTAAGACTTTTGTACCTTACTTCCTTATCCAAGGATAATTAACCTTAGTTAGAGAATTTGAAAATGATTGCCAAATGCTATGAAAGCTTGTTTTTTCCAAGAATAAAATTTATTAAAAAATTAATTTAGTCTTTTGAACATTTTAATTTACGGTTCTAGTTTTTTTATTTTTCCTTTTCTCTTTACAAGTGCTAAGAACTTACCCCCTATTTGGTAGCACAGAAAATATAAAGGAAAGAAATTGAAGAGGAGAAAATAGAGGGAAAATTTTGGTTTCCACTCTTTGGATGTAAGGGAGAAAATAGAAAGAAAAGAAATTCTAGTGGAAAAAAGTGATGGGTCCTATGGGATAATTTCTTCCCTTCACTAATGAGAAGAAACTAGGAGAGATAGGACTATTTATTGATATTTTTCCTATTTTCCTATAGAAACCACTAGACTGCTTCCTAAGTAAGAAAACTTTTTGTTAGATTAAATCTTGCTTGCTATCACTAGTTTTAACACTAATCAGGTATAATTTCCCTTTTTCTTCATTTTCTGCATGATGTTATTGCTGTCATTGTTTTTATAAACAAAGCATTAGACTCCTTAGCTGCTAGAGAACGAACGTCACATCCTACCATTCTGCTTGAAAGGCGAGCTCTGCTAATAGATGTTAGAGGATGTAGCTAGAGATTGTAGTTGAGTTAATCTGCTTCTCAATGAAGAATGCAACAATTCATTGATCATCCAATAGAAGAATGGGATAGGTCTGGGACTCCATCCAGTCGGGTTACATAGATCTGACCTGAACTCTGCCCGTGATTCAGTTTAGATAGATACTTGACCTGAAACTAAAAATTTTTTGAAGCAAAGTTCTTTCCTTTTTCTCCAATTGTAATAACATTTATTTTTTTTTTTACATTGATGTTATTGACTAACTTGTTTATCTTAATTAGTGAAACCCAATCCTATATTTCACAAATGCAAACTATTTCTATCTTTATACATGCATAATGATAGCAACATGATGATTTAATTTGAAAAATATAAATAAAATTTTAAATTTTAACACAAATGAGCTAATTTGAATTTATATATTTAAAATTGAATCAATTCACATTTATATTTATATATTAAATATATGTATTTAATATATATTATATGATATGAATATTAATCGTAAGAAACTTACATATATATATATATATATAATATTTTGACATAATAATTTTATTTTATACAATATCAAAAGCCAACTAATTTTGATCACATCCTATTAAAACTATTAAAAAAGGTCATTTTATTCATATTACTATATTATTCATCATACAAGATGAATAGTTTGTGATATTGTGTTATTTGACATTGATTATTTATTGCAAAAGGTATTGTGGGAAATCAACAATATAAACATACATTCTGATAGAGGAGCCATGTCCATCTAAATTTACATTGAATCTGAACTCTCCTTTTTCAACACAAAAGGTACGTTCATGACTATTTTGTCCTTACTTCTAACAAACTTGTAGGTCTTAACTTCAATTATATATGTTGTCCAAATTTTTTATTCTTTTTTCAGTAATGTTACCCTATTTCATATATTATCCTTAGACGTATTTATGGATTTGTATTTGATTGTTGCTTTTACATTTCAATACTATTTTATAATAGTATTGAAATTTTTTGGTTAATTTCTTAATTATTCCATTTAAATTTCCAAATATTACTTATCAATGTTTTATCAATTTTTTTTATAGATATTCTTTACTTTCATCAAAGATATATATTGATTGATAGGATAACCATTACATTTACTTTTTTAATAGTTACATATCAAAATATTATAGAAGATAACATGGATGACATATATAAAGAGAAGTTAGAATTAAACACATTGAGTAATATTGATATAATGGAAGAATAGGATAGATTATGTCAAATGTATGTTGTATAACTTATTTGTTATATTGTTCATATAATGCATTTATTGCAATTGCAAGCAAATATTGTGCACAAACCCATTAATGGTGAAATTGTTAGAAAAGACCAAATGTGACAACAACTGTTGCAAAACCTATTAGAACTTGATAAATATCATAATGTGGTGCACATGAGTCCTTATGTTTTCCTTTAACTATATGAAAAGTTAAGAGTAATGGATAAAATGAAAGATCCCATATATTCTACAATTGAGGAATAAGTTGCTAAATTCTTATACACTTTAGCACACAACATAAAAAATAGAACCATATCTTTCTTTTTTCATTGATCAAAAGAGATAATTAGTTATCATTTCTATAACATTTTATGAGTTATTATATTACTTGAGGATGAGTATCTTATGCAATTTTTTAAATAAGAGGTTCTTCCAGAAATGCTTAATAATAGTAGATTTTATTCTTATTTCAAGGTAATATAATAAGTTATGTAGGTCTAAATACTTAATTTATATGAATAGGTTTAATTATCATAATATATAATCAAATTTTAAAAAAATTAAAATATAAGATTGTGTATGAGCTTTAAATAGGACACATGTATGAGTTAAAGTGTTAAGAAAAGATGCCCTTCCTTCACTTTGGACAAAGAAAAAATTATCCAACAGAAAATGTGTTAGTAGTATATTCTTTTGATATAAAATGAACTTATGTATTATTTGGTTAGAAAGGAATTGTATCTAACTTTAGAGTTTTTAAGCATGCATTGAATAAGAGAAAAGATAAACTGAAAATTTCAAGAGGTAAATTAAAATGTGATTTGTCATTCACAAAAAAAAGTCATTTGTATAAGGTCTTTTCATAGTGATTATGTTTTATGATATACATTTGTATAATTTTTATATATCCTAGGTAAATTTAACCTAGGATACAAATTTTCCATTAAATAGTAACATAGAAAATTTTAAGGATCGTGAAGGATGAAAAGTTGAGGAAGACTATAGGCAAGGATTCATTTTGAAAGAAAGTATAGCAACCTATATATGGAATGACTATCAACAAGGCTTGTTATAAATCTTATTTTTTTATTCAATAAGATTGTGTACCTTATTATTGGATGCTTATGACCTTTACACCATAAATGGGATTATTAACAATATTTTATGTTTATTATGTAAGAGTTATGTCATTTGTGAACATTATAGTTCTATGGTCATTATATAAGACTTTAAACTAATAGAATGTCTAAATTTTGCTAAATTTTTTTATCACATTTATGTGTGTAAGTTGTTTGTGAATTGAAATATACTATTATGCATCTTAGTTATTTATGTACAATTTGTATTATTTCATATTACTTAGTTATATAACACTTTGTAAATTGAAGTATACTGAAGAATAAGAAGTCAAAAAATAAGGGAGGAATTTGTTCTAAAGATATATTACAATGGATCCCTAAAATGGACACCATGTTACTAGATCCATTATTAAAGGAGGTCCATAAAGGAAATTGATCAAATGACACTTTTACTTATTTGACATATGCTACCATGGTAACATTTCTTAAGCAAGTAATAAAACCTTTTTTTATAGAAGCAACACATAAAAAATAGGATAAAGATCTTAAAGGATCACTTTAATGAGTGTTATGATATATTCCACAAATAGAGTGGAGTTACTTAGAATCTAACTACACAAATGTTTGAAGCTAAACTAAAAGTTTGGAATAAGATATGTAAGGCACTTACTTTATTATCTTCATCACACATATAATAGTAATGTCTACCCTTAGCATTTATGTAGTTGCATTTTTGTTCCCATTTTATTTGATTGATTTGGAGACATAATCTTAATAGCCTAGGATAATTTTTTTATTGTTTGGTTAAAAACTTTTAAATAAGAACTTGTTATACGTTTAGTATCTTTGTTCATTTGGCATTTTAAACTAATAATCAAAATCCAAACATGATCTTCAAATTTTTTGAGGATACATGATTTTTTTATATAATCATGCAATCACAAATGAAATTATTCATATGAAAGTGGATATAGTATTCAAAAGGAATTAATCAAGTAAAAAGATGACATTTGCTTGAAAAAGAGTAATTTAATATAAAATTATTAGTGAAGCTAAAGTCCATAAAATTTAACTTAATTTTTATGTGAATAGAAAGACTAGGTATATTAACAAGGATTCATAAGGACACAAAACATGTGCTTACAATCTCAAGTCAACCTGGATGATTAAATAACCATAAACTAAAGATTATTTTGTTAGATTAATTAATAAGATATTTCAAAATTCTTAACTAAATAACGATGGCATATTACTGGTCTTTAGTTAAATAGGTTGGACTACAAATGAGAGATTTTTAATGTGTATCCATAAATAAGTGATAAAAGTGAATGTCATTAGATCTTAATTGATGGCAGAAGTTAAAATATAAAATTATGTATTTTTTAAATAATTATGTGATCTTTAATTTTATTTTAATTCATCATTAATTTAAATTAAATATGTAGGTGATAGTATACTCCTTTTTTTCATATATATGCTTCCACATACAAAATTTTGATCAAATTTTTTGTTGTATAAACAATTTAATGGTCCTTTATTACTTATGGTATTGCATAGAATATTACACAGTATGATATACCAACAAAGTTTTTGTTAAGGTATATATCTTTATGCATGTTTGAACATGAATATAGGAGTTGGTATTAGGAAATTATTGATGGTACTATTTACTTAAGTAATGCTTGTATATGGATATTGCATGGTGTAGTTATTATTATAAACTGATTTGATGAAGTATGCATTTACAAGAAAAGCCTGAAGCGCTAAAATGGAAACAAACTCCAATATATAATTATGACAAATTATTATATCTTTTTAACAAAGACAGAGCTACTAGTGCATATGCTAAAAGTTCAAAAGATGAAGTTAGAATAAGGAAAAAAGAAGGTATTGATTTGAATAACTGCTTTGATTTTATGTCTGATTTTGATATTCATTAGGGCAATGATGCCATCAATTTTACAAGGAATATGGATGCATTTAATCCTAAAGGTGCTCCTTCAAATCAATCTCATAATTATGCTTATTAAAATCAATCTTATAAAACTTTATCATCAAGGGGTTCTAAGTGCAGGGCAGCAATGATTAATTTAATTGGAAAGGGATATGACAAGGTGAACACGAGAATCAATAATTTGACTGATGTAATGAAAGAGATAGCCTAAAGGCATATTTAAATAGTTAAAAGAAGTCTTACAATTCTTAAAAATAGTATACCTTGACATTATAGCAAGTAGATGTGTGGAAGGAGTTAGAAAATATAGGAGTACTACAAAAATTTCAACTTAACTGCTATAACTTTTTATGAGATATTGAGAAGATAAAGAAGCAATTTTTTGGTGTTCCACCAAAAATACACTGATAACTATTGTATCAACTTATGGCTAACATAGGAAATAGTTGAGTTATTGAATAATATAATGATCATAGTAAGATACACAAAATTGATCACATGAACTAAATTTTCAAGCCTTCACATTGCTCCTATCTTACTAGGGGGAGAATAAGGTAGTGACATGAATTAATGACTTCTTTTTGCTATGTTCATTAATATGATTAAATTTTGTTGTGGTGTAAATTTGTTAGTGTTTGAGTTATTTATATTAATCCTATTATACTACTTGCTTTGACAAACTATATATTAGTTTTTTCTTTCTTTTTTGTATACTCCTTTATTTTGCATTTTAACAATGTAATAAATTTTACTTTCTTTTTTGTGAATTTTTGCTACTTTTATTGAATATCATAAGTGAGAAATCCGAAAGCAAATATTCAGATGATAAAGACGAAGATGGAAAAGTTAATATAGGAAATCTAGAACTAAGATGACTTTGTAAATATTTAGGTAATTATTATTTATATGAATATAATTTTTAACAAATTATGTAAGAAAATATAATTAGATTACTAATTTTTTCAAAATTCATGCATAGAGTTTAAAAAATATAGCTTAGTTAATATAATTTAAATAAATAATTGTTACTTTTTTTAGAAATATTTAATTATTTAATAAAAATTATTGTTAATTAATTATAGATAATATTTTTAATAATAAAATAAATAATTTGATGAATTAACAATATCAAGATCTCTATATTTTATACAGTAAGGACATTATGATCATTTTACTCTATTAAATTTTCTTTCTTCTCAATTTTTTCTTCATTCAAACAAAAGAAAATATTTTCTCTCCAATTTTTTTTCTAACCAAACAAATCAAAAGAAGATACCTTTTCCCCTATTTTCTTTCTTCCCCATTTCTTTTTCTCCCATTTTCTTTCTCCTTTGATTTCTCCCTAATCCAAACAAAGCATAATTTACATGACTTTTTTTTTTCATTTTTCCCTTTCAAATTTTGCACCCATAGACTCTATTAGTTCAATAGTAAAGCTTTCCTCTCTGACAATTATTAATTATTCACTATCAATAATAAAATAAAATAAATATATGAAGGAATTATTAAAAAATTAATTATTAAAACTTCTTTACAATTATTTTAATCTTTTAAATTTATTTTAATTTTTGTTGATAATGGATATATAATTATATGAATTATGCGTTTATTGACTTATTAAAAATCTCTCCCTTTTCCTATCATAATTAGTTGCAATTATGGGTGATTTACCATATTTTTTAACATTTTCAAATAATTTATTTTTTGCATTTCATTTTCTTTACTGACTATATATATGGGTGACCTTGGATTGAAATCCAAGGCATGGAAACTTGTATTTATTGACAAATGAAATATTGGCAAATGACACAGTTGCTACTTAAAAAGATAACCTTTCTAACTGTGGTTCAATAATTTTTATTTTCCAGTAAAAAAATGATATTTGTAAAATGATCCAATCTTTTTTTTTTATTTTTTTCTAAAGATTGGATTAGTGGCTATTTAATGTATAAACTGTGTAAAATATGTTGAGTCAAAATTATGAGATAGCCTAAATGTTATTAGATGGTGTAAAATATATTGAGGCTGGGAGCGGGGGAATATATAATTGTTATAAAATGACCTTAATGCTTCAACTCTATGTATAATCACAATTAGTTTCTAAATCTTCTCATAGATAATAATTATATATTTCTAAGTGATCATCATTATACTTTTTCAAAAAATTTAAATCGTTACGTTTTACAATAATTTTATTACAGAAAATTACAAAATTTTTATCTTGTAATTTTAATTAATGGAGTTGTATTTTTTTCACATTTGTAATATAAAATTTCTGTATCACATATAATATTTTTAAAAAATTACAAAGAATAAAATTTTTTGATAAAAATTATAAATTTATTAAAATATAAAATAAGAATAGAGTACATAAAATAGAATCCCAAAAAATTTGTAATTTAAAATACTAAAAAGATCATGTTTGTTTAGTATGACAATAAAATAATTATGAACACAACTAGTTTGGCTTCCATATAATGTACGAAAGAAATTATATAAATTCATGTCTATTATTTTATATAGTATTTAATATATTATCATTATGATTTAGTATGCATGTCATTAAAAATCATAAAAAATTGATTTTAAAATTTAAAATTAGCGTACACAATTTATGCATAGTTAAAGATAATATATGCAATAAACTTAAGTAAATTTAATATTTATGAATCACTGTATATTATAATAATTAATATCCATCAATAACCAAATGATATTTTAATTTATTGATAAAAATTTAGATAATATAATAAATCAATTGCATAAGCCGGTATAGAATTTGCAAATATATATCACATTTTATACTAACGCTAAATTATTTATACTGTCAATTTTTAACCTTTTTTTTAATGGAAGTACTAGAACATTTTACTGAATCATCAATCACGATTATAATAATAGGCACATTAGGCACATTGTTTGAAGAAATCAGTGATCCCAAGTGGTTATTCTACAAAAAAAAAGGAATTAGAATGAGATGAATGAAGAAATTAATTTGAAGAAATCACTAATTTTAAAATGAAGAAATTTAATTTCATTGTTATGATAGCCAAATTAATTCTGAAATTTTTTTAATATATCTTGTATATCAATGAACGTGAATTAAAACTTAACAATTTGAATAACTAAGCAAATATTAAAATATTATTAGAATGAGATGAATAGTTAAATTTTTATGATTATAAATTAAACATCATAAGTTATTTGGAAAATAATTATTTCAAAAATAATCTAATTCATAATTTTTTATTGAAGACCAAATTAACTAATTTTGTTCAATTTATATAATGGTTTAAATTTGAGCAACGTATATTTTGTTAACTTTAAATATAAATTTAGTTAGAGAAAATAAAACACAACAATTTGTGGCCTACGTAACAAATAATTTTTTATTAATTTTCTTAAAATTATCAAAATATAATAATGAATATACTTTCCAAACAAATAAATTTTCAAAAATATAATTATATCTATTATAACTTAAGGAAACCATACAAACGAAAAAGAGAATACTTAATATAATATGACTTTATTTTTTTTCAATAATAAAAAATGAAGACCCCAAAAAACAGTTAATCTGTGCATTTGTCATAAAGAAAGAAGGGAAAGAAATTAGGACGGGCCATATTTTCCTTCCGTAGTCCAGTTGGGCCTAATTCAAAATTCGTGGAACACCTTTCACGATTTCAGAAATATAAGACTGTTAAAATGAAAAATTTTTATTTAACTACCTTAACCCTTATCAAGTTATCTCATCTAGGCATAAATCCCATAATTCAACCATTCAATATATATAATTTCACCGCATCACTCAGGACATGGAGCGTGTACTCTTCAGGGCATGGGAGACATGACCATATATATGAGGTCTTTCACATCAATGATTCACCATGTGCATTTCGTTCCTATTGATTATATTTTAATTTTATATTTATTTGAATCAAAATTCTTTATCTAATTTTCCATTTTTTTTTTAGTCTTCCATCAACAAGAGAAAATTGCTTCAAGAGATTTTGCCACACAAGTGTTATTGATTGAAAAAAAATTACACATATAATGGAGATTTCATTTTTTGTAATGTTATGTAAAGTTCACTCATTAAAAATTAAAAGTACTACTGGGTGCATCAATTAACTGACACAAGATTGTTTTAACTTAATTAGAAATCTCAAATTCAAGTAACTAGGAATACAGTTGTGTTAAAATTTAGTAAAAAGGATTTTGCTACTTAATATAATTTTGCCTAACTCGAATTTGAATTAATCAATTCCCAATATGATGTTCGGATACTGGATGATTATATATAAAAAAAAATTTAAAAAGCATAACTTTGATTCATTATTGAATTTTATATTTAAGATTACTAAAAATTTAGTATAAATGAATTTAATCAGTGACAGTCATTTAAAATTAAAATGCTAAATGCAATTCTTATATATTTTAAATAATTTAGTCTTGTTATAATGCTTAATAATTTTCTATATTTTAATACCAAAGTATTTTTTAATTATTTTTTCTATATCTCTCATTTAATATAGATTTTTTATTTAATTTATTAAAGTGGGAAAATATATAATGAGAAATAATTGTCGAGGATTATTAGAGTGCCTCCTCATGTGTGGAATAAAAAAAATCCAATTTTTTGTATAATGAATTCGTTTATAATTTTCAATAGCGGGTTTGATGTATTATGGCTTATTATGTTTTACTTCCCATCAAAATAAATTTTCATGATGTATTTAATGGATATTTACTTACAAAGTTGTATGAAATTGATTATTTATTATTTCAATAATACTATTATGTTTTGATTTTTTTTAATAAATTTAAGTACCATTATCTTAATATAACATATCGCTATAGTTGTATTGGATATATCATCTAAAATTATTTATAATTAAATGTGGTTATTTTTATAATATACTAAGCATAGATTTTAAATTTTAAATTTTTGTTTTACAATAACATTTATAAAATACATAAAAATTTATTTAATTAAAAACTTTATTTGGCAAAAACAACCAATAAGTTAGTTAGTAGTTAATATCTAATAACTTATAATTATTAACTGATAAGTTAACTAAATATATTAGAAGTATTCGGTAAAAATTAGTTGAAAAATATAAAATGACATAAAAAGATATATTGATATAAATAGATATAAGAATTTAATTAATTTATATTTATTTTGATACCAAATTATATTAATGTAATTAAAATATTTAAAATAAAAATATAGTTACCTAAAATATAATTAATTATATTTTTAATAATATGTATTTAATTATTTACTATTTATTCATTAAACAAAATAATAATATAATATCCTAAAATTTAATTAATTATAATTTATGACATTCTATATTTATTTATAAATAAATTAATGAAGATTTATAAAATATTTATTTATATAATTAGAATATGTTATTATTTAATTAAAAAACTGAGGTAGATTTAGAAAATTTTTGAAAAATTTCTAGTTTATAAAGTACAAGTTGTCTGTGATTAAATAAGAACTTATTTTTTCTGAATAAGTAGTATACCAAATATTTTTTTATAACTTATTAAATAAATTAATAAATTATAAATTAATTTATTTGTTATGTAAAAAATACACACAAAGATTGCATAATATCTTATTTGAATACTATTTAGAAAAATAGTATTTCAAAATTATTTTTGTAATTTTAAAATAAAATGAATTGAATAGCTATATTAATATATTAAATTGGAAAAAATGCCAATTACACCATTCAACTTTGAAGTTGCTGGATATTATCCCTCAACTTTTGAAACTTAGAAATTACCTCTTTAAATTTTATAAAAATTGAAATTAATACCTACATCTATTTAATTAATCATTCTATCGAATTATATACTTTTTTATGAAATTTTTAAATAATAATTAAAATATTATAATATATTAATTTTCTCATTATTTTTATATTATATAAGCAATAAAAATTAAATTATATATAAAAAATTCTAATTAAATACTTGTATATGAGATATGAAATTATTATCCAAAAAATAATAAAATAAATTAATATTTTATAATATTTTAATTCTTTTTTAAAAAATTTATAAAAAATTACATAATTTGATAAAATAGTTAATTAAGTGAAAGATGTATGTTATTTTCAAGTTTTATAAAGCTTAAGGGAATGTTTTTCAAGTTTTTAAATATGAAGAGATAAAATCTAATCACCTCAAAATTAAATGGGATAATTTAGATTTTTATTAAATTTAATATAAAAATAATCTAAAAATTATATTTTTCCACGAGTGCTAAGGTAGTTTGATTTGATTACATATTTATTTGAATCTAATTTTTTTTACCGAGTTTTGCAGCAACAAACCCTATTAATCCAGTAATAAAGATTTCCCCTGTCAGAATTAATCGCATTTATCGGTGATTTTTTTTTCCTTTAACATTTTTTTTGATAATTTATTTTTTTTTACCATATACAAGGTGTTCTGATTTAATGATTAATAATGAGTATTTCATTCCTACTAATTATAATTTAATTTTATATTTATTTGAATCAAAATTCTTTATTTATTTATTTTCCTTTTTGAGAGAACACTTATTTTTAAAGAAATTTTATTTTCCATCAAGAATGTATATATATATATATATATATATATATATATATATATATATATATATATATATATATATATATATATATATATATTTTTTTTTTTTTTCTTTCCAAGAACCAACCTACTTTAAGGCCAGGGGACCAACTTATAATTAGTGGCTTCGTATGGATTAATGGGCAAATTCAACCAATAAGAAAGTGCTGCAATACAGCTGTGGAGTATTTTGTCTCCTTCCTAATCTCAGTGCTTCGGTGATAATGAAGTTGCCACGTGTTCTAGATTTGTTAGGAGCAGTTATTTGTTACTCCCTGTGCTTTACTCCCGGAGTAAGAGAAAGAGGCACCACCCTATTTCTTTCTCTCTATCTTTCTCTCCACACAATCCCTTACTCTGAGAGTAACTTTGAATTTTTCCATTTGTTACCCCTACTTTTGTTTAGAGTGTAGAAGTCCAGGCTTTGTCGGTGAAATGGCATCCGATGAAGAATGCGGAGCCTGTGGCCCTTTTGTCATAGGACGGAACTTTAATGCCTTGGTAAAAAACAGAGGGGTCGTTTGGTTCGTAGTAACAAAGTAGGAAATTGGACTACCCAAGATATAAACTACCATAGAGTTGTTTGGTTGCGCAAATGGGATGAAATGGATCTTCTCAGGAACTTGTATTTCCCATAAAACGCAGGAGATTACTTACCCACTCCCCTCTGAGTAAGTTTTATTATCTGCATTTTCAATTAATTTATAGACAAAAATGACCCTATTAAAATTAGTTAATATTAATTTTGCTCTTATAATTTGAATATCAAGATTCACTTCTTCTTGTATATCGTTGTTTCTCAAGCATCTCCCGTCTCCTTTCAACCTTAGCAGCAATCTCCGGCAACGGTACTAGCAATTTTTGGTTCTCGAGCTTCTGCCATCTCCTCTCAACCATAGCAGCAGTTCCCAATAATGGTACTAGCAATTTCTGGTAAGTCTTGATGACCTCACTCATTATATTTCCTCTTTTTCTATTAAGTAAGCTACAGCCTTCATATTTAAAAATTGGATTTCCTTCCCGACTTTCCGTCAAAGAATAAGAGCTGCAACGTCAGAATACGAATAGTAATAAAATAATGGTAGAATTTGACAAAAAAGGATGTATGCTTATGGTTTAGCAAATTGAGATGTTTAATCCAACCCCTATGGCAGAGCTTCTAAGAGGTTCTGGATATAATATCGTTGTTGTTTGCCTGTTGACTACCTTAAAAAAGATGAATAGTATTTGTTGAATTCAAATTACTCAAAGTGGCTGACCATATTTTTATTGCTCTTCTAACTTATAACATTCTTGCGTGTAATTTGCCTATGTCATACAATTATGACTCACTTACCGTTGAGTAAAAAGAAGAAGATTGCTACTATATGTATTGTGTTATACACACAGATGATGCTCATGATTTTGGAGGCCATTTTTGAATTTTTGTATCTTCTGTCCTTTTTGGACATTAGATTGCCTAAACCTATATCCTATATATTTGACAGTTGTGCTGAAAAAAGATATTATGCTAGGTTTTTAAATCTCAAGTCAATGATTCAAGAAAGTGACTTAGCATGCTTGGACAATCTTAGGATGAATAGAACCTATTTTTCTGAGTTATGTGATATGCTTAGAGATATTGGTAAGTTACAAGAAAATAGGAATACTAGTTTAGAGGAGATGGTTACTTTATTTCTATTCACACTTTCTCATGACACAAAAAATCGAAGAACTCAATTGTATTTTAGAAGAAGTGGTGAGACAATATTTAGGCACTTCAATTCAGTTCGCCACGCTGTCCTTAGATGCCATGATATTCTACTAAAGAAACCTGAGCCAGTGATAGAGAATTGCCAAGATGAGAGGTGAAAATGGTTTAAGGTAAGTTAGAATTTTTAGGAAGATTAGATGAATGTGTAAATATTTATAGATATATACAGTATCTATTAACAAGTTATATATATACACACTGCAGAATTGCTTAGGTGCTTTGGATGGAAGTCATATTAAAGTTCGTGTTGGGGATAAAGATAAAGCTAGATTTAGGAATAGAAAAGGAGAACTCACTACTAATGTGTTAACTGCGTGCACGCGGGATTTGCAATTTATTTATATATTGCCTGGTTGGGAAGGGTCCGCACATGACAATAGAGTGCTTCGAAATGTACTTTTTAGAAAAAATGCTTTGACAGTTCCATAAGGTAACAACATAGGTACCTTGACATTGCTCAATCTGAACCAAGGAGCTTATTTAAGATAAAAGTACTTAACACTTATATTGGTTAATTGTAGGCAACTACTATTTGTGTGATGCTAGATACATGAATTGTGAGGATTTTCTAACACCATTTAAAGGTCAGAGATATCATCTAAGTGTGTGGAAGAGTGGCGCTCAACCAGTATCTGCTGAGGTATATTTTAATATGAAGCATTCTCAAGCAAGAAATGTTATCGAGAGGTGTTTTGGATTGTTAAAAATGAGATAGGGTATTCTAAAATGTACAACTTGGTACCCTAGGAGAACTATAGGTAGAATTATCTTGGCTTGTGCATTGATGCATAATTTCATTCGAACATACATGAGTGTGGATCCCATGGAGCCCTTGCTTGTGGATAGTGAGGAAGAAGATAATGGTGAACTTAATATTGGGATTATGGAATTTAGTGCTGCATAGAGTACATTCAAACATGATCTTGCCAATGAGATGTACAATGTATGGTTACATGACACCACATCATTGAACAGGATTTAGCAAAAACTATGTAGCGTGTTTCACTTGTATTGCATTTATGGATTGATAGACAATATGCACTTTATTCTTGTATTATTTTTATCTGAATTTGTAATAAGACGGGAGTAATGACTTTGCTTTTTATTGAACAAGTAGTATGATCATTCTAAATTGCTAAATCATGAGTAGAATGCCACTCTAACAAATTTCTATGTTTCCTCTCTCTCTATCTTTCCTTCTTTATAGATGAGTTAACCAAAAGCTCAAAGAAATGCCAACCAAGGTGGTAAGGGTGCAAACCCATCTAGAGGATGCACAAGATAGGGAAGCGCTGAGGATCGTGCACTAATTAGTGCAATGATGGATCTTGTGGAGCTGGGTGGTTGGAAAACGGATAATGACCAGTTTAAGAATAGTGCTTATAACAAGTTGGAACAACCTATGGATCAAAAGCTTCTTGGGTGTGGTATGAAGGCTAAACCACACATCGAGTCTCGTATCAAGTATTTGAGGAATCAATATAATATTATTGCGGAGATGCTTGGTCCAATTGCCAACGAATTTAAATGGAATGATGAAAAGAAGTTCGTAACTTGCTCAAAATCAGTTTGGGATGAATGGTTAAAGGTAATATTTTATATTATGCTTTTTCTTCTATGCATATATGTGTGTTTGTGTATATTTCTATTTATTGGTAATAGCTTTTAAAGTTTTACCTTCTTCTCTCATTATGTTTTCCTTTCTTTTATGCTAGAGCCACAAAAATGCTATGGAATTAAGAAACAAGTCATTTCCATTTTTTGATAATTTAGCCAAAATATTTGAAAAAGTTAGAGCCATTGGAGACGAGGTTGTAAATCCACAAGATGCATTAGAGGGGATAGAAGATGAAGTAAGGGATAGAGAAGAAGAAGAGCAAGAAGAACATGTTCCTGCCTTTTCTGTGGAGGACACTTACCCAATCCCTCCATGTGTCCCGATAGGAACTTCTTCCTTAACCACCCCAGTAAACCGTAGGTCAAAGAAGGCAAAGATAGAAAATTTAGAAGTTTTGAGAGAATTCTCTTCTAAATTTGCACGAATGGGTGATGTGATGGAGGATGCAAGTAAATATATAGGCCGTTTGGCTTCTTGTTTCTAACATGAATCTGATTCTGCAGGGAGAAGGATGCAAGTGACTAGTGAGATTATGAAAATTGATGGGTTAACTCCTACCCAAATTATGAATGTGGCAAGGAAAATTGCTCTTAACCCCCTAAAAGTTGATTTCTTTTTTAGCTTTCCAGAAGAGTTCAAAACTGCTTATGTGCATGGTTTGTTACTTTCATATCAGTGAAGTTCTATGAAAACTAGTGGTCATTAGGAGCTAACACACTCACTAAACTCATGTTATATTGTTGAACTTTTGTATGTACACCTATTTTTTGGACACTTATCTAATATCGGAGCCTATAATGTATTAGTTGATATGGCTTTCGATTAATGTATATAAGCTACTAAACTAGATTTCCTCAAACTTTTTATGGAATATAACAATACATTCCTATTTTTTTCCCATGGCAATTCTATTAAGACTCTTGTAGTACAGCTCAGTCCATTCGTGCATCATCGAATGCTCATGATTACACATTATCTTGGATGTTACTATTTTGGACGAAAACAGTAACACCCAAGAATGCAACCCGTTGTAGTGTGAGAGAAACACGTTTATTACTGGGGGTCTATGCACTGTTAAGTGGCCACTTCGCTTAAGAAAGCAAGCTAACCATCTGCATGTTACTGTTTTAGTCAGAGACAGTAACATCGTTGTGGCTGATGGAGAATTGATCCCGGGGGGATTATAAGTGGCTGGAATGTAGGTCTTATTAGTTAATTATGTAACTTGACACGTTCATCTCTAGATAAGATCCAACAATTGCCTTTTTATGGGATGTTACTGTTTTGGATGAAAACAGTAACACCTAGGAATGTGGCCCATGAACTTCAGTCGGATGCATTTTTACTTCTGGGGTAGAGCCTGTTGTGCATTGGCTACATCACTTAAGAAACCAAGCCAACAACCTGCATGTTACTGTATTGGTCTGAAACAGTAACATTATCGAGGCTGTTGGAGTTTTGTGCCCGGGGGGTTATAGGTGGATGAAAGTTGGGTCTGGGTGGTTACTGTTTTCAGTTGACAAGTTCCTATCTGGATAAGATCTAAGAAATGTCTTTTTATGGGATGTTACTGTTTTCGACGAAAACAGTAACATCATCAAGGCTGTTGAGTTTTGAGCCTAGTAGATTTCAAGTGGCTAAAAGTCGGGTCTGGGTGGTTATTTACGTCACTTGACAAGTTCCTCTCCGGATAAGAACTAAGAAATGCCTATTTAGGAGATGTTATTATTTTGGACGAAAACAGTAACATCATCGAGGCTATTGAGTCTTGAGCCCGGGCGGTTACGAGTGGCTGGAAGTCGAGTTTGGGTGATTATTTATGTCACTTGATAAGTTCCTCTCCGGATAAGAACTAAGAAATGTCTTTTTATGGGATGTTACTGTTATGGACGAAAACAGTAACACCCAGAAAACTGGCCCGTGTGCGTGTGAGAGGTGCATGTCCATTGCTGAAGACTGTTTCAAAGAATGTCCTCCGTTCATACTAACATTGATGTTAAGTCTTACGAATGGTACCGCACAACTGGATATTACTGCATCCGTAAAAAAAGAGTAACATCAACACAGGTATTCGTAATCCATATGGCAACGTATTGTCTGAGTGCTAACATAAATTGGATATAAGATTAAACTGTATAGAAGATTAACATTTACAATTGAGTTATACATATAGTTGAATTTTAAATATATCTAAGACAATGGTTTTACATGAATTTAGTTTTACATATGTGCATAATAATCAACTTTAGTGTTATATATGTGCATAATAATCAACTTCAACTGGGAAGACTGAAATTCTCAAGGAATTTAGTAACTAATTTTGCTCTGTATTGTCTCACTTCCTCTAACGAAAATTATTCCTGAAATTCTTTATTGCTGAATATATTCTCTATATGCAAGCATACGAAAATCCCGCAGTCTTACTTGAAAAATAGTAATGAGTTAGTTTGGTACCTATTAGACATGTTACCCTTGGATAAGAAAAGAACTTGCTACTTACGACGTTTCTTCCTATTAAGGTGCCCGTTCGTATGATATTATCTCAAAAGGTGGACCTGCGGTGGCTAGCTCTACCCTCTTATCCAATTCACTTTGTGCAAGGACTTCATTCATCTTTTTCTCGTAATAGTCCTTCTATTGTTAGCAAACTAAAAAAAATGAAAAATGAAAAATGAAAAATCCATGCAACTGTCTACACTGCTGGCTATAACATCTTATATTGTTATGAGTTATTAGTTTTTATTATGGCAATAGTAACATCAGTAAAAAACACATCCAGCATACAAATAACCCAATGAAGTTTAATTAAAAAATGGAACTCCTAGAAAATAAAGTGTTACTATCTTTACAAGAAACAGAAACATCAACGAATAATATCTTATCACACTTGACATGTTTTCTCTAACGGAAGACCATGATATGAGCTACATACGAGAGATACAACGTTGTCTTATTGTGAGTATGATATGTTACTGTGTCTGATGGAAAGAGTAATGTCAATAAGATAACAAGGTACAGGGTTTAAGAATGTGGCTAGTAATGCAACTTTAGTCAAATAAAAAGTAATAGCACTTGCTATTCTATCGTAGTATTTAATATCACTCACCACCATCGTGGCATCACGAAAGTATGGATCCGGTGCTCCCTTTCTTCTCGGCCACAGCGAGTTATAGTGTGTCCATTTGCACTCTTTATTATCTAGGATGAGAAATGTGAAGTGGTTGGGGTTTCTGAAGTTATTCATGCCCGTGGAGTTCATTGGGAAAATAACAACATCTGCAGCCATTACCTCTTCCATATGTGCATCGAATTTGAATTTCCTGACTTGTTGGAATAACTTAGTGTCGCTCACGATGTAAGACTATCAATATAGTTTTAACCTAAGTCAAAATCAATACTGCCTTCTGTGATTCATATTTAGGAAATGGATTCAGAATCTTACCCAACAGCAGTTGTTGAATGCAAATATCTTCCTTTTACTATTCGTGGAAGCCAGGCTCAGAGTGTAGGCATGGCATCTATAATCTACATTAATTATTTAGTTCTTGTTAGATGATTGATAAAAGTGGCAAACTCCAAATAGTAGCACAAGAATCCAGTAGTTGAAACAAAAAGAATAATTGTATCTAACTGTTTGCACTCCACACAATGGTAACCATGCTTTTTGAGATCGATTAGACTCAATAAGTTCCTATTACTGTTTAGGGAAGAAACAGTAACATAGCTAGAAGTGTGATTAAAGACAAAACAATAATGTGTTTAAATGATCAGATGATACATATATTGTTTATGATTGACTTCTTCTTCATTACTCCCACCAATTCCTCAAAGGTTATGAACAAATCCTACTAGGGGATTGACCAGACAAAAATACTGCATATAGTGATTTGGCATAGGGATTAGACGAGGCGATAGGAAAAACTTTCTAGTAAATGCTAAGAATTGAGAAGAAAATAGGACATGACTTATTGTGGGTCTCCTATCAATTTTATTTGCACTATCTTACTCCTGACATCTTGGGTCAGGTATTTTGCAATCGAAAACTTTGTAGTATTCGTTGCCTTATGAGTTTGCTTTTTCTTAATTTTATCTGCCGGTATATCATCTTCAATTATAATAGGGGCCTCTTTGCTCTGCCTATAGACCTCCTCAGCAGTTGTTGTTTGTTATCGTGCATCTGTTTGTCTTGTTCATTTTTTCAATGACCTCGAGTACGTGAACTCCTCATCCCGTTTTATTTTTCTTGTTTTCTTTTTAATATTCGCTATCATTGAATGCTGCTTTTCCTCGACTATATCTTGTTCATCAGTTTTAGTAGTTTCTACCTTATCTTATTCAACCACTTGCATAATTTGTTTTGATAGCTGTACATTGAGCTATTTATTCTGATTTTTCAAACTATTGTTGACCGCCTTGAGGTTTTCTACCTCATTTGTTGCAATGGACAATTGCTCCTGTAACTGTGCGTTATCGTGTTTGAATTTAGCTATTGTCTCTGTATTTTGTTGTGTCTGTTGTTCTGATGTTTGAAGTTTCTTAGTAAGGGACGTCAATTCATCCTTCAGTTTAAGTATTTATGTGTTTGCACTGAAGAGTTGATCCCTAAGCCATACGATTTCATCATTGTCTTGTTGCTGTTGCTCCTTGTGGGACAGTGCAATATCGACAAACCGGTCCAGCTTTGTTATCCGGGGTTGGATCACATACTGGGCTGATGCTGTCTCAGTATCGCCCTCCAAATCCTCCGATTGGGAGGATGTGTCCTGTGATTTTGTTTTGTCAACAAATTCAATTAACTGTAGATTTGTTTCTTCTGTGTAGAGGACGTCATATTCTTGTACTGTGGGCTCAATTTCTCTATTTACGACCTGAAACATAATAGTATTTCCACTATTAGTGTGGGAAATCGGCATGTTACTGTTTCGGTGAGAAACATAAACATGAAAATAAAGGAAAAAGTTTCAACATAATAATAATTATGGGTAAATTATTAACTATGAAACACAATAAATACACAAAATAATATATGGTTAATGGAAAGAAATTGAAATTAAAAGATATTTTTATTTTCACTCTAAATCATGAGAACCCCGCGATATGTTACTATTCTACGTGGAAACCCTAAAATAAGGTCAATGAAGGGGAAAAATTAACAAATCAAATATTACTAACTGTTAAAACCAATGAAGGGCGCATGTTACTGTTTTCAAAAAATATAGTAATATGTTGCATTGTAACTATGGCATGCTTGTGTTTGTTATGAAACAGCAACACCATTCATAAAACAAAGTAAATTGCTAGAATGAGGATCAAATTAACAATAGAAACCTGGAGAGAAGGACTTGTTACTGTTTCACGTAGAAACAGTAACATCTTGTTCGATGTTACTATTTCTCATGGAAATAGACAGTAACATGTTTTCTTGTATTGACATGTATTGGACTTCATAATAAGTTAACATTTTCATACGGTTACTTGAAGCTGGCTGATAAGTTGATCCCTCAATTGGCGTGTGAGGAGTTTCAGGTCCTATTTGAGGCATCTTGGAATTCTTTCGATGTGATGCCCGCTCAGTACGCTGGTAATCTCACACAGCCAATACTGTCGACAATAAATCGTTCATTTTGTCACATTTGTTTCCTTTAAAGGCTGTATCCAAGGACGGAGTAATGAAAAGAGCAAGAAAAACTAGAGGTAAACAAGTTATTCTTGTACTCAGTCATCAACATGAAAGAAAAACTCAAAAATAACTATTAACTGAAATCACATTAATAATCAAAATGTCATAAAACTTTAGGTTACCATTCACAGACAAAGCAGAGACATGTTATTGTTTTTGATATAAAATAGTAACATGAGCCAAGACTTGCGACAAACATACAACAAGGAGATAGGAACATTCACTCAAATGAATGGAAATGAATGAAGACAATGTAAATGATAGGGACACGGAGTAAAAAGGAGTTTTGACATCTTTAACTTACTGACAATAGCATGATACAGCCGGTTACATTGGGGGTGTTGTCCTTTTTGAGAGAATTAATTAGTTGATCGTGAATGTGTTGTGACCACCCATATTGTGCTATTGCATCTACTTCCTCTACGTATCTGATATATGACCAGACTAATGTGTGGGGCCTGTTTGGTACGAAGAGGGTGACTGAAAGCATCAATGTTATAAGACGGGAGACATCCTGCACGTCAGTCTCCGATGTTCCTCGCACTGCTCTTTCGAGTGCATTGAATATTATTAGTTTACTCATCCGTGCTTTGTTATCGAAACACCTTATGTCAAAGTCTGATAGTGGCCTTTTTGCCAGATGTTGTCTGGATGGGCTGGTCTCCATCTCTTATTCCAAAGATCAATTTCACTGATGTTGGTGTTATTCTGAGATGTTCACCCCCGATATTGAAATGATTATTCTTTTCTGAGAAGGTAGCAATTATAGACTGAATTTCAACATCGCCCTTCCGACACATGCTGGGATTCAGTTCCTTTATTATTATTGCATTTATTAGGACCCAAAATAGGTTATGTCGCAGCACCATCGTGTGTCTGTCATCGAATTGAAGTTGATCAACTTGCCTTATGCACGCCAATAGATTGGACCTATATTGCTGGAATTTTTGGGTTTCTTCTTCAGAATCATCTGCTTATGTGAGTGCTTTAGCACCTTTCTGCTCAAGTAAATGTCAAATCAAGCGTTAAATTAAGCATAAATAGACAAAATGAGGTATGATTAATAATGCAACTTTCAATTCTTTCTAGTGTGTTACTGTTTCATTAAGAAACAATAACACACTATAAAAAATGAGATATACATGTTTAATAAAACTTTACTAAACAAACAACAAGCAAAAACATGTAAAAGTGCTACTCTGTGAGGTATGAATAACAATGCAACACTGTGGTAGTGGTGTGTTACTATTTCACCGAGAAATAGTAACATGAGTCAAGAACCGATATATAATTGTCTTACGAATCTCTACTGTGTTGATAATGAGTAATAGGAATATAAGTTGATAAGATGAGGTGTGATTAACAGTGGAGCTTCCAAGGAACCATGTGTTACTGTTTCACCAAAAAATAGTAACATGAGCCAGAAAAATGAGATATATTAGTTTGACATTAATCTACTACATTGAAAAAGAACAAAAACATGTACAAGTGGACAATATGAGGTAGGACTAATAATGCAACCTCGTGTTAGAGATGTGTTACTGTTTCACCAAGAAACAGTAACATGAGCAAAAAAAAATGAGATATGCGAGTTTGACAATACTCTACTATATTGAAAAAGAACAAAAACATTCACAAGTAAACAACATGAGATCTGACTAACAAGGCAATCTCGTGGTAGAGATGTGTTGTTGTTTCATCGAGAAATAGTAACATAAGCCAAGATTTGAGAAATAACTATTTTACGAATTTCTACTGCGTTGATAACGAGTAAAAGGAACATAAGTTAACAAAATGATGTGTGATTAACGGTGTAACCTACGAGAAATAATGTGTGACTGTTCCAACAAGAAATTGTAACATGAATAAAAAACAAGAGATGCATGTTTAACAAAGCTCTACTGTGTTGACAATGAGCAAAAATAACCATGAGCAAACAAAATGCCGTATAATTAATAATGCAACCTCGTGGTAGTGGTGTGTTGTTGTTTAACTGAGAAACAGTAACATGAGCTAAGAACCGAGATATAACTATTTTACGAACCTCTACCATGGTGACATGGTTGTGTTTGGTCCGCAAACAGAGACGCCAGCCCAAAAAACACAAGATATAGACAAGATGATTCGTGACTAAACAGAAAACCTTGACAAAACCAAGGTGTTTACCTTATCAAAGACTAATGAAACGAGGTGTTACTATTTCAATGAGAACAGTAACACTTACCACATTGTGGTAATAAACTTACAAATCAAATATGATTAAAAGCAATGCTGATGGAAAATCACTTTACTTTTAGGCATCAGATGACTCCCTAATGTCCATTTGTTTTTATGTGAACAGAATGTCAAAAAGACAATGAAATATGCATGATGCCATTTTTCTATTTCTCATACAAATAGATATTATGTAGAGTGACAGTAACATGCAACAAAATATTTGATATACTGTAGTCGTACTAACTTCTAGGGTTTCCCTTGAACTTACATAAGAACACAAATTCAAGGAAACTGTGACATTTTCGTTCAAGTTAACTGAAGTATAATGCCTATACTAGAGTCAATGCTAAAGAGGAGGTGGGTTTACTTATGGACGACCCATTTGTGCGAAGTTACTGTTTAATCTTATTTTAAGCTTCCGATGTCGGGAAATGATGTTATCCGGTTGTTCAGGATCGTTAGAGTCTTTTCTTGCTATATTTGGCGATGATTTACATGGTGTCTTCTTTCGTCTTGAGATCACGGGTACTGAGCTTTGAGATGAAATGCGAAGTATTGTTACTGTTTCGACCTTTTTGTGCCCCCCGAAACGCCTATCGCGTGCGTCGTTTTGTATTCAGGCCATTGCATTTTGTCACTTCAATGCCGTGTCCTTTCATTTTCCCATCTCGGAGAATAGTAATAATGCTTGGGACTTTCATTTTTTTACATAAAAAATTGAAATCAATTAATATTTGTTAATATATTATTTTGGAGGTTATTGTGGTTATTTCATTGTTATATCGTAGGAAATACAAAGTTGAACCAAACAAAAGCATAGGAATTTCTTTATTGGGAAATGAAACTTGCTCCATGTCAACCAAACAAAATTTGGGATTTCCTAGGAAGTTCATATGAGAAATCAACTTCTTGTGAAATTCCATTTTCCATGAGAACTTACTTCCCATATGAACCAAACGACCCCTGAGGATGTTAAACTCTATTTACACTTATTTATCCTTGTTATTTTGCTTTTAAATTTATTGGAAAACTATCAACGAAAAAGAAGTGTGAAAATTTTCATTCATGCCCATTATATTATAATAATAAAAAATTATATTTTATCCTTTTTAATTATGAGATTGTTAAATTTTACCCTCTTAAAGTATTGAAATTTGGATTTACGTCTTTCAACTTTATAAAATTTGAATTTTATTCCCACCATTACTAACTCAACATAATTTGTTAGCAAAATTGTTGCTATCATATTTCACTTAATAGCAGTTAAAAATCATCGTTATATTCACTAATTTTTGAAAAAAATTTCACTTACCAATAGTTATGAACTGCCGCTAAGGATGATAGCGTTAGTTTCTAACTGTCGTTAAGTGTTATGACCATTAGCTTAGTAACGGTGGAGATAAAATCCAGATTTTATAAAGTTTAAGGGGGTAAAATTTAAATTTCAATAGTTCAAGGGGTAAAATTTGATAAACTCATAATTGAAGGGAATAAAATATAATTTTTCCTATAATAATTATAGTTTTTGTTCCAATCAAATATAATTTTTACTAAATAATTATATACAATATTTAAATAATTTCTTATACAATCATACACCTTTTATTATATATAATTAAATGATTTTATATTAATATAAAATAATTATTGTTCAAATTAATTGTATAATTTAAAAGATTAATAAAAATAGTAAGAATGTCAAATTAGTACGACTTCATCATATATTTTAATACATAAATTATTTTATTTTTTAATTGAATAGATTATCAAGTCGTATATATCTGATTAATTATAATTGAATGTAAAATTTTAATCAACCCAATGCCTATTTATAAAAAATTCCATTAGTCCCAACTTTATTTATATGTAAAGACGTTTAAATTAACTTAATTAGAAAGTTGGATTGATTGAAATTTTTATAAATGTTCTGTGAAAAAATACTTTAAGTTGGAAAATATTTTAAAACAATACTAAAATTTGAAAGTCAATAATTAATAATTGGATTAACAATATGCTTAATCATTTCTTTTTCTGGGTTATTTCATAGTTTTTTTTTACTTATCTATTATATTAGAAAAATTAAAGTTATATTTATTATTTTCTTTTAAGGTGATGTTTGATTTGTAAATTTTTTTTCATATTCTTAGAAATATTTTAAAAGAATGTAAGATTTTTATATTTAATTTAAAATTTTGAAAATATATTTTTGAAAATGTTCATATTTTCAAAAATATTTTTAATCTAATATTCTTGTAGATAGGATATAAAGAATACGGAAACTATGCTTATTTAAAAAGATAAAAGAAGTAATTCAACAACACATTACTAGTTAGTTTTATTATTTTCTACATGAATAATTGATCCTAAAAATTATCTTTAAGTGAATATATAAGATATCAAATTTTCTTATTTTTTTCAGTAGTTTATGTACCCATATTATATTTGGGGTACATGAAAATTTTATAATTATCTTGCTTGGAAAAGTAACACATAACATTAACTATGTTGGTTTTTGAGTTAATTTATTGAAGAGGGTAAAAGATTTAGAATTTCGTAAGGATTTTTTTTTTGGTATTTTTACATGAAAGTTGAAATTTTTATTTGAAGTCTTAATAATTTTTCATAGAAATTTATATTTTAGTGCAAATTTCTTGTGTAATTAAAAAAAAGAAACTTCAAGAAAATTGGATTATAAAGAAAATATGAAAACCTGTAAATTGTTATAAAAAAAGTTATGAAAAAATATGAATGATTTAAGCTTTTTCTAAATTTGTCCTTACCGCATATACTTATATAGTTGGATTAAATGTATATGAAAAATATAAATAAGTATCTGATTATAAAATTATAAGCAATTTAAATCGATTTTAATATATGTTATTGAACTCATAGACATTCAAAACACAAAATTGTCTAAAAAATTTATTAAACGAAAATTTGAAAAATTATTCGATTTAGATTTTATATACATATATTTGAATTCATAATCAAGTATAATAGAAATTTAAAATTAAGTTCAAAATGTAAAATAGCCTTATAACTAGTTGGTTGTTATCATTTTTTTTATTAGTATTATGAGTTGATATACACTGATCAGCCTTAAGAGCAATTGAAAAAAAAAATAATGAACCTCTAAAAAGGCCAACATTTCTTATGACTATATTTTATTATATTAGTATATTTTTGTTAAAAATGTGCTTTGACTTCAAGTAAAAATTTAACATATTTTCTTCTCAATAATTTGAAAATATATTTTTAACATTTGTTAGGTTTGTCGAATTTTAGGAGAAAAATGTATGAAGTGTTTGTTCATTAAAAAAAAATTGTAAAAATCTCAATCAACCTAACTTTATAATCAAATTAAGTTAAACATTTTTAAATATTAATAGTCTTAAAATTAATGAATTTTTAATAAATAGATATTGGGTGGGTTAAAATTTTATACTTAATTATAATTAGTTGGGATATACATAAGTTGATAATGTATTTAGTTAAAAATATAAAAATAATTCATACATTAAATTGTGTGATTTGGTTGCATTAATTTGACATTCTTGCTGTTTTTACTAATTTTTTAAATTGTACAATTAGTTTAAACATATAATTATTATATATTAATATAAAATTATTTAATTATATATAATAAAAGGTATATAAATGCATAAAAATTATTTAAATATGGCATATAATATTTATTTAATAAAAATTATATTTAATTGGTGCCAAAACTACAATTACGATAATATGATGTACTTCAGTGAAATATTTTGATAGGCGAGCCATCCAGCCTATTGTAAAAAAACTAACTTACAAAAGTGCAAATAAAAAATAAAAAAATCAAAAATTGAAATATTAAAAGTTATTATATAAATTACGTCACATTTTTCTAGCAGTTTTCCAATAAATCCAAAAGCAAAGCAATTATAGGAAATAAGTCATATGAGCAGGGTTTAATGCCCTACTTTTTCAACCAGGGCGTTAAAGTTCTCACTTTTATCATTTATGTGTGTAAAGGATTATTTGTTGACGGTCGATGCGAAAATTACCATTTAACACAAATTTGAAAAGTTTCAAATAAGAGCTCAGGATTTGGGATGGCAATCTGTTCGAATTGGCTAGATTTAATCCTATCTCAGTTAGATCTAAATTTATTATATATAGTTGAAAATTAAAATTTTTTTTCAAATATTTCTTTTAAATTGTGTTTGTCTTTAAGTAAAATATGATTTCATTTTATTTATAATTTTTATTTTAATTATATTTATAATATTATAAAATCTATTAAATTTAGCCAAAATTTTTCAAAAATTCATTTTATTTGGTCTAAATCACATAATATATAAAAGATTTTCTCTCTTTTTAATATTATATTTTCTATATTACCATCAAAATTTACTTTTAAAGGAATTTCATATATTTTTCAATATATTTCAAATAAAAAAATTCATTCACAAATGAATTAAAAATATTATTTTTTGATAAATTTTTAAATAATAAAATTTATTTATATATAAATTAAAATTATTTTTATTAAAATAAAATAAAGTTGATTCTAAAAAATTATGATGTCAAACATACTTGCTATTTTAGACAGACAAAAAATTCGAAGCAGTTAATGATCTAACAAGATCACATTAAAAAATGGATCAATGTAAGCTTACTAATATAAATATAATTTTATTTTACAATAAAAATAAAAAATTATTATTTCTTGTTGAAAATAATTACATCTAATAATTATATATTATATCCATTTTTTTATTCACATCTATTCCCATTTTAATCTATCCATACTGTTCATGTTAGTATTAGGATTAATAAATATGGGCTATATTATTATTAACCTTTTCAAATAAAGATAATATTAAGTCAACTCATAAATAATTATTTAATAATTTATATTATTAATTATAAAATAAATATATTATTTTAAAATATTTTTATAATTTAATGTAAATCTAAACATCTCCTAAAATTATTTATCTTAAATGATTATAATAATTATTTTAACAATACTTATAAGTAAATTATTTTTTAATATAATAATTATTAATAAAATAGATTATAAATACTTGATTCCTTTTCTTATTGAATGAAATAAAATAAGTAATCATGCAGTTTTCATTTTCTTTTCTTCTGCTTTGTTGATTATTGTCCGTTTCTTTAATTGAACCATACTACCCTTAAATATAAAAACAATGACACAACCTACGATTAAAAGTTTTATATCTATCATTTTTTTTCTAATCTCAATTATTTTGAAAGACTTATATTATTAGAAAAGTACTTAGTACTTATGAATTTTTTTTTGATAATCTTAAAACACTCCATTATTTTTTGGGTTTGAAACGTAAACATAATATGCAATCATCTATTAACTGTTAATTATTTTAAATGCTTAAAATGTTAAGGAAATTCACATGAATAATTTTATGATGAGTTTTACTTTTATACTCCCTCACGAAGAATCGCATTTTTATGAAAAATTTGTAACATGTTCACGTTAAATGTAAATTTGAAATTTTTCCTAAAATCTTATAAAAGTTTCAAAAAAATTACAATTTTTTCATAAAAATTTCAATATAAACAGTTATACGATACAAAGATATCTAGAATTCTATTATAAAAATTACAGCATACTATGAAAAAGTTGAAAAGAAAGAGGGTATCCATGCTCCTTTTTTAAAAGAAGCATGGAAGCAAATGCTTTTTATTACAACTCTACCACTGAAATGATACTAACAAGTATAAACTGGGGGTTTTAGTATAGCGATTAAAATAATTTATTATTAATTATTTTTAATGTATAATAATCATAATTTTTCACTTATGACATTTAATAATGATTATTTTTCTGAAAAAATAATTAGTGCAGAGATTTTTAATAGCAGAAAAATCATGATAAAAATAAATCACAAAAATTTACTTATTATTTGATTATAATTTTATTACTAAAATTTTTTACACTAATTATCTTTTAAAAAATAATAATTATTAAAAATCATATCATTAATAAAAAATGATTATTGTATACTAAAATTAAGGTTAAATTATACTCTAAGTTTCTATAATTTCTTATTTTTTTTGAATATATGTGGTTTAAAAGTTTTGAATTGAGTATTGACATTTTTATTTAATTTCTAATTGAGTTCATACTATCAGTCTGCCATTAATTTTAAATAATGTGACAAACCGTTTGCTAATTGGTTTTTAAATATGCTAACTTAGCCATATAAGCATAAAAAATGCTATTTAGGTACTTATACATTCATGAATTTTTTAAATAGATATCTATATTTTTTTTAAAATTTTGAAATAAGTCCTTGTGAATGGAAGAAAGAAGAGAATAAAAATAAAAATAATAAAGCATAATAATTAAATTTAAAATTTAAATTTTGTATTATTAATATTGAGGTATACTAAACACATATTGAATAATTTAAATAATATTTTTAATAAATTATTAATAATTTAGAATCTGATTAACTAAAAATACTACATCATTTAATAAAATTAAAGTTTAGAATTTATCATAAATTGAAGTAAGATAACTATGTCTTAAGTAATTTAAATAAATAATATATCAAAACTTTTAAATAGAAATAAATAATTTATTTATTTTTTAATATAGATTTATTATTTTGTAATCATTGTTAGCTTTAATACTTGGCTTGTCTTGTCTAGCACTAATAAAACAATTACCAATAACTTTCAAGTAACTTTCAAGGAAAAAAACTAATTTTAAACTTCTAAGCATTTAATGTAAAGTAAATGTTTCAGGATATCTTTCTTACTACTTTGTAGAATTGTATGTATGCACAAATATATTAGAGTTGTCTCATTTTTTTCATAATCTATACTCTATTATTCTATTGATTAAGTATTAAAAAAATTTTAAAAATAAAAAAATTCTTTTCTTATTTAGATGAGGATAAAATAAGAAAATTTTTCCATGTTTGGATAAAAAAATGAGAGAAAATTAAATTAAATGACAAACTTAATTACCTTTCAAATTAAATTCTAAAGTGAAAAATTAAAGGAAAATTACAATAAATCAAATTTCACTCATTTTTATCTATATGTGCTAAGAAAATATTTTTATGGGTTCTACTCTTTTTTTCCCCTCTTCCATCTATTTTCTACCTTACAATCAAGTAAAAAAAATTTTTTTGCTCATTTTCTATTTTCTTAAAAAAATATTAACTTTCTTAAAAAATGAACACATGTTTAGAGATGGTTTATTCTTTAATTGCTATTCATAATTATAAATTAGAAATACTTCTCAAATACCATTGAAATAGGTGCGATGTCTTATGAAATTATCTTTAATTCATATTAACATATTTAGACCGAAGATTTATAGTATGTTTTTAATTAAAAATTATTAAAAATTGCAAGTATTCAATTGAAAAAAATTAAATTAAAAATTCTTATATAAAAATATTATAAAATTAGAAAAACTTAAAATGTAATTTGACCTTTTTTCAAAAATGAAATTGGTGTAAATACTATTTATGAAAATAACTAACTTTTACATATAAATTTAGTAAGTGAATTTTACCTATATTGAATTATCGATCTATATAAATAATATGAACTACTAATATTGTCGATTATATAATGTCATTTATCGGTAAAATTATATTCTAGATTCCTATCTACATGTTTTGTTATTTATAGCAATTAAGGTTAAGAAACAACATATAATTAACAAAATAGGTTAGATATACTAAATATGCATAATAAATGAATAAATTATTTAGCATAAAAATACATTATTTTATTGAATTAAATAATAAAAATAATTATATTTTAAATTATTAAATTATTTTACTATTTAGCATAAAATATAAATAATTTACTTATTCTTATTTAAAAATTTTATTACATTTTTATTCAAATTACTTATTCTTTATTTAACTTACTTTAATTTATGACAAACTCTAAACTTTTAATTTTATTATTTTTAGTTAATTAAATTCTAAATTATTAGTATTTTATTAAAAATATTATTTAAATTATTTAATATATCTTTAATGTATCTTATATTAATGATAATAAATTTAGAATTTAAATATAATTATTATACTTTATTTTTTTTTTCATTTTTCTTCTTTCTTACATTTATTAGGGCCTAAATCTAAAATTTTAAGAAAGTGTAAGAATCTATTTAAAAAATAATTAAAGTATAAATATTTAAATTATATTTGTTATGTTTATGTGACAATTGAGTTGATATATTTTAAGTCTAGTAACAAACTATTTATCATATTATTTAAACTTGATAGCAAAGTAATAGTAGAAATTCAATTAAAATTTAAATGAAAGTATAAATCTTTTATTTGAAACTTTTAAATTATGGAGATTCATTTAAAAAATAAAAAATCAAAAGGACTTAAAATTAATCAATAATTAATTATTTTAAATGTTATATTTAAAAAAAACACTCGGTAAAGTAACTTTGCATGCAAGTTCAATTTTCATATGGTTGATGGCCTTGATATCTAAGTGCATTTTTCAAATAGTTAAAGTTGCTTGTTTGACAAGACAATGTTGGTTAATTTCATTAGATAAGATTGAAAGTAGGACCCACCTACCTTATCCAAAATGCATTGGTAATCTCCAACTCTGACATGGTCTTATCTCCATCATTTTCCATTCATTTTCATTAGGGTTCCTCAATCATCTGGCAAAAATCGACAACATAGGATTGGAGATCGTTGGCCAATGGTGGGTCTCTGTGATAGGGCAATCGGAATTAGAGGAAAATAGGGGAAAAAGTGATTATATTGATCAGCTGTGGTAAAATGATGTGTGGACCGTTTAGGACTGAACCGAACGAAAATTGAAGAAGACGATGCCATTTTGTATGCAACATTTTGGCATTTTGTTTTATAGTGAAGCTTTTAGAGATGCAATCCTCATTTCATTTGTAATTTCATTCAATTCTTGCCATAAATCAAGCTTTATCTCTTGGTTTTGCCATGCCAGCCACTCACTGGCGTTGAAGCCCTCATCCTCTGTAATGCACACTTCCATCGAATAATCTAAGTATCCAATACATTCATTTAATCTATAGCGTTATCACAAGGTAAGGTCCATTAATTTGTTTGTTATCCTTCTTCTTTGAAGTTATTAGATGGCTCATAGTGGTTGGGGTTGAGATAGAATTGTTATATTGATTAGGGGACAAGCTCACAAGAAATTTAGTGACATTGCATCATGATGTTATTTTATTCATAAAAAATTAGCTCATTAATTATAATGGTTTACAAAATCATTCTACTTTCTAAAAGTGTAAGGTCTTTATTTGGTTATAAATACTTGTCTTTAGCGAATTCAAATTAGGAACTTCAATATCAAATATGTTATGTTTTTAGGTTGCATTTCTTCTTTTGTGTTATTCCAATATGAATAATGCTTGCTTTGTGTTTGATTTTGGAATTGTGTTGAGCTTATGGGCATGGATTTAATTGAAAACTTAAAATGTTATGAAAGATCACCACCAATGGCAATATATGGCTCTTGAAATTTTCCAATGGTAGAGAAAATAATTACTTTATTAAAGAATTTCTACTATTTGGTATTTCCTTTGTTATGAGTTTAGTGTTTGCCTATTCACTAAAGAATTTCTACTATTTCAGTAACCAAATATGATATGTTAAAATTGAGTTAATCATATGTTTACATAATATCATTTACCCTACTTGAGATGAGAGAAGTTTTTGAGGATGCTTTTGATAGAAGTTTTCAGCTACCTTAGACCAAAACTACCTAATCCATTATTGTTATTGGAATAAACTCTTTAAAAGTTGATGTTGGTTAGGTTGCATATTCTATCTAATGTCTAGTTTTATATTCCTAATCATGTATATTATTTTAAGTACTTACTTTTTGATAGAAAAGAGAAACAAGAATCATAAATCCAATGACAAATAAGCTAATCTAATATATATTTGTTATAAACTAGTGTGGATTATGTGCACATATTTATTTAATAAATTGAATTTAATTCCATTTTAGCAAATAAGTTAGTGTTTACTTATTTTTGCAATTGAGCCTACTTAAAAGTTTGTTACAATGTACCATATCAATGATGAATTAATGATTAGGACACATTCCAGTCTTGTACCATAATGTTAACATAATTTCTAGTGATCTTTATGAATTGGAAAAATGTTACATTGAAATCTTTTTTGTGTAAATTAACAATGTCTTCGAATATGACCTGAAAACTTATGAGCAACATGAAATGTACTAATTTAGTAGCTTGGTGACATTGGTTTACCTACATTT
The DNA here is from genome assembly GCA_020226215.1 of Sindora glabra. Taxonomy (NCBI): domain Eukaryota; kingdom Viridiplantae; phylum Streptophyta; class Magnoliopsida; order Fabales; family Fabaceae; genus Sindora; species Sindora glabra. The sequence goes on from CM035234.1 coordinate 40,750,154, forward strand.
AAGGATGCCTATTTCTGGTTCTTGATTAATCTCTATTTTTTTACTTTATTAAACCACAGTATAGCATGCTACATTATTAAGTGTGTGTTTAGTTCATTTTTTTATTTTAAGTATAATGGTCATTCTTTGAATCTTTGATAAATTAGATATGGTGAAGCTGGGTTTGTAGTGGCTTAGATCCTATATCTTTCATGGATTTAGAGGGAAAATACAATTAAAGATCTCAAATAAGAATAGATATGGAAAATATTTTTAAGATGGCTGTAATTGATTAGTTTTATAAGTAGCATGCAATTTACTATTTTAGCATCAACTTTCATTGCCACCTAATATTGAGTTTTACTTTTACACTGCTCTATGTAATCCATTATTTCAATTGTAATCATAATACACTAAAGAAACTTATGGTTATGTCAATAAATTGCTCCCTATTAGTTTAAAAATCATGGTTTTCCCATGTTCTTATAGATGTTAAAACCATTTTAAAGTTATATAAGAAGTCATATAAATATTCACCAAAGAAGATGAAACTTATATGAGAAGATAGTTAATCAAACTTAAGAGAACAACACAGTAAGCATTTAAAAAAAATCATCAAGCTATACATACCAAAAATCATCACAAAGCATATATAAGAAAATAAAGAAGAAAAAAAACCCAAATATGACAATATGAAACTCATATGACAAAGGAGTTAATTGTCTATAAAAGAACAAAACAATTGTTAAGTATACTTGTTGGGCTTTTTCTTTGAAGTTTATGAATTAGCGATTAGTTTAGATTTACAATTTTAAAGTTTTAACCTTAAACACCATGTAATGGACATTTTCTATATGCTTGCTATTAATAAGTTATGCAATAATATGGATAAGACTAGTAAGCTACTAACTGGTGGGGCAACAGCCCCTTCTCCTACTCTACTTGGCCAAGATAATGGTCTAAGTGTCTAAACTGCTAGTCCAAGTCCACTATCAACCACAGAAAGCAAGAAGGATGCTCCTAAAAGAAAGAAAATCATAAAAAGGAGACCTTTAGCCAATAAGACAACATGTATCATAACAAAGAAAACAAGTATTGCGTGGGATCATTTTAAGCGAGTACCGAATGAGGAGATAAGTGGACTAACAGCTAAATGTATCTATTGTGGAATTTGATTCCTTTATGATAGCAAAGAACATAACACCTTAAACATGTAGGCCCACATCCCTAAATGCCATTAGTATCCCTATACATTGAAAAATGATTCTAAATAGCAATTGCTTGATTTTAATAAAATATCTAACAAGAAAATTTTAGTAGGGGTTTACTCCTTGTGTGTATGAATTAGATGAATGTAAGAAAGCAATTTCTATTTTCATCATTTGTGATGAATAACCTTTTAAAGTAGTTAAAGGTTTAGATTTAAATACATATGTAAAAGATTTCATCCTTAGTTGCATGTGCCATCCAAACATACTATTAGGAAGGATTGCATGAAGATTTATTCAGAAGAAAAAGGTAGGTTAAAGGCCTTATTAAAGTCTGATTGTGGTAAGGCATATCTAGTTACTAATTATTAGACAAATGTGTATAATCTTAACTATATGGTATTAATAATATATTTCATTGATAATAATTGAAAGCTACTAAAAAAGTTATTAACTTCCACCCTATACCAAACCATAAGGGGGAAACTATAGGGAAATAAGTTGAACAATGCTTGAATGAATATGGTGTAAAGAAAGTGTTCATTATAACTATTGATAATGCTAGCTCTAATGATAGGGCTATAAAATACTTAAAGGAAAAAATTTAGAAATTGGAAGGGGCTAGTCTTAAATGGTGGGATGATACATATAAGGTATTGTGCTCATATTTTAAACCTAATAGTGAATGAGGGATTGAAAGATCTTCATGACTCAATTTCAACAATTAGAAATGTAGTAGGATATATGAGGTGCTTTCCTTCAAGGTTAGGTAGGTTTAAGCAGGTAATAGAAAAATAATACATCACTCATAAATCTTTTATATGCCTTGATGTTTCTACAAGATTGAACTCCACCTTTAAAATGTTAAAGAGAGTTGAGAAATATCAAAAAGCATTTGAAAGATTGGAGGATGAAGATAGTGATTACTCTATTTATTTCATGGAAGATGCCAAGAAGGTAGGGCTACTAACTAGTGATAATTGGAATAAAGCTAGGGTATTTATCAACTTTTTCAAAACTTTTATAAAGTGACTTTATCATTTTCAAGCTCATTGCATGTCACTTCAAATTTTGCCTACATTAGTATATCTATAATGCAACATAAGCTGAAAGAATGAAGTGAAGATGGAATGGTTAAATCTACTTTATACGTAACAGTAAAGAACATGAAAACAAAGTATGAGAAATATTAGGGGAAAATTAATAACATAAATCCTATTCTTTTCATTGCAAATATTAGACCTTAGATTTAAGTTAGCTTATATTTTGTGGTCATTTGGAGAAATATATAAGGAAGTTATGGCTCAAACAATGACTAAGAAAGTTAAGGATAATTTGATTAGGATATATAAGTGGTATTAAAAAGAATATGACTAACCTAGTGCATCCTCAAGCAGTTAAGCAACAGGGGAATCATTACCTCCTCCTTTTAAAACTACAAGTCATGCTAAGAAAGCTATGACTATTACCTTTAAATCATATTTGAAGCAAAAAGATACAATTGAGGCAAAAATCAGATAGAAAGGTATTTGTAAGAAATTTGTATGAATGAAGAAGATAACTTCAACATTTTATCTTAGTGAAAGGATAATATCTTAAAATTTAACATTCTTTCCAAGCTAGCTAGATATGTGTTGGCTATTTTTGTATCTACTATGGCTTTTGAATCAGCATTTAACATTAGAGGATAGGTGTTAGATGCATCTAAGAGCTTACTAACTCTTACAATGGCTATAGCCCTCATTTGCACCCAAAATTAGTTGAAGCCCTCTATGGTTGACTTCAATGAATTTAAGGATTGTGAAAAACTTAACAAGTGCGAAAAAGTAAAACAATGTATAAGTCTGTCCATTCACATGCTATTATGTTTTTTTTACATAATATTTTTATTTTCTAGCCCTTAAATGTTCTACTTAATTACTAATCCATTTTTACATCTTTTTTTATATTTTCCTAGAAATTTTAGGAAATGATGCTCCACATTCTTCTACAGTAGTAACATTTGGAGATACAAATCCATTTGGAATAAGTCTTTCTCAAGTTGGTGAGGGACAAACTCAGCAACCTATGGATGTTAACTGATCTGATTTCTTTTTTAACAACATTGATATCTTCTATTAGATGGTCGGTAAGGTATCACTAAGTGTATATAGAGCAGATCCTCTATTTGGCATGAATTAGATAGATTGCTATATAGTATTCTTTTAGTAAATATTGATTGCACTTACTATTGGGTTGGCATTAATTTTTTAAAGCTGTTGACCTATGTTGCATAAACTGCCACCAATATAGATTATGACACACATTACTTTTATTTTTGGGCTCTTGGTGAATTGATAGTTGGTACAAACATTTAGCACAGAATATGTTGAACAAAAATACACAATGGTGGTAGCCTAGCCAGAACAAAATATAACAATACAACTTTCTTTTTTGGTTCATGTGCACAACTTTTTTTTTGTATTGTCATGCAAGTTGGTTGAATTTATATAACTTGTTGGCTTTTACTTGTAGACTTTGTTATCATGTTGTAAAGAATACAATCTAATAGTCTATCATGCTTGCAAAAATTTCATGGAAGTTACTTGTTTAATTTCCTATTATTATTTGCTTAAATTACTTTTATATTAGTACATTAAGGAATTTAGCTAATAGTTCATTAGCAAGTTATGCCTACCTTCATTATGGGTAGAAAAATGCCAATCGTTGCAAGCTATAAAATAAAATTTCTAATTAGTTTAATGTATGAAATAAGGCTTATTTGGCCTTTTTTTTTCTTGCTTAGAAAATAGGCTTTTAATAACTATTAAATAGGTGCTGGATTGAGCTTATTTCAATAGAAAAAAATGAAACTAGTGAAGCTAAGTGAATAGTTGAGTGACGCATGCCTGCAAAGTTAATGTTTTCCAGACTAGTTTTCTCTCTTACTTATTCTTTTATAAGTTCATAGTCTGTTAGCTCTCTTTTAATTTGTAAGTTATTATTAGCCATTCACAAATTCTATTTAATTATTTTGCCTATGTTTGTAGGTTATTTTGAAACCAAAGGTTCTAACAAAAGTTGTTTGTGCACAACATCTTCAACTAAGAAAGGAAATATTAACACCGCTAAATTTTTAGAACCAATATTTTTTAGCTATACTTCTCTTAGTTTTCTATGTTTTTCTTAAAAGAAAGAAATGTTACTTGGTTATTGGTGTTTTTCCCCCCCTTCTTATTTCAATGCTTATTATTATTATTATTATTAATGAAACATGTTCATGTGATTTAAATTTACTTGTGATTACAATTTACAATGAATTTCTATCTACAAGAAAGCCTTTTGTGCTAATGATGCCTCCTTTAACTTGTCTTCAAGGCTTTTGAAGGCTTGTATTTTTTAGGCTAAAAATTGTATTAACCTTTGTATGGAAAGAAGGGATCAAATAGATGATAACAAGCTAATTAATTTTGAAGAAAGATAAACATTTATTTTTTTCTTATATGTTTCTTTTCTATTTTTGCTCATATGGTCACTAGTTATGTAATACACTCATATGTTACTTCTCTTCATAAACTAAACAAAAGGGATAAATAACTCTTCCTTAGTTGGTATCTACCATTATAGTGGTGGTGCATAATAAAAAAATGTTACCTAATTGAAGGATTCTGGAAACAATCTTGCCCTTAAGGTTACTTTCCTTTCCTTATTGAAAGTATTTTAAGCTTTTCTAGAACAATTTCTCTGATTAATTAGTCTTTTTGTTTCAATCTAACTCGGTTCTTTTATTTTATTTCAATATTTAATAGGTGAGTAAACCATATACCATTACCAAGCAAAGGGAAAAGTGGATGGAAGAAAAGCATCGAAAGTTCCTTGAAGCTTTGAAATTGTATGATCATGGTTAGTGTTAAATTAAAGGTAAGTTCTTAATGCTGATTTGGTAAAAGTGATGCTTTTTATCCATTGTACAATTAGATGATTTCATATATCTTCATGTAGAACATGTAAGTACAATTTAAATCCAAAGCCATGCTTAAAAGTTCTTTTCCAAGGTTAAAATTTTTAATAGTTATGGATAATTTTAGTTGTGTGATTGATCTAATTATGAAATTATGCTTTAATAAGTTTGGGTACCTATTCGCTCGTAAAAAGATTTGCTTTTGATAGTTGCTTGAGTATATTAATGAACCTCCAATTTTTTTTGATTCTATAATTGACTTGGTTACAGGTGGCATGAGGATTAGATGGCATTGTTGCAAGTCCAATTAATATACTTCCTTCTTAGCCAAAGAGGAAGGCTTTGCACCTATACCTTGGTAAATCAATCCATATTTACAAGGGGTAATCCGTATCAAATGAACTAAAAAGATCTCCATCATTAAATCTAGTAGTTGTAGAGAAAGACACATAATCTCCCACTTCAGTGTTTTGTGTATTTAGTTTAGAAGCATTTGGATTTGCATTTTCAAAGTAGACTAATAGATATTGAAAAAGAGATTCACTTTAGTAGCTTGTTACCTATTGAAAAGGAGAATGACTGCATGACATTGAATTTTTTTGTAGAGGAAGATAAAGGATCACTGGCTTCAGTTCCTTCTTTTACTAGCTTGAACCTAGATTTCTTGTTTATGGTATAATGAACTTCTATTCTACAATTTAGCTTCTATTTAGTGCAGCTAGGATTTACATATGCTTTTTTATTATTCTAGAAGTGTGAGTTGAATTCTAAGGAAATTGGTTATTATAAAGGGGATGTTGCTAACACGCCAACAGTTGCAAGCATTAAGCTTTTTAGAAGAATTGTTTCTATAGTTGATGGTTAGAAACCTTTAAATGTAAACAAGGAGAATACTAAGTCAATTACATGGAAATCCAATGAGGTTAAAGTTGACGAGATTGATAAGTTTGGCCAAACATGATCATGTGAACAACTAGATACACAATTATCACTGGCCATCGGTAATGAGAGTAATCCAAACACAATGAAACACATCGAAAATCCCATAAAGAACTTGTATTTTATAGAATGCACACCTAGTGGGCTAATATGGAATTTTCACCAAGGTCATCTAGTTTTTTACCTTGGCTTATGTAACCAAATTCTAAATCCAACACCTATTGGTCCCCTTTTGGAAGAAATAATGAAAGGGAAGGAAAGCTCATGCATTAGTTCTAATGTTGATCTAGTTAGTGAGATTGGAAATGGAGATAAGAACTCTAATGCAATGGATTATAAAAGTCAGTCATCTTATTATTATAACGGAGGAATTACGATTAACAAGTCTCAAAGTGGGTTCATAACTTTGTACTATATAAAAGATGTGTGGCTGAGAGAGACTCTAATTCTATGATTGTTACATTAAAAGAGAGGAAGGGACAAAGAGCTCAGGTTTGCTCATAGTATCATCTAATTGCTTATGTGGCTTAAGGGATTGATCTTAGGTAGTTCATATCTAATTGGTTGGTCACCTGTTGAGATCCAATAACTAACTGTATCATTTGTAGTCATGATCAATTGGAGGCACACTAGTAGGTTTTGTCAATTAACACCCCACGATGTCTCTTAATGCACGATCAGGTGGAATTCTAAATTTTAACTAAATATAACCAATCGATGAATAGCTCTAATTTTTATATAGAATTATAAGCTCATATGCAAGAGGATGATGTGCTTATCTTTTCTTGGGTACTACTATAAAGTTTGCAAGAATCCTTGTCCAACTAGAAGAATTATGTTTGCTTTTGTCATTTAGGAAAGTTAGTAGTATTAAGTGGTAATATGTGATGTTCCATTATGAACATGGCAATTGCCCAAAATATGATGGAGTAGGATCTGTTAGGAAGGCAGTGGTAACCTTAAGAGCAAATGCAGCAAGAAAAGACCAAGCCCAAATTATTTTTACCCACTGCAATGGTCTAGGCAAGCTCAACCAAATTAACAAATAGATGTTTTAGATATTCTTGTATACATAGTGTGCATGTATTTTGAATTAATAGCAAGAGAGAATATGGGAACATGTTATATTAATTTTGTGTAGTCAAATGAGAGAAAAGAAATGAAGACCTTGAATTACTAAAAGAGAGAACATTTGATAAAAGGTGTTATCTACTGTGTCTTTAAGCAAAATAAAGGTTTAGAACCTTGGGTGAGCTGGCAATTATTGATTGGTCTAAGTTTACTAGCAGTAAAGGTTATATTTAATATGCAGCCTAATAATTTTAGGAAATTATATATTATACCCAACATAATTTAGCCAACCTTTTATATTAGTGTTTTTCCAAAATGATGTGGTGCTCATCTATAATCGGAACTTTATGCAATTAGGTTGCTTACTCCTGGAACTCTATGATATGATGTACAATGAATAAAACTAAAACTCTGTGAAAGTAAAGCAAATGGTTGCAGATAGGTTGCTTGTTGTAATAAGAGAAATAGGAGAACTTTGAAATTTTCCTTAATTTTCTAGAATGGACTAACAATGGTAGCAGCATTACTATAAAGGAAGCCATAGCCTTAGAAGAAACTTGGAAAAAAAAGAATTTTAGTTCATGAATTCCTTGTTCTAAAGCCATGAATTCCTTATTCCAAAGCCTAACACAATCATTCGGTTGAAATAAGAATTGAAATTTTGGGTAGTAAAAAGAAAAGAGCTTTACCTTGTATTGTTTCAAATGGTGATGAGAGATATAAAAGGGTTGCAGAGAATTCCTCTCGAAATTTCATGCAAGAAAGAGCTTTCTTATTATGATTGATGTTCCTAACCATGAATATTTCTCTTACTTGGGTTTGAAAACTCAAATGGAGGTTGTGAATCAAGCGAAAATGGATATGATTGAGGTGAAGATGAAAGTAGAGATTGGGGTGAAGTTAAGGGATAGACAAATACTGTAAAATGTGCAAAGATTGATGCAGAGATAAAAAATTATAGCAAAGCAGAGGCAAGGAGAAGGGAAGAAGGAGGAGACCAGGGTGAGGATAGAGGTAAAGGTGTTTAAGAACGAGAAAGAGGTGGAAATGGTGAAAGCCAATTCTGACCTTGTTAAAATGAAGGCTGCCTGGATAAAGGTTTTGCAGGCAGCAAAGATAGTGGCATTGAGAGAAGTGAAGTTGCAAAAGAAATGGAGCCAGAAATTTCAATTAATTTGTGTACTTTTCTATAAATTTCCCTTACAATATAAAATTAAATTTCAATTAAAGGCCGTGATTTCCCAAAGAAAATCAAACGGTCCTTGTTATGTCATATCACGTTGGGTACTGAACCCCCTAAGGTATCTTAGAATTCACCTTGATAAAATTAAAAGAGGATAATTGACATTGATTTTCTATATATCTTTGTTTTTAAAAATAAAAAAAAATATTATTAGTTGGTGAAAAAATAAGAACAATGAGAAGATTAGAAAAAATTTTAAGAGTAAACTTTCTTTTTATGTGAAATTCATTTTTTTAATTTATCTCTATAAAATATTTTGTATTAATTTTGTCATTATGAAATACTAATTTATTTTATTTTATCTTTAGAGAGATGGAATTGAATCAATTAATCTTTGTATGAATATTAATGAAAGAATGAAATTGAGCAAATTTTTATATCATAAAAATAAATTTCGTATAAAATATTTTATAGAAATGATATTAAGAAAAATTGGACTCCACGTGAACGGAAAATAGAATTTACTCAAAAATTAATGCTGTTTGTTGGTGCGAATCTATGTGGTCCACAAGATGCAAACAAAACTTTCTCGCTTTGATTTCCGGTAGTTTCTTCTTTGCTTAATCTCGGAAAACTTCACTACCATTCATGCTTTTTTTAAATAACAGCTCTCTCTTTAGAAGTTACTATCTATTTGTGAAATGTGGAAATGGGGAACAGTAGATGCACATGCTATAGAAGAACAAAAAAGAAAGAACGAAGAGATGAAAAGAAATCCATTGGTCGCTCGCAAGGAGTACTTACACTGCTTGATCTCTCAATCTTTGCCTGCATTTTGCTTGACTCCTAGTATTTCAGATTATTATCTATGCTCTAAAATAGGTTGATTCAGTGTATATATTTCAAACTGAATTTCTAGTTTATTCCATTGCAGCTCTGGTTCATAATTCGTATATTAAAGAACAAAAATACTTAAACTCTAGGTATTTTTTTTAAATTATAAATATAAATAACACCTTATTTCTTTATTATTATATATGTAGATAATTTCCTTCGGCAAAAAGTAGCTTTGGATGAAATAAAAAATGTTTTAATATAAGTATCTTTTGTTTCATTTCATCTGAATCGACAAGCATCGTCGATTTGTTGGCAACTTACCAGGGAGGGACGGAGAGAGAGAGGAGACATGCTGTAGATCTAAGAAAATATGAGTACGGACCATTTCTGAGGGGAGTTAAAAAAAAAAAAAAAAGAAAACGCCTTTAGATTTAAGAGTTCTGCTCTTTTGTGGATGTGAAAGCATGATGTAGAAATTTTGCTAAGATTGCCCAGGCCAGAAGTAAATTAAAATAATTGATATAAATATATTTATATTATCAATTTTTTATATAAATAATAAATATATTCCATGGGCCTTGATCCAAGCTCAGCCTAATTGGCCCATTCATTGACTTGTAAAGTTGGTTCAAGGTTCCCCCAAGTGGACTAACATGCACCACCAGGAAACCGTGTGACAACCGACAGAAGGAGAATAGACCACACAGTCATTGGGTGACAGATTTTGACATTAGAATTTCTTGATTATTATAAAAAATGGATAGAATTATATTTGTCAATTTGAATATACGAGTGTCTGACGTAGGCTCATAGTTGTTAAATTTTGTTTTTCTTTTTCAATCAACCATACATCCTTCCCATTATAATCATTTTCTTGAAGGAAAAATGTAAATTAATTCTTTCGACTTCAGGAATATTACTCCATTCAACTTTAAAAATTAATTTTGTTTTTCTTTTTCAAGCAACCATCCATCCTTTCCATTATAATCGAAAAATACTTTAACTTTAAAGTAATTAGATATTATCCCATTCAACTTTAAAAATTAGAGAATTATTTCTCTAACCTTTACAAAACTTGAAACTAACACTTGATTGTTATCTATTTAATTAACTATTCTATCAAATTATATACTTTTTTATGCATAAACACAATATTTAGTCCCTTATTTATAAAAGTGGTGATTATTATATCTCTTAAATTTCATAACTAATAAGTTTTTATTTTTGTTATAATTATTCATTCCTTCATTTTCTTATAATGCTAAAATAAATGTAAAATATTAAAATTGTTAAATCTCACCTAAATAATTTCAAATATATGCTTAATTTTTTTATTATATTCTTTTTTTAGCATTTATTTTTAATGTTACATATAAAGGGAGGGATAAATAATTATAATAGAAGTAAAAATTGAGCACTAATAATTTTAGTTATGAAATTTGAAAGATATAATCATCATCACTTGAAGGACTAAATATTATATTTACTCCCTTTTTATAAATTTTTTTTAGCAATAATCAAAATATTATAGTATGTTAGCTTTTTAGTTATTTTTCATTTATATATAAAGAATTGTAATTAAATGTTTATATATAAATTACGGTATTATTATCCAAAAAATAATAAAATAAATTAATATTTTGTAATGTTTTGATTTTTGTTTAAAATTTTTTGTAAAAATCATATAATTTGATAAAATGATTAATTAAGTGGAAGATAAGATTATAATTTATAAGTTTTGTAAAATTTAAGGGAATAATTTTCAAATTCCTAAAATTGGAAGGAATAAAATTCAACCACCCTAAAGTTGAAAAGAGTAATTTACATTCTCCCTTATTCTTGAAGTATGAAAGATAATTAGGACTACAATTCAGGTTGTCATTTTCTTTAGTTTTATCAGTCACCTTTTGAAAGCCTATGAAAGAAATGAATGCAGGCTGTTGAATGAACAACTCTTTTTGTTAAAAACTTGAACAAGTAATAAGATATAAATGAATAAATTCCATGGCTTTAAAATATATACCAGTATTTTTGGTTGTTTAGTCCAGAAAGATCGTTGTCTCTTTTTTTTTATTTTTTATTACGCATTATAACACAAATAATTACATCTCAGTCACTTCTCCCCTTGTGCCTTTCAGTGCTTAACCATTTTGTTAACTAAAAAACTAACCTAATTAACTACTCAACTAATCAATTACAATAATTAACGAGTTACATTTTGGATTATTCTCTATATAGTATGTGTATCTTGTTTGCCCTTCATGACTCACTAAATCAGATTCTAAATTTTGGTTGATTAGCAAAATTATAAATAGGTTAAAGAAAATGAAATTATTGCGTAGTGAGATTATGAGGAATTGTGACTACGAAAGAATATGCATGCTTACAACATTGCAGTTGCATGGCAATATATAACGTTGCTGATAAAAATGCTAGAATCCAGATGATAGTCTTCTTATTGCTATTTATGTTTCTGTCTGACTGATCCAATATATAAAAAAACCAGTCTGTAAACATTAGAAAGAAGCAATGTCTACGGAGAATTCAACGTTGTTGATTTGCTAAGCAATTGATAGCTTTCTATATTCTATGCCGGCAGGTTGATTGGTGTTTGGGATTGTTGTTTTTAAAGTGTGTACTTGTTTTAGTTCCACAGTTGAACTGTGAAACCTATGGCTAAAATGTAAGACCTTTTGAGAACATATAGCACACAATTCAAATACAATCTGACACAGGGAAGCAGTAGCAACTGAAGCTAGCCGCAATATTGTTGAATGTTGGCAAATGAGGTAAGGCTTTCTTGGGGATCCTCCCATGAGTTTCTATACGTATATGTAATGATGTTTCGAAACAGGCTGAAAAATATAGCAAGATTCAAAATACGGAGTTTATACATATACTTTATTTTTATATAATTAATTTGGCTGGTCTTTTCTGCTTACATGGAAAATTTTAAAGGCTTCCATTAGTGGCCCCTTCCAATCCCAAGCCTTCCTCTTCACCATAGAAAATTATGACACCTAGTCATCTAAATGAAAGTCCTATTTTAGGCCGTTTTGAGTTCATCGGATGTGCGGGAGCTAATGGAAAAAGGTATGCAATAGAAGAAGCAAAGTTAGACAAGCAGCACATGCAGGAGCTACAATAATTAGGAAACAAACCCCGTACTCAGTTCGAAGACGAATCTCTTTCACTTTCTCCACTATTCTGCATGCTTTTCAAGCAGGTTCCCTGCTTCTGATTATTTTGCTTGAACAACTGTTTCAAGTAAGTCCCATGTTTCCTTAATTTGATGTTTTTGCGTTCACTGGATAGGTGGGACTCTGTGGAACAAGGCTTTGGAAAGAAAACCCAGACGAAGATGCATAGTTGGAGAAGGCAAAATGAGAAGTTTCGAGAATCAAGAAAAATAGAGGGACTCCACACGATTTATCAAGAAGTAGGTGAATGCAATTTTGAAACAGTTGCTTTCCCAAAAGCATCAAAAGAAGCAAGTTCCTGCTTGAAATAGCATTTGAAACAGAGTTGAAAAATTTAAGTAGTCCTGTGTCTGAATGGCCAAAACCAATTTGCTTTCTCCACTTAACTTTATGGTAAGAGCACAAAAGAACATTGAGGGCTTAACCTGAAACTTTAAGCCTGAATGATTAAAATATGCTAATATTCCCATTCAACTAGGCCCGTAATATTCCAATGGCACGTCCGGACGTAGACCAAAGTATGGAACCACTGAAATATATCTTTCACATTTAAAGGGATTTGAAATACTCAATTATCACGCGTCCTTAAAATTGAGGCACACCACGGCATTACTAAATAGTTTACTAAGTAACTGTACATTTTGAATTTTGCATTCGTGTTGGATCTGATAACGAAGCTTCTTATTCACACGAGTGAAAGGCAGTGCTTCGAGTGGAGCAAGTACTGATGTATGAAAGAGTTCATTAGAAAGGCACAACTGAAGCAAAAGTTTTACTCCAAGTACTGATGATGTTTAATGACAGCAAATTCAATATATTACAGAGATATGCTCAAATCCAGATACGACAAAAAGCCGAAAGAGGCTTCATCCAAACTAGATTCAGTGCAGGAAATTATTCATTGGATTATCATAATATGTTGTCTTCATCCGGTATGCCTCCACATCTTCAGTAGTCACCTGCATCAGATAGATAACATGGTTAAAGATTCTGCAACATACATTATAAGTAATTAACAAGTGGCTTGAATTCATACCTCACCATTCCATCAAACATTATATGCGCTTTTTCCCGTCTTTCTCTTCCCTCTTCCTTTGATCCTCCTGCAACAAGGCAGCAAACTCAACAGTTAGCACAACATATGCACATCTAAGCACTTTTAAAAAATTAACATCAAAAGAAAAACTGACATTCTGAATTGCACCCAAGGTGAAAATATATATCATAGGCTAGGCCAAAATTTACCTTTTCTGAGTGCTTCACCAAGCAATTTTTCAGCCTTAATAACATTATCTGGAACTTCTTGGATATTGATGGGAAAAAAAAAAACTTATTCAGGGAACTCCTGAGTTCTAATATCTTGATTGAAGTTCCTGAACTTTCCCACCAGTTCCTTCCACTGTCCTAGCGGGTTGAACTGTCCCCATGTCCCAAGGTAACATCTAAGAGAAAACCACCATAATTGCCACAGTTGCTGGGGATGAGGAAATCACTTGACCAATGTCGTTGAACTGCAATCATGGTAGAAACAAAAACAATTTCACCATAATGAACATCTTTCAAGACAATCAAACATAGAAAAGGCAAGTCCTCAGTTTTATATTTACATATAGCTGCAGAGCCAGTGTGAACTGGGCCATGTCTAGATAGCGAAAGATATTAATTGAAGCATTCCGAAACTGAAAGACCTTTGAAGATAAAAAATTCAAGAATGAACACTGAACTATACAGCAGCTCATATCAGAAGAAAAGAACATAAATGCAAGGTTTTCGACCATCTAATTGGTTTTTGGGATCATATTACACAGTGTGTCAACATACTGATTTGGATAGTAGATTTATCTAATTATTTTCACTAGTTAAGATCAAAATTGTAAATTTGGAAGATAAGTCAGACCTAGATCCATACCCACATAGGCAAACAGAACACAACACAAAGCTGCTACAATTGAAAATGATATTGAAGCTAACTGTCCCAAGTTCCCCTGTCACAGAAATACAAACAGATCATAATGTTGTGGAGTAAAACATGGCTTCATTCACCAATTAGGACAATCAAGGCTCTATTTGTTTTGACAAAAAATATCTTTTGTAAAAATGTTGTCATTTACTTGTGTTCATTAATCACTCACAAGATATATAAATAGCATGGAAGTCCTTTAGTTATATATAAGCAAATGATATTTTCTGACAGAATATATCTTCTTACAAGACAAAACAAACAGAGCATCAGAGCCTAAGTATTCAATTACTTGGAGGAAGGGATATCACGCACACCTAATAGGGAGAAGAAAAGCATAAATACTGCAGATATATGAACAAGTCTCCAGCTTCCAATATGTTAAACCCAAAATACATGCATTTTCACTTAAGGAGATAAAAAAAAGTACTATTAGATGATGCCTGAGCAGAAAGACAAATTTTCCACCCAAGTCATTGGCATTTTTGAAGTTTGTGACAGTATGTTGACTACAAGGCCTCTCTGTTTTTCTCGTTCTTTTGTTCTTATTTTTCACTACCTTTCCCCATATCCATCCCACAAAAAAATAACAGATCTGTAGGGACTAGAAGTGTGCATTGAGTCAATACGATATAGGCTATCACAACCTCAAGACATGTGCTAGGTAATCATAAAATGCCACGTAGCCTACAAAACCTTCCAATACACTAATGCATGATCAGAAATCTGGTGACATCTACTTGAAGTTGAACATCAAGCATAAAAAAACTAACAATAAAATTAGTAGATCATAGGTATACTATTATAAGATTTAGATTAGCAAAAATACTCATCTAAATGAATCCTGGACAAAGCTACACAGATAATTACGGAAGTAATAAATTATTTACTGATGCAGTGGAGCCACTTCCGATGTGAAAATAAAAACCATGTCGAAGAGTCCTTGCATCCTGAAAAATTATGAAAATTGAACAAATAAGTGTAGTCTATAGGACCCTATAAAGATGCATATGTAATATTTCAGAATCACATGGTACTGGCCAGCCAACACCACGGCTCAAGACTGAAGGTGGAATCGGGTTGCACTTCCAGATCTTGATGCTGTGATGATTGTCCCAGTTGATTACTCCCTAGAAATCGGATAAAATGCATATCAAAGTATGTCCAATACAAAAGGAATCCTATACTTTCTAATAAGAAAAAATGGAAATAATAAGAAAACATTAAACCTCTATTTGTTTTTTGAAAGATATTTTCCGTAGAAAAATCTTATTTATTTGTATATAAATGAAAGAGTACCATATACATCTATAGCCTGTATTTAAAAAATATGATACCTAGAGCCATAATAATGGAGAAAAATAACTTGTTCATTGAAAAAATGAAAGTTGTATTCCACCAAACTCCTTATATTTTACATTGAACATATACCATTTTTCATCATCATGATATTTTATAATTATATTTTTATGAAATATGTTTTCTGCTAAAACAAATAGATCTTAAATCAACGAAGGATAGAAGGACTTGGCATTCAAATGTCCAAATGCTTAGTACACAATGTCACATTGATCATACCAAACAACGTTTTGAGCAAGAAATCAATACTATTGGCATTTCCCTGCTATTCTCAGTGCAATTAAATTAATTACAATAGCCATGTCCATATAAGAATGTCAACAAATCAAGACAGTTAAAGCAAACCTTTATAATTGCCACTAAAGAAGCAGAAATCATTGTAAAAGCATCACCAATGTTGAAAGAACAAATGAAGTAACAAAGAGGCTTCAACTGATCCACATTATCACATAGATCAAGTAGCTAAATTCTAACTCCTTGCTTGTCCTGTCTTATCCGTAGCTCTTATTCGGGCAATATATACTTTAAGTAAGGAGCAGGACAAATTATAAGTTATAGCCCCCTTTTCTATGCACTATTTTATGTACTCATTAGTCAAAATTTTCAAAGAAAAAGATATAACTTTCCGAAGTTACAACTCAAATAAAAATTTTAAGAGAATTCACAAGACAACATTAGTGATAATTGTAATTAGCATGGTATATTTATAAACATAAAAAACCAAAAAAATAAAAATAAAAATTAAAAAAACTTAAAGCATCTGATGCTAAGTCAAAGTTTTTAGAGAGACAACAACCCAGGAAAAAATAGAAAATTTATTTTTTTTCCATTCAATACCAAAATTTTTTAAATTTAGCGCTAAATCAAGAAACACAAACACAAACATAAAACCAGGCATTAAGAAGTTTTATCAATCCTAAAATTCCTCACCAAGTGCAGAGCACTCTAAGGAATTGTTGACCACTTAAAGGAAGTGCACTTTTGGAACAATGTTTTTACCACGTGCCTAGCTTCATATCTCAAACAATAAGTGGAAGACAATAAGTTACATACCAATTAAACAGCCATAGAAATATATTTCACTCAAACTGCTGACTCTATTCTGCATCTTGGTTCTTGCAGGAAGTGGATGGAAGATGAATTTCCTCAATTCCATCGCCAATAACGAGTAGTTCTTTCTCATGTTGGTTGTCTTGATGAGATCCTCCAACTTCAATTCCTTCAAGAACATTCACCTGGGGATCTTCTCGGTTCAAGAAAAATGAAGAAGAGCCAAAGACTTTATTTGCTTGGGCCATTTGAAAAACGTCAAGCAAACTTGAAGAACTTGATGAAGCATACAAACCAGAATTAGCCCCTATGTCAAAAGGATTCGAATAGAGATGTCCTTGGTTAAACCAAAATGAAGAGACAGAGACATTATTTGCTTGAGCCATTTGAACTATGTCAAGCAAACCTGAAGAACTTGATGAAGCATACAGACCAGAATTAGACCCTATATCAAAAGGATTCAGTTGGGGATGTCCTTGGTTCAACCAAAATGAAGAATAGCCAAAGGCATTATTTGCTTGGGCCATTTGAACAATGTCAGGGCAAAGGCCAGAATTAACACCGATATCAAAAGGATTCATCTGGGGATGTCCGGTGTTCAACCATAATGACAAGCTAGGGTTCTGCTGGTCTGTATCAAGTGAGTTGTCACCTGTAGCCATTTCATTAAAATCTGGACAAATTCCAGTTAGGCTGAACTGCTTACGGCTGTTGTCAAACTCACTGAACCTGTCACATATTTTGACAAGAAGTGCAAAATGAAATACTTTGACTAGTTGCCTGTTTGGGATCAATGGAAATTTCGGAGGGAAATGAAAGATTGACTTCTCTTCCCCCTCATTTTCCTCCATTCAATGGCATAGCTAGAAAAATAATTTAATGGGGTCAGTTCGTGCTAATCATATATTTTTCCAATAAACTCTACATGAGACTTATAGCAAAATAAATTGTCTAGTTTTGCAACCTTAATGAATAGGACTAACATTAATCTTGAAAGCAAACACGCTAACATTGTACAATATCCTTTCTCTTCGTATTCCCTTACATTATTTTTTCTATTAAGCTATTAATTTGTATTCATTTTTTTGGATATCACCAATATAATTATCAATTTGATTTTTAAGATAGAAAAATCAATAGATAAAAAATTCATATGAATAAATTTACGAGAAACTTGTGCTTATTTAAAACACAATCCTATGAGTTTAAACTTAAAGTTATGCCCTAACTATTGGCTTTTCACTCTTTAAGAAATGTTCTTTATTTGCGAAGGAAACATTGAAATAGAAGCCTTGTTAAGGGGAAAAGGTTAAAAGATATATATAACGATCAAACAAATAAGGAGAGTTCATTTGTATGGCGTCTAACCATGCACTATGCATAGAAATATCAGTTGGAGGGGATGGGAAGATGAATTCGTTCATTGTGTTGGTTTCAGTAAGTGGTTGCAGGGCAAATTCAGAGTATCCAACACCAATCCCACTCGTGCTTGCTTCTCCTAACAACTCACCAATATGCTGACATGTGCTGAATTTCTTTCTTTGGAATGGTTGATGGTCATCCATGTCTCGACATCTCTTGCTTTAGTTACCAAACATAAGTTCCGAGTTCAGTTCCATTTGAGTTGTGGAGTAGTACAACTCATTGAATCTGTCACGGTATTAACAAAAATATTAAATGATCATTTTCTCTACCTCTTTTGATTTTTTAACTCTTTGACAATATCATCGGCATTTATACAAACTCTCAAGAAGAAAATAGACAAGCAAAATATGAGGGGACAAATTAAGAACCAAATGCCTGATTTAGGCTAAAGTTGGATAAAATCTGGGTGTACAACTTAAATAAGGGATATATCTATGCATCATCTATCATTTAAAAAGAAAAATTCCGTAATTTCATGAGATTATATATATAACTTACTATTTATATTCAGAAAGATAATTTTTTGTTTCATGTCAAATCTTAAAAGTTGTCATTTTATGCAGTTAGGAGACAAGCTATCGAAGATCAAAGTACGAAAGTCAAGCTTTATAAGGAATGCTATTAATTTATGAAGGAGTAAAAAGATAAGAGACAAGTAACGATTAAGTAGGCCTAAGGAGTTCACTTCAGGCAAGTCTTGCCTTGCATTGAGTATAGAAATATCCTGGTCTCGATGAACAAATACGGAGCTTGTAAGTGCAGTTGCATTTGTGCTAGATCCTAACTGATTAAACTGCAGATCCACTTGTTCATCAATATCATCAGTTCTATAGCCCAATTTAATCCCCTCTTTCAACTCCAAATCATTTATGGAAATGTCATATTCTGAGGTGTATATTGGCCGCACTCCACACTCTTTAGTTGCATTGTATATCCTAACATCTTCTATCTCTTTATCCGTTTCTTTTCCTGCACAAACACAGAATTCAAAAGAAAGCTTTTTGGTTCTCTGTCCCTAGGCTTTTTGTTGTTCCATTTCATTAAATAATGTATTGCAATCCCCTTGATCATACCATATACAAACATGATCTGAAATCAATCCAATATAGCATGGCCCATCTAGAGACAAGTAAAACTGGCTACTTTTGGAAACTATAGACTGACTGTTCTCTGAGTAGCAATCACATCCCCATCCTTTCAAGTATCTGCCTTCGTGTGGGAGGAATTCATGACAAAGAATGCAATAGAAAGCAAAACCCAAGAGATGGGAACGTGGAGGAATTTCAATACTTATCCAATTATTTGCTGCCCGATATCCGAACCAATGTGGAACTCTGTTTCCTGGAAAAAAAATATTATTGTCACTCAAATTATAGAGATCTTCATCATATTCAAGTGGCGCTCCAGCAGCTGCTTGCTTTATTTTGAAATAGGTAAGTTCCATAATAGAGGAGAGTGAATGTTCATCCAACTTCACACAGTTCATCAAAAAGTAAGAAGATCGCTTGCACTGTAATGACTTTGGAGTCATTATGTTTTCCAAGGATGTGCAGTTAAGAGCCACTATTTCAATGGACGCTGGGAGTTCAGATATATACGGAAGCCTCTGGCAATTCCATATGCAAAGATAAGTTAGTTGGGGAAGATATTTAATATCAGCGGGGAGTTGAGATAAGTTCAAACAATCCTTCAGTATAATTTCTCTTAAAGGCAGTAAGCTCCCAAATATGATATTTAAATTTAGGGTGTCAAGTACTGGGCAGCGCTCAATTGTAAGTGATGTGAGAGATGTTAGCTTGGACAAATCACAGGAGATATTCTTGACTGAGTCCCTCAGAGTCAAGCTTTCAAGATTCTTACAAAGCCCAATAGATGAATGCATTATTTCAACAGCTGTCCCCTCAATCCACAAAGCTCTTATATTTTCAAATGAATCTCACTTTGAAGGCTCGTAAGTCTTTTTCAGGAAGATACATCCAAAGTCTTTAGTGTGTGCGAAGATCAAATAGAGGGATGAATATGACGCAAATTTGTGCAATATGAGAGGAGGACCCATTTAAGACTTGATGCCTTCGAGAAGTCTGGAAGCGTTTTCAATCGTTTAGATCCACTAAGGTCCAAACTCTTTAAATTTATAAGATCCTGTGACAATGGTAAAAGAGAGGCCTTATATGCGTGTGCATACGTATGTCTATGCGTGGTCATGTGCAAAAGTCTTTAAAATTTCAATCCTAACAAAATTAAAAAGATATACTTGTAGCAACATACCTGCACTCCATTCCAAAGTTTTTTGACATTGCTATTTGGCATTCTAAGCTCCCCAAGCCTCTCAGCGCAAAAGTTTGATGATAAAGACCGTAAAGGACATCTGTCCCAACAAAGGTATCTTAATTTATCAGAAAATAGTTGAGTATCCCCATGAACATGAATTTTACTTGAATCTTCAAATTTGTTGGAATGGAAATTGAGATACCTTAGGCTAGTCATCTTTTTGAAACTATTAGCATTCAAGTGCAAATCTTTAATTTGTGACATATCTAAAATTATGCCTTCAACTTTACAAGTTCCCTAAAAAAAATAAAATAGAGATAATAAAAAAACTATATCATATCAACTCAATTTTCTACAATGGCACATTTTTAGGGGATATACAACATTTTTTTACTTACCTTAGACTTCTTTTCCCAGGTTCTCGAACAAATTCTTCACGAACAATTTGTCGACCCATTTCTTGTATCAAGTTATGCATTTGCACAATATCTCCATATGACATAGTTATAAGAGCCTTATTTTGGAGAGTTCTTAGTCCAATGGCTCCACCATGAAAGCCAAAACTATCTAAAAAGTGTATTTCCTCTTCTTTATTCTTTCCCTTAAAAAAGCATGCAATATCAAGAAATATTTGTTAATCTACATGATTCAGTCCATCAAAACTCAACCTTAACACCTTTTCAATGTCTCTATTAGGAAACTTCTTGAGTTTCATCCATGCACTCTCCCATTCTTTTCTTGTCTCGGAATAAAGAAATAAACCTAAAATCTTTAGAGCTAATGGACAACCTTGGGTATAACTAACAAAATTTCCTCTCTTCATATCCCTTTTCGAGAAATTTTTCATTGAAAGCTTTTGATCTAAAAAGCTCAAAATATTCTTTAACATCCAACTCTTTAACCTCATATATTTCATGTTTAGCTCTTAAAATTGTATGTAAATATTTATCCCTTGTAGTTATAATGACTCTACTTTTAGATCCCAAAGATTTACATTCTTGTCCTAAATGTTCCAATTGCTAAACATTATTTACATCATCAAGAACAATGAAAACTTTCTTATTGTTGAGTCTTGTCATAACATGTTTCAACCCTTCAATTTTATGTATATTAATTGAGATAATGTTATCTTTTAATAATTCACGTAGAAGCTCAGCACGTAATTAATTTATCCCTCTCCTTTGCGATTCCTCCCTTATATTTTCATAAAAGCAACAACTATCATACTATAAAGAAAGTTTATCAAATACTGCCTTGGCAAGTGTAGTTTTACCAATTCCACCCATGCCCCAAATTCCAACTACATTACAGCAAAAAAGACTTTTAGCGGCGACATTTGTCGTCGCTAAAAAGTTCTCGGTCGTCGCAAAAAAAAAGTCATCATTAAAAATGTCGTCAGTGTAGGTTCGTGCCTGAAGAGATCATTATTGTCGTCGCTAAAAGATAGACCTTTTGTGACGACTTTGTCGTCGCAGAAAACAATTTCAAATTTCAAAAAAATTTGAAATTTGATTTTTAGCGGCAACAATTGTCGTCGCTATAGGTCAGAAGTCGTTGCTGAAGGTCAGGCTTTCAGCGACGACAATTATCGTCGCTGAAGATTAGCCTTTAGTCGTCGCTGAAAGCTTGACCTTCAGCGACAACTTCTGACCTATAGCAACGACAATTGTCGCCGCTAAAAGTTTTTTAAATTTTTTTAAAAAAAGTTAAAATCAAATTGTCGTATATTTCAAGTGATATATTCTTTATTTTAATTTACTTGACCTGATTAATAATTTTTTTAAATTTAATTTAATTTATTTTAATATAAATTATACAATTATAATATATCAATAGTATTATTAATAATGTTTAACAATTTGATCCAACATAAAAAATTAATACTCATAAAGCAATGGTAAAAATAATATTTATATAAATAAACTAATATATATACATCATCTATGTAAATGTGCACATATAGAAAATATAAAAATACATAAACAAAATATACTATGGGGAAGTAGGGAGGTGCAAAATCACAGTGCATCGTGATCGTCGTCGTCGTCGTCATCATCATCATCATCCTGACTATGAGGATGATAAAATGATGGTGGCGGCTGAGCGGTAGGTGTAGGCGCAAATCTACTCGGCCCAGGCGGTGTAGCAGCAGCAAATGGAGGTGGTGGTAGAACGATACCCTGCTGTCTAAGGATCGAGGTCATCTCAGTAAGATAAGTCCCAACTGCTGCTGCATCATCTCCTACTGTTGTATAATCTGCTACTACTGCTAATCAAGCCGCTGCTGCTGCTGCTGAATCAATAGCTGGCTCTGCTCAACTTGCTCCCGACTCTGGTGTAACTGCTCCTGCAACTCATTGACCTGAGACACGGTCTGTGAGCTCGTCACCGTGCTAGAAGTCCCCATCGAACGATAAGTCTGACCAGCAAGTACACGCCCAATAGCCTTCTTGTACCCTCAACGAGTGCCAAGTACCTCATCGGCGATGACAGCCTCATCTAACTGTACAGGAGTCGTAGGCAAGCTAGTGGATGATACACTAGACTGTACATGCTGAGTCATGAGCTCAGTCATCCTCGCCTTAAATTATTAAAAAAAGTAACAAGAAATCTATCTTAGAAGATATATTTGTAAAATTTTATTTAAAATATGAAATTCAAACAACTTACATGTTGCCCCTGAAGGATCGGATGCACCCACTGCCCCGACCTGTATGTGTGTCAGTCCCTAAAGTTATCGGGCACTGACTGCAGCTCACCAGTATCTCTGTTTCTCTGTTCAATTTTTGTAACAAAAAAAAGGATGAAGGGTAGTAATGCTATTTAACAAAGGGATATATTTAAAAAAGATAGAAAAAATTTAAATTACCTTATCAAAGCGATGTGCAGCAATAGACTTTGACCCATGCCGGTCATTCACAACCTTCTGTGCTCTATTATTTGTATTTCTTGCAGACAACTCCTGCAAATTAAGAGAAAAAAGTTAAATTTTAATGTTCACAATCTATTAATTATGAAATATTGACATAATACCATAAAATATCATACTTACCCTGTACTCGTCACTATCAAAGAAGTCAACACACCTCTGCCATGTCTGCGGTGAGACAGACCGAGGCACACAATGTCGAGCTCGATCTAAGTCATACTCCTCGTATCGATCACCTCCATGCTCTAAGAAATACTTATTCAACCTGTACTTCTAATCTCGGTACAGGTCGGTAGCAGTCCACATCAAACCAGAGAGTGCTCTATCCCGATCACCCTCGGAGATGCCCTGGAACTCGAAATGGGACTGCATTATAAGACATTTAATAAATTTATAAGTCATATATTTAGAAATTTCAATCTCAAAGACATTAATTCAAAAGGAAATGGATACTTACGCAAACCTCCTGCATAACTCTATCTCGAATCTCTTGAGGTACAGCCCGCCATGACTTATAATAGGGCGGCACGTGGGCGCGGATCATGCTGCCAATATCACGAGGGAGATGACTAGCATTCTCACCAACCGCATGCCATGTACCAGTCGTATCAAACTGTACAGGCACCGGTCTGCCTCCACCCCTGCCAATCTTCTCATGCAGTATTAGGGACCTATTCGGCCCTCTCTTCTTAGCAGGTGCTACTTTATTTAATAAAGAAAAATATTAACAAAATAAACATAATATTTAATCAAGCTTAGGTATGCACAATTAATAACAAATACCTGAGCCCTCACACTGAGATGGAATACAGCTGGGTCGCTCTGGTGGGTCGCCTCCAGCGTCACCTCCGTGGTATCGTGCCTCGACATCTGCCATAACTAAAATAATACACATCATATAAGTAATTAAAAAGAACTCAATGTCCAGTTGAAGGATGAAATGGTTCAATCTCTTACAATCACATTTATTATTTTAATAATCATGCTTACACAATTATGAGTTGTAGTTGTAGTTTGAATACGTTATTTTTTCCTAGTCAGAATTAGTGTCGGTGAACCTAACAGACTGATGGTCATCGGATTCTCCTTCATTATCAGATTGTGTGGGCTCCTCATCCATATAATTATCAATTGTTTCATCTTCAAGGCTCTCGTCATCATCGATGAAGGTGTCTTCTCCATGAGCACCAGGTCCAACATTCCTGTGCGTTGGAACAATTGAAGGACTATTTCTTTCATTACCTAGATGTACTAGATCGAAATCTCTCAGATCAACTGTGAGGTTGAAGTTGGACGAGTTACTATCCTGCAGAAATAACAGGTCTTGTGCATTATCTCCATCACTGGGTAGATCCCATATATCGCGATGCACCATACTATGGACGACCCTCTAATTTGGTCCATTAAGGAGATCCTCAATGTAAAACACTTATTTTGCTTGAGTAACTAGTATGTAAGGATCATCTTTGTACTATTGTCCGTTGATGGAGATACTTGTGATATTCTTGTCAGTATAAAGTTTCTTCTTTGTAGGATCAGTGTCATACCACTTGCATTTAAATAAAGTCACATTATACTTATTTAAATAAGTCAACTCAATTATTTCTTCCAGTACACCATAAAACATGTTGCCATCAATCCCCGGAATAGAAATGCCACTATTTTGTGTTTTATGCTTCTCATCCCGAGCTTTGGCTACAAAACGTACTCCATTCAAAATACACGCAGAGTATACCATGTTAGTGAAGCTGAGACCGGATGCTAATGACAGTAACTCGTCGGTGGCCTCTGGGGAACCGTTCTTATGTAAATAGTACATCTACAAAAGTAGCAATTATTCCAAGAATTAAATTAAAATATCAACAAGAGAAATGAGCAATATTTAATATATCCGTTTAATGGATTTGGGAAGAAAAAAATCTTTACCTTCGAGTAAAACCAAGAGAGGAATTTGGTTCTCTGTAAGTTATCAATATTTTCAGCACCACTTCGTTCGAGTTCCAATCGATGCTCACTGTAGAACATAACAATCTTAGTCTATTGTAATCACAAAAGGGAGAAGAACATAACTGAAGTTTAAGATACTCACTGGAGATATTTTTCAATCTCAGTACAATTATTCAAGATGTACCATACTGCAATATCCCGATCCTTCCTACTGAAATGAGAAATTGTCTTCTTCCCTATCGGTCGACATTGGGACTGGAACATCAACAATGTCCTTCTTGTTTGACTAGGTGTTACATCTTGATTTCTATCAGAGCGATTGAATCTAGTTTCCACTCCTTCCAAATACATGGAGAAAAATGTTAACGCCTCATCAACAATATATCCTTCTGCAATTGAACCCTTCGGTCGAGCACGATTTCGAATGTAATCCTTTAACTTTTTTATATACCTCTCATATGGGTACATCCACCGAAAATGAACGGGTCCTCCTTCCAATGCTTCGTCTGGCAGATGCATCACCAAGTGAACCATTATGTCAAAAAATGCTGAGGGGTATATCCTCTCAAGCTTGCACAAAATTATGATAATGTCTTGTTTGGCTTGCAGAATATCCTCCCTGTTAAGAGTTCTAGCACATATTTGACTAAAGAAATTGCATAACTCGACAAGTGGATATGATAATTCCTTTAGCAAAAAAGCCCGGACACCTGGTCCTAACAGTCTTTGCATAATAACATGACAATCATGTGATTTCAACCCTTTTAACTTCAGGTCACGATCTATGACGTTCTTACTAAGACTCCCAGCAAAGCCATCTGAAAATTTCACATTCTTTATATACTGGCAAAATCGTTTCCGCTCTTCTTGGTTAGGCGTATATCCAGCATGTGGCTTGAAAAGTTAACCCCTCTGCTCATACAGATGCAAGTTAGGCCTTATCTTCATGTCTGCCAAATCTCGTCTTGCATTGTCTGTATCCTTTGTTTTGTGCTCAATCTCCAATAATGTACCCAAGATGCTATCACATACATTTTTCTCGACATGCATGACATCAATGTTATGCCTTAAGTTCATTGTTGGCCAATAAGGAAGATTAAAAAATATACTTCTCTTGCTCCAATTAAGTTCATCGGCACCTCTTTTTCGCTTTACACCACCAAATTCAGCATGTTTTCCTGGAAGTCTCTGTGGCACTTTGGCCAACTGTTCCATGATAACATTATTGGTAAGAGGTCGAGGAGGGGGTATCCTCTCCGACCTTCCATTGAATTCCTTCATATTTCTCCATGTGTGACTTCTTGGAAGCCAACGACGATGACCCACGTAAGCTATTTTTCCTCTAACTCGAATCGACAGAGTATCCGAATTACATGTAAGACATGCTTTGTATCCTTGCCCGCTCCATCCGGATAGACTACTTCGAGTAGGAAAATCATTAATAGTCCAGAGTAATGCTGCCCGCATATTGAACACCGTATTTGTATTTGCATCTCGAGTTTCAACTCCTTTCTCCCAGAGATCCCTCAACTTTTCTACGACCGGCTATAAGAACACATCGATATCTTTACCTGGCGATTGCGGCCCTGGGATTAATAGGGTCAACATGAAAAAAGATTAGTTCATGCATATCCATGGTGGCAAGTTGTAAGTAGTCATAACCACTGGTCACATGCTATAAGATAAGTTCCTATCACCAAAAGGATTAAATCCATCTGCACTTAAACCTAACCTAACGTTTCGTGGGTCAACAGAGAAATTAGGATACCTCTTATCGAACTCCTACCAAGCTTTTCCATCCACGGGATGTCGCATTACTCCATCTTCTTTTGATTTTCCAGTGTGATGTCATATCATGTTTTTTGTAGTATGTCTCGACCGATATAGACGCTGTAGTCGAGGAGTTAAATGAAAATATCGAACCACTTTTTGGGACACCTTTCTTTTTGTAATTTTATTTACCCATCGACTCTCCCCACAAATTGGACAATTATCTTTAGAAGCATGATCTTTTCAAAAAAGTGCGCAATCATGTTTGCATACATGGATTGATTCATACCCCAACCCCAACTTGTTGAGTCATTTCCTTGCACCATAGTACGAATCAGGCAATTTATTATCGTTTGGAAGTGCCTCTTTTAATAATCGAAGAAGAGCATCAAATGATTTGTTTGTCCACTTATGCAGAACCTTCAAATGCATAAGTTTGACCAAGAAGTTCAATGCTGAAAATGCTGTGCAACCTGGATACAACTCTGTTTCTACTTGCTCGAATAGGTTATCACAGTTACTATATTTTGTTCCAATGTCTTTGTCAGCCGCATTCTCATACCTGTACTCGTCATTGTGAAAATCAACTTCAGTTGCCTCAGGGCCAATGAAATCATGTATAATATCTGCCAGCTCATCTCTATTGTTAGGAGATATCCCACTAGTTCCTCTAGAAGTCGAAACATCTGCTTCACCGTGATGTACCCAATTTATGTATAATGGATGAAATCCATTATCTATAATATGCGCCTCCAATGTTAGTAATGGTTGGAATATTAAATTCACACACTTTTTGCATGGACATCTTACCATACCCCTTTCATCGGCAAAGTTTTTGACTCTTTGAACAAATCTTACTACACCATTCCAATACTCATCCAACAATCGATTTGGTAGATGTATCCAACTTTTATCGATAGACATTGTATCACTGAACAGGAAGGAAATTACTGTAGGTGAAATAAAGTATGTTAATTAATATTTGACAGTCACCCTAAATGCACCGTATCACTCCAATTTTAAAGGGTAGGGTCCTATCCCATTCGAGATATTTCTATAGTTATTATTTTTTTCAATTTATCCATGCTCATCGATTGACTCGTGCAAAAATTTCGGCAGCATCTCCCTATGGTTCTCCAAGTGCCTAAACTATACACGTGTATAGTTTATACCCGGAGAACAGTTAGGATGCTAAGATATTTTCACAATATCAAACAAAAGTCCGATAAATTGTTAATAATAACTACATGATAATATCCCAAACTGTCCAACTTTTCAGGACAATTCAAGGGTTGATTGATGTTCAGAAAACATCCAACCCTTGAACGGGTTTAAGCTTATAATTTAAATGCAAATGCAATTCTATTTGAAATTATTGTAAAAATATATTTACAATAATTAAAATTAACAATATAACATTTTATGAGTATCGTTGTTTAAGTGTCAGTACTGTTATTTACGTAACTTATTATGTAGATTATTGATTTTTTCTAAATATTCATAACAACCGTTATGTTTCACAATAAGCTTGTGGGAATTCAAAAGTATCATCTACTTTACTATATTGATAAGATGCACAATTCAGCTTCTTTATAGAGAGGTGTATACTATGAGTACGGACTTTCTAGTTGTAAATTTAAGTAAGTTTAGTTTTATAAAATGTATATTATTTATAAGATGCACAATTCAGCTTCTTTATTTAAGTAAATGTTGTTTTATCCAAGAGGGGGGTGATTTTCATGCGAACTTCCTAGTGTTTTGAAATTTTTAATTTTTATGTAATGCAAATATCATAATTTGGATTGTTAGGGTTTTATTTTTATGTAGTCTCTAGTTTAATTGAATTTTTCTTAGTATGTAGTGTAAATAATACAATTTGAATTGTTAAGTTTCAATCTCAATTAAAAAAGAGATTATATTATTGTAATCTCTTATTTTTTAAGATAGATTTATATATTTATTCTAATTTTCTATCTTACATTATTTCATCGAATCTAATAAGTTTGAAGTTTCCTAAATTGCATCATAAGTTTTAGATTTTGTGTACAGACTTCCTAGTTGTAAATTTAAGTAAGTTTAGTTTTATAAGGTGTATATTATTTATAAGATGCACAATTCAGCTTCTTTATTTAAGTAAATGTTGTTTTATCCAAGAGGGGGTGATTTTCATGCGAACTTCCTAGTGTTTTGAAATTTTTAATTTTTATGTAATGTAAATATTATAATTTGGATTGTTAGGATTTTATTTTTATATAGTCTCTAGTTTAATTGAATTTTTCTTAGTATGTGGTGTAAATAATACAATTTGAATTGTTAAGTTTCAATCTCAATTAAAAAAGAGATTATATTATCTTAATATGTTATTTTCTAAGATAGATTAATATATTTATTCTAATTTTCTATCTTACATTATTTCATCAAATCTAGTAAGTTTGAAGTTTCTTAAATTGCATCACAAATTTTAAATTTTGTGAATAAAATATCATAACTATTTTATCTTACATTATTCTAAATGAATAATCTACATATATATTGTATACTTCAAAATTGTAAATTTAGAGATGCATATATAATAATAATCAAATTTATATTTATAAAATTAATGCTAAGTTAAATTTACATAAATCAATTTAAAATTTACAATATGCAAAATTAAATAATACAAAGTTTCATATTAAATTAAACATACTATCAATTCCATTAATTCATTGTAAACTATTTGAGTAAATTAAATATATTAGTACACAAAAAAAATTATACTTTTTTATTTACGTACCTCAATGGTAAAAATCTATTGATCAACTCTGAATACTCTCCACGAACTAAGCTAAGTACTAATAATAACTAACAAATTAAAAAGATATAATATACAAAATTAATATATATCAACATATATAAAAAATAAATATACTAAAATTAAAAAAAATTAAAAGAGAGAGAAAATTCAGGAACTTACCTTAGGTCCAGAAATTTCAAACACACAAATGAGGAGGGAGGAGGCGCGGGGAATAAATAGCCTCCGGCTGCTTTCAGCGATGACAAAAAAATTTAGTCGTCGCTGAAGCTTTCAGCGATGACATTGTCGTCGCTGAAGCTTTCAGCGATGACATTGTCGTCGCTGAAGCTTTCAGCGATGACATTGTCGTCGCTGAAAGTTTCATTTTTACCGACGACAATGTCGTCACTAAAGCTCAGTGTCGTCGCTGAAAATTGGACTTTCAGCGACGATAGAGTCATCGCTGAAAATGTTTGGCCTTCAACGACGACATAGTTGTCGTTGAAGGCCAAAGTTTTTTTGAAAAATTATTAGGCCTTTTGCGATGATGACGTCGTCGCTGATTGTGCACCCTTCAGCTGAAAGCCTTGCATTTTCAACGACGACATTGTCGTCGCTGAAGGGTAAAATTTTCCGCTCGAACGCCAATTTTTTCCGCCCAAATTTTTTTAGGAGCCTATGTTCCATCTGAAAAGTTTTTCCATTTTTACCGACAACAATAGTTGCCGAAAATACCTTTAGCGACGACCGAAATTTTGTCGCCGCTAAAAGTGTCGTCGTTATTGCTGCTTTTTGTTGTAGTGCTACCGGAAATTCTTGCAACAATACTTCAATATGTTCACAACGTTGATCAATTCCTACAAGGCCCAATTTACTTGGCTCATAAATGTGGTCTAATTTTTGTAAAATGTCTTTGACAATACTAAAAATTAGTTCCGATTCATTCCTATCATGAAAAAGGAGAAAGAGTTAATGCTTCATAAATAAACTAATAATACTTTTACTAATTACAAATGTTTTATTATGAAAATCTAAATAAACATTGAATTAATTAAAGCCCTTTTATCTCTCTCACCATAATTAGTTAATTCCGTTTTATCTCTTATCAATAAAATTCATTGTTGAAACTTAATAAAAGGAAATTTATGAAAGAAAAGAACAGTTACCGATCATTTCGAGACTGAGAGTCCCAACCTACTGACTGAAGCAGCCTTCCATTTCTGCAACATAGCTTTGTCGTGGTTGGAGTCTCCCTCATGTTTTGATAATGCTTCTCCGTAACGTCCGGTTTGTTTACGTACATGAGATGGATCTATGTTGTAGAATATTGGTATAACAAAGTGTGCTTTGTTTCTGCATTCGAGTATTTTGACGAGTTCTTTCAAGCACCATTTTGAAGAAGCATAGTTTTGAGAGAAGGCAACCAATGATCCATAAGAATCTTGGATTACTAGAAAAAGTGATGGTGAAATCTTGTCTCCTGTGCTAAGCTCTCTATGTATGAAGGCTTTAATTGAAGATCTGCAGAGAGCATCCTCAAGATGACGGATGAAATCCTGACGAGTATCCTCGCCTCTAAAACTAATAAAAACATCATATTTTTGGCAGCTGCAGCAGAAAAACTCGAAGATGAAGAAGCCATGTATTTCTTACCGGTTAACTAACAAGCAGAGTGGAGAGAGTAGTACAGTGTTGGTGGCCGGTGATGTTGGAGCAAACTGTTCTTTTATACTAGTTTTCAAAAACAAAAGAAAAACATATCTTCACCAATCAAGTGCATTTTCAACAACACGGTTTCTCGGTTTTGTTGCCTCCAACCATTATTGTCTTACTTTTAGATGATTCCCACACAACTTCACATCGTATCGCACGGTTTCTTGAAATAATAAAATATCTGGGTTATTACTTATGAGGTCCCGCTAACTTTTTCTTGCCTCCTCTTATACTAAGAAAACAGAGTTTTGTTTCTCTCCATTTTTTTATTTATCTTTCATTGTTTAGGACAAGTGTCAACCATTTCCAAATTTTTTTCTTTTATTTTTTAGTTTTTACTTTTATCCCTTTCCAACGACTAAAAATTGGACATACAACGTATTAGCCTTTTCCGTTTAAACGTTATTTTAGTGTGTGTGTGTGTATATATTATTACTTTCGAATATTTTATACAAAATTTTTAATATTTATTTATTTTTATACTATTATATTATTATATGCATATTATTTATATTTTATTTATTTTAATATATATTTTTATATTATTGATATTATTTACAATTCAAATTTCAATATTATTAAATAATAAGATATAATATGATATATTTTATTTTTATTATAAAAACATTTTAAATAAGTTAAAATTTTATTTTATTTAAATTATTACTTAACTACATATTCAATTATAAATTTTTATATTACTTTATAACTCACTCATTATTTCTAATTTTCTTATTTATTTCTTTAAATTTTTTTCTTTTTTTTTCTTTTATATTCATGATTCACTTATTGTTTACAAAATTCTGGTGAATAGAGTTTTTACCCTTGAGCTTTGTATAAAATTTAGGATCTTTTATAAATGAAAAAATTGTATAATTTTACATAAAAGGATAAATTACATTTATTGTTATTAAAATTAAGAGTAATTATGCTCATAGTTCTTTTATTTTGAACGGTATACATAAATTTTTGTTATATATAAATATATATATTTATATATATAAATTTTTGTTATATCTTATATAAATATATATATATATATATATATATATATATATATATATATATATATATATATATATATATTTATGTAAGATATATTAAGTAAGAAAATGTTTTCATATAAAAAATGATGTGAATGATGATCATTAAATTTTATATTAATAGTCAGAATTAACATATAATTAAAAATTATATAATCACTTAAAGAGATCATTTGTTCACTTAAAAAAATCATATAATTTTATATTTTAATTGTAATTCTTCCATGCTATATTTGATGATAATGATTCACTCATCTTATTCTCATATAAAAATATTTTTTTACTTAATATATCTCATGTAAGTATATATATATATATATATATATATATATATATATATATTTACTTTCTTTTTTATTTTAATTTTACACTCATCCGTATTTTATAAAAATAAGGAAATTTAGTAGATATTTTTAAAATAAAAATGTGAAAAATAATTGGATAAAATCTAGTATAATTTATCCTATACATGAAAATATAATTTTTATGTTAAAATTTTGCAAAAGCTTAGAAATTTCTAGATGCATACAAGATCATCATTATCTTAAGGAAAAATGACAAATCGACAAGTTGTTTAGCTATGAGGGAAAGAGGGTACGGTAGGGCCACTGATTGAAGCAAAATGGGCAACGGGGCTAATGGCTGGCTTTTCTTGGTCTACAAAAGCAAACCTTCCTCAAGATTAATGCATGAAACTTGAAGTACTATCAATTTTTTCAATTCCACGCACACACGATGATAAACTATATATATATATTCAAAGCTTTCATGCGTTCTAGAGATTAATATATCTCCTGAAGATGTTTGTAAAAAACGGTGGCCAAAATTTCTTCTCATGTTTAAAATGGGGCTTATTTCAAAACTGTTCCCATGTCTTTTTTTAATTTTTTATATAAAATAATAATTATAAAAGATATTATGAGTCACTTAGGAGCATTCCATCATCAACACTTTACATAGTTTATAGCTGCTTGTCAGAATCTTTCTTTCGATTTATTAAGGGAAGCAGCTCAAATTTATTTTGGATATGACAAAATTTTGCCCTTTTGCTTTCCACAAGTTAATGTGTAAGACTTGATCGTATACTCGTAGTTGACAATCTTATAGTCTATCTTATTTACTACATCTTCAAAATAAACATGACCTTCTGACGAAAATGTAATTTTGTTCATTATAGGAATATTATTATTTTCCGTTAGGTAACTATGTTACTATGGGCATCTAAATTGATGGCGGTGAAGAGTAATGTTAACCAAATCTTCCCATCAAATAATACCATATTAATACTCATGACTTACGTATTTGATTTGAAAATAATAACATTCCATAATATGTAATTTTTAACTTTCATTTATCTTTGTGGTCATTCCACGAAGGTGATTAAATTTCTTTGTCGGTATCATCATTTTGAAGGTGAATTTTGTGTCCAAATTTGTGTTGGTTTTGATTTGCAACTGCAGTATGTAAAGTTCAGGTGTTACTTTGAAGGGTAAGAAATGTCCTTTGAAATTTGTTGAATGTTTGCATGAAATTAATCATTTTTATTATTAATTAAATTAAATTATTTTATTATTATTTTTAATGCTTGTTATACATGTACTAAATTCATTATTAGCAGCTCCTTGTAGTATCATGTTACAATCCCTTCACTTCATATTAACTGTAACTTTATTATCTGTTTTAACGTGACTGTAGTGTAAATTTATGAACATAAGCAAAATTTTGCTTTTATAACTAAATAGAAATTAAGGAATTTAAAACATATCATTTATGTGGATTAATTGTATATAATTACTAATTAAATCCATTTTTATTTTATTTATAATAAACTGATATTAATCTTCTTCATTATTTCAATTAATCAAAATAGATTCGATGAATGCGTGTATTCCCCTTTTATTATTTCAAATATATGACAAAGGGTGAATTCTAAGGTACCTTTAAAAATTTGATATCCGGGATGGTGTGACAAAATATAAACCATTAAATGAAATTATTAAGTCATTGCCAAATTTTTTGTAATCTCATTTAATGACTTGTATTTTGTCACATTATTCCGGATACCAAACTCCCAATGGTACTTTAGCAAGCACCATGACAAAGAGTGTATATTGAAAATTAACTTTTATTATTTTAATTATGTGTGCTCGCGTATTCCGCTTTTATTATCAGATGGAAGGGAGATGAAGGGAAACATCTTCAACCCACCGTAATATTAAAAATTTAATATTATTTTTATTTATATTATATTTTAATAAATTAATTATTTTGATATTATGAATGAATAATTTTTAAATTTTAAAATTTAATTTATTTGTTTATAAAAATATAAATAAAAATAATACTATGGGATTTCATGACAAGATATTGATCGGTGGATGGGGCTGGCATCATTATCAAGGAAGTTAAGACTAGGTACCTATTCTGTTGTCCAGAGTTAATTAACACTAGTTAGAGAATTTGAAAACAATTGCCGGTTGCTAAAAAAGTTAATTTTTCTGATCTGTAAGATTAAAAATAAGATTTCATTTTATTTTTAAATAATTCTTTTAAAAATGATATTTGACTTTAAATAATAAAATATTTCATTTCATTTGTAATTTCTATTTTAATTACATTTATATCATTATAAAATTCATCTAATTTAATAAGAATTTTATTAGAATTCATTTTATCTAACTAAAAAATATTTTATATGAAAGTTTTATCCTCTTTCTAATATTATATTTATCATAATACTATCAAAATTTATTTTTAATTGAATTTTATATATTTTTTAATATATTTCAAATAAAATAATTGATTTACAAAGGAATTAAAATCATTATTTTTGATAAAATTTTCAAATAATAGAATTTATTTATAAATGAATTGAAATCATTTCTATTAAAATGAAATGAAATTAATTATAAAAAAGTTACATGCCAAACACAGCATAAGAATAAAATTTGTCAAGAAAATTTTAATTTAATCTTTTGAACATTTTAATTTACAGTTTCCGGTTTTACTATTTTGCCTTCCCTCTTTTCAAGTGCTAGGAACTTAATTTACTTGACCCATTTTTTTCCCCGGCCACAAACTCTATTAGTTCAGTAGTAAAGCTTTTCCCTCCAGGAATTATTAATTATCCATTATCAATAAAAACTAAAATAAATATAAGAAGGAATTGTTAATAAATTAATTATAAAAAAAATTTCATTTATTTTAATTTTTTATATTTATTTTATTTTTTTTATAATGGATATATAATTATATGAGTTATGTGTTTATTGACCGATTAAAAATCTCTCTTATTTCCTATCATAATTAGTTGCAATTATGGGTGATTTACCATTTTTTCTTAACATTTTTAGATAATTTATTTTTTACATTTCATTTTTTTTACTGATTATATATGCCTTAATCTAATCTTAATCTTAATATATATATATATATATATATATATATATATATATATATATATATATATATATATATATATATATTATTAACCGTGAGTTGGACCTCCCCAATTTTTCAGCCCAATATTATATAAAAGCGCGTAATTGTTCACTGAATCAACCATAGTTCTTCAATACTTGTATTCTCCCATTTCTTTACCCTGTTTCTTATTTAATATTATTTATTATATTATATTTATATTATTTTTTCTCTAACTACTTTAATATTATTTGTGTCAATTCCACCCATCATCCTATTTCCACCCTTTCATTTATTTTAATTTTAATATTATTTATATTTATATTTATATTTATATATATTTATATTTTTTCCTTTAATTTTTCAATATTAATTTATATTTTTTCTTTCACCAGGATTTATAATCATCTATGAATTAATTTAATTTTTTATTTTATATGTATTTTTATTATAAAATTTTAAATCCTCTTTTAATTTGTTATATTATAATATAATTTATTTTTTATTTTAAGAATATTTAAAATATGTTAAGGGATTGAATTAATAAATTTAATTAACTTATATTTATTTTTAACCATTTTCATTTTACAATTCACGTATTGTATCCCTTTATTTTATTTATTCTATATCATTATTTTTTCTAATTTTTTTATGTTTACATATATTATTTATTATTCAAATACTAATATTATTAAATAATACAAATATAATATGATATAATTTTGTTATTATAAAAATATTTTAAATAATTTAAAATTTTAATTTAATAGAATTACTTAATTATATGTGTCATTTTTAACTATTATTACTTTATGACTGACACATTATTATCTTTTTTTAATTGTAGCAATGTGCATTTCTTTTCAAGTTCATTCCTTTTATTTATAGTTCAAGAATTCATATTATCAAAAAATATAAATATAATATAATATATTTTATTTTTATAATAAAAATATTTTAAATAAATTAAAATTTTAATTTGATTGAATTGCTTAATAACATGTTTAATTTTTAACTTCTATTTACAACTCATCATCATTTCATAGTTTTTATTCCTTCAAATACATGTTTTTTATATTCTTACTGGAGAATTTGAGTCAATTTTTTAATAATTATTTTAGAATTTATTTTTATTAGGAAGGGAGGTGAATTCATTAATATAATAATGATAATTTACTACTTTTGAATTAAAAATTTTTGGATGTAAAATTTTAAAAAAATATCAAAACATATTAATATAAAAATACTTGAAAAATGAAACTGCCTTAATTAATTAAATAGTCTCAAGTATAACTAAACAAATTTGATTTTCTATGAATTGAAAATCATTTATATTATTAGTAAATATGAATATGTTATGTTACTAAGAAAAAAAGGTACTTTAAATTTTGGATAAAAAGTTGAAAAAAGAAGAAGACATTTTCTCACAACATAATAATATATAAGTAAGTGGTGGTATAAAATTTACTCATATATTTAACTTCAATTCATTTTATAGATTTAAATAAAGTTGTAAAGATAGATAGTAGATTTTTCAATATATAAAATAAACTAATAACCATAACTCATTGTAAACAAAATTTATTATATATAGGTAGAGAAAAATTCTCTAAAAAAATAAAAAAAGTGAATACAAGTTAGGTTTAACTGCACTATTTCTATTCATTGATATGAAAATAAAGTAATATTATCAATCAACCATTCATCTGATGCCAATATATAGTAAAACTAAAATTTAATTAATATTTAATTAAAAATTATAGGATTATTTATAATGTTTCAAAATTATATTTTTATTACATACATTATTTTATTTTGTTCTCATTCCTTTTTATTTTATTTTTATTATAATTCTATCATATCAAATACATATAAATTCTTTCTTTTGATCATTATTTTTAACTATTATAATTATATTAGATACATACAAGCATATCTAAAACAATAAGAAAATACATATATAATTTAAATTTATATTTCTTTACAAATTAAATAAAATATTTTAATATATATTTAAGTTATTATATTTTTTAAAATTTTCATTATTTTTTAATTAAATGCTGGGCCATGCTAGGCTTAGATTCTATATATATATATATATATATGAGGTGTTTCACATTAATGATTCGCCATGTGCATTTCATTCCTACTAATTATAATTTAATTTTATATGTATTTGGATCAAAATTCTTTCTCTGGTTTTCTCTTCTTTTTTTTTTTTTTGAGTTTTCCATCAACAAGAGAAAATTTCTTCAAGAAATTTTACCACATAAGTATTATTGATAAACAAAATTACACATATAATCCAGATTCCCTTTTTTGTAACGTTATGTAATGTTCACTCATTAAAAATTACAAAGCACAACTCTAATTCGTTATTGAGTTCTATATTTAAGATTATTAAAAATTTGGTATAAATGAATTCAATCAATAACACTCATTTAAAATTGAAGTGTTGAATGCAATATTTATATATTTTAAATAATTTAGTCATGTAGTAATGCTTAATAATTTTTTGTATTTTAATACCAAAGTATTTTCTAATTCTTTTTTCTATATCTCTCATTTCATGTAAATATTTTTATTTAATTTGACAAAGTGGGGAAATATATAATGGGAAATAATTATCAACGATTATTAGAGTGCCTCCTTTTGTGTGGACTAAAAAAATTCAAAGTTTTTGTATAACGAACTCCTTTATAATTTTCAATAACAGGTTTGATATATTATGGCTTATTATGTTTTACTTCCCATCGAAATAGATTTTCATGATGTGTTTAATGGATATTTACTAACAAATTTGTATGAAATTGATTATTTATTATTTGAATAATATTATTATATTTTCATTTTTTATAGATAAATTTAAGTACCATTATGTTAATATAACATATGGCTATAATTGTATTGGATATATTATCTAAAATTATTTATAATTAACTGTAGTTACTTTTATAATATACTAAGCATAGATTTTAAATTTAATATTTGCGTTTTGCAATAACATTTATAAAATATATCAAAATTTATTTAATTAAAGGCTCTATTCTGCACAAGTAGTAAATAAGTTAGTTGATAATTAATAAATTAATTTATGGTTAATATCTAATAACTTATAATTATTGGTCAATAAGTTAGTTGACTATATTAGAAGTGTTTAATAAAAATTAGTTGAAAAATATAAAAGGGCATAAAAATATATTGATATAAAAATATATAAATTAAATTAATTCACATTTATTCTAATATCAAATTTTATTAATGTAATTAAAATATTTAAAATAAAAATATAATTACTAAAAATATAATTAATTATATTTTTATCATGATGTATTTAATTGTTTACTATTTATTAATTATAAAAATAATAATATAATATCCTAAAATTTACTTAATTATATTTTATGATATTATATATTTATTTATATTAAATTAATAAAAATTTATAAAATATTTATTTTTATAATTAGAATATAATTTATTATTTAATTAAAAGATGTAGAGTAGATTTAGAAATTTTTTGAAAAGCTACTAGTTTATAAGGTATAAGTTATCTTGTGATATTTATTAAATAAGAGCTTATTATTTTTAAATAAGGTAGTTTACCAAATATTTCTAAAAATTAACTTATAATTCATTGAATAAATTAATGAATTATAACTTAACTTATTTGTTATGTAAAACACACACAAAAATTGCATAATATCTTATTTGAATAGTATTTAAAGTGGAAAAAATGCCAATTACAATATTTAATATTAGAGTAGTTGGATATTACCCTCAACTTTTGAAACTTAGAAATTACTTCTTTAAATTTTACAAAAATTAAAATTAATACCCATAGAATTATATAATTTTTATAAAATTTTTAAATAATAATCAAAATATTATAATATGTTAATCTTTTAGTTATTTTTATACATAATTTTTATATAATATAAGTAATAAAAATTAAATAATATATAAGAAATTTTAATTAAATACTTGTATATGAGATATGAAATTATCATTAAAAAAATAATAAAATAAATTAATATTTTATAATATTTTAATTTTTATTTAAAAATTTATAAAAAATTATATAATTTGATAAAATAGTTAATTAAGTAAAAGATGTGTGTTATTTCCAAGTTTTATAAAGTTTAAAGGAATGTTTTTCAAATTTCTAAAATTGAAAGGAATAAAATTTAATTACCTTAAAGTTGAATGAGGTGATTTATATTTTCTATTAAATTTAATATAAAAATAATACAAAAATTATTTTCCCGACAAGTGCTAAGCTAGTTTGATTATATATTTATTTGAATCTATTTTTTTTTCTGAGTTTTGTGGCATCAAACCCCATTAATCCAGTAATAAAGATTTCCCCTATCACAATTAATAGCATTTATTGGTGATTTTTTTAAAATTTTTTTGGATAATTTATCTTTTCATTGACCATATACAAGGTGTTTTGCTTTAATGATTAATAATGTGCATTTCATTCCTACTAATTATAATTTAATTTTATATTTAGTTGAATCAAAATTATTTATTTAGTTTTTATTCCTTTTTTGAGAGAAGAATTTTTTTTAAAGAAATTTTATTTTTCATCATTGCTCCAGTAACAAAACCTTCAAGAATATATATATATATATATTTTCAAAGAAATAGCCAACTTTAAGGCCAGGTACAAGGCCCAACTTATAATTAGTGGCTTGTTACGCGTTAATGGGCAAATTTAACCAAGAAGAAAGTGCTACACTACAGCTGGAGTATTTTGTCTCCTTCCTAGCCCCAGTGCTTCGGCAGTACTGAAGTTGCTATGTGCTTACGGTTTACAAACACTACTTTTATTTAGCGTCTCTTTGGAACGGGTGAATTGGGAGAGCGGGGCGTAAACATGAGTGAAATTGGAGGTAAAAATCCAAATTTTTTCCGTTTGGCTATTAGGTGAAAATTGCGGGGGCGTAAGTGTGGGTGAAAAAAACTCGTGGGGCCCACAGGTGCAATTTTCCCTAAAAAATGGAGAGTAATTTGGGGTGAAATTGACTGTAATTTTTGCTTTTCCTAACTACCCTCAAACCCTGGCCTCCTCTTTCTCCACAGCGCAGATCCTCTCTTCCCCATCCCTCCCTATTCTTGTTCTCTCCCTTGAAGCTGCAACACATAATCGAAGCTCACTCTCTCCTCTTCCTTCTCCACAACTACATTTTGCTCAGATTTGATCGGAGATTTCTGGATAACCCATTTTCAATCTCAGCCGAGAGCCAAAATGGGTTCTTGACAAAGCAGCATTATCACCCATTGGAATGCTTGGCATGACCCTTAATTTTTCACTTCCTCAAACCAACTATATTTCTCTTTCAGCCAACTCTACTCTTTCTTCCCTTAAACCAACTGTATTTCTCTTTCACTTCCTCAGACCAACCGTACTTAGCATGGGAGTTTTTATTTCCATACCTCCATATTTCTTTCTCTTCTCTGGTGTTTGTTGTATTTTCCCAAGTCATTTCAGATTCTAGGTAGAAATTTATTTCCTTTTCTGGATATTCTTGCAGTAGGTATTTGTGGTAATTGAATTCTCTGTTATCCCCTGTTCTTCTATAGCTGAATATCTTTGAAAGTTAAGGCATTTTTGCTGTGACTAGTGGGCTTCTATAATCAAATCAAAATTCTGCATTTTGTAGTGATCAGTTTGGATTTTAAGTTAGATTCCAATGAGGATTGAAAGGAAATTGGCTAATGGGAGAGGTAGAGACTTCTGTGAATTGCCGAAAGAAAAGATTATTTTTGTTTGTTAATTTTTGTTCATTTTGCTTCCTAGAAGTCTCTTGGTATTGCTATAGGGAGCAATTTATTTTCAGTATCACTGTAAAACATGGCTAATTTTGATTGATTTTGTATCCTTGAAATTGCTTCCAATTGAAATTTTTTTTTATCAGAAATTAATCTTTAACCTACTACATTCAACTTATTAATTATTTCAGAATATATTATTCCAATATCAATTCAATTATTCCTAAAATCAATTTCATTCCTAAATTAAAAATAATTAAACCAATTATTCTTAAATTTTTAAATCAATCAAATTCCTAAATTGGAAAATAAAAAAAAATTGTTACAAATCACATAAATTCCTTAATTAAAAATAATGAATTGAATTATTTCTTAATCAAATCAAATCCTAAATCAAGAAATAATCAAATCAATAATTCTTAAATAAAAAATTCTTAAATTTCAAAGTAACGAAAATGAATTATTTCTAAATCAAATCAATTCCTGAAAATGAATTGTTGGAAGAAATTTTTTTTTCTATTTGCTCCCTACAACTAATGTTATTAAAAAAAGAAATAATATTAAATAATAATAGTGAAAATAATATTAATAATAAAATAATAATAAATAATAAAATTATATTTATAATGATAAAAGATAATAAAATATTTAATGATATAAAAAATAAATTAAAAGTAATTTAAAATTATCAAATGAAATTATTATTATCATTAAATATGTATAATTCTATTAAACAATGATAATATAGTAATTTTACTACTTCACCATAAGTATTTTTCTAAAATATAATGCAAATTTTTTAATATTTATTAATTATATGAAAATAAAAAATTATAATTTTTTAAATATGTTAGTATTCAGAAAAAAAATTTAACATATTTTCCTTCATCCATAAATTATTTTTTATTTAATTTTACTAAATAATATTATAATTATCTCAACATAACATAATAAAAGGATATTTTAGTCATTTCACTCATTCACATTTCCTTTCCCTTTTATTTTCACTCATTCCAAACAAAAGAAATTTATTTTACCCATATTTGCTCCCTCTCCTATTTTCACCCATTCCAAACAATTCAGGTGAAATTACTTTCACCTCCATTTCCTTCCCTTCCATTTCTACTCCCCTCTATTTACACCCTCTCCCACTTTTACCTCCAGCCAAACATACCCTTAGGGTGTGGAAGTCTAGG
This sequence comes from Sindora glabra, assembly GCA_020226215.1. Lineage (NCBI taxonomy): Eukaryota > Viridiplantae > Streptophyta > Magnoliopsida > Fabales > Fabaceae > Sindora > Sindora glabra. The sequence continues at coordinate 40,793,148 of CM035234.1, forward strand.
CCTTATCAATGAAATGGCACTCGAAGGAAAATTGGGAGCCCTTTTCCCTTTTGCTATATTTGGAGACTACAATGTGCTAATAAAAAAAATTAAGGCATTAAATTTAACTTATGTGAATTATTTATCATTGTTATATTGCTTTTAAATTTATTGCAAAACTGTCAACCAAAAAGAAGTGTGAAAAATTTCATTCAATCCCATTATATTATAATAATTGTAGTTTTTGTTCCAATTAAATATAATTTTTACTAAATAACTATATACCATATTTAAATAATTGCCCATACAATCATACACCTTTTATTATATATAATTAAATGATTTTATATTAATTTATAATAATTATTTGTTCAAATTACTTGTACAATTTAAACAATTAATAAAAAAAAGCAAGAATGTCAAATTAATACAACTTTATTTTATTTTTTTAACCAAATACATCATCAAGCTATATATATCCGACTAATTATAATTGAATGTAAAATTTTAATCAACCCAACACCTATTTATCAAAAATTTTACTAGTCCTAACTTTATTTATATGTAAAGTCATTGAAATTAACTTGGTTATAAATTTGGATTGATTGAATTTTTTATAAATATTTTGTGAAAAAATACTTTATGTAGGAAAATACTTTAAAAGAATATTAAAATTTGCATGTCAATCATTAATAATTGGATTAACATCATACTCAATAATTTCTTTTTATGAGATATTTTAAAGTTTTTTATTTATCTATTATTTTAAAAAATTAAAATTATATTTATTTTTTTTTAAGGTGACATTTGGTTCATGAAATCTTTTCCATATTCTTAGAAATGTTTTAAAGGAATATAAAATTTTTATATTTAATTCAAAATTTTTTGAAAATATATTATTGAAAATATTCATATTTTTAAAAATATTTTTAGTCTAATATTCGTGTGGACAGGAGATAAAGAAAACAGAAACTATACTTATTTAGAAAGATAAAAGAAGTAATTAAGCAACACATTACTAATTAGTTTTATTATTTTTTTCATGTATAATTGATCTTAAAAATTATCTTTAAGTGAATACATAAGATATCAAATTTTCTTATTTTTTCACCGGTTTATTTGTCTATATTATACTTATAATTATCTTTCTTGGAAAAGTTATTAAAATATATAATTAACTATGTTAGTTTTTGAGTTAATTTATCAATGTCACTTGAGGGTAAGAATTTTGTAAGGATTTTTTTTCGTACTTTTACATGAAAGTTGAAATTTTTATTTGAAATCTTAATAATTTTTCATAGGAATTTATATTTTATACAAATTTCATATTTAAATCCAAAAAAAAAATTGAAAATCCAAGAAAACTATATTATAAAAAAAATGAAAACCTTTAAGTTGTTATGAAAAGTTATGAGAAATATGAATGATTTTAAATTTTTTCTAAACCTGATCTTGCCCCATATACTAATATAGTTGGATTAAATGTATATGAAAACTATGAATAAGTATTTGATTATAAAATTACAAGAATTTTAAATCTATTTTAATATATGTTATTGAACTTAGGCGCTCAAAACAAAATTGTCTAAAAAATTTGTTGAACAAAAATTTAAAAAATTATTCCATTTTCATTTTATATACATATATTTCAATTCATAATCAAGTTTAATAGAAATTTAAAATTAAGATCAAAATATAAAATAGCCTTATAATTAGTTGGTTTTTATCATTTTTTATTAGTATTATGAGTTGATATCCACTGTCCAGCCTGAAGAACAATTTAAAAAACAAAATTAATGAACCTGGTATTGAAAAGGCCAACATTTTTAATGATTATATTTTATTATGTTAAAATATTTTTGTTAAAAATGTTCATTGAATTCAAGTAAAAATTTAACATATTTTCTTCTCTATAATTTAAAAATATATTGTTAACATTTATTAGGTTTGTCAAATTTTAGGAGAAAATGTATGATTTTTTTTACAAAAAAATTATAAAAATCTCAATCAACCCAACTTTATAATCAAATTAATTTGAACATTTTTAAATGTTAATAGTGTTAGAATTAATGAATTTTTAATAAACAAATGTTGGGTTGGTTAAAATTTTACACCTAGTTATAATCAGTTGGATATACATAGCTTGATAATATATTTAGTAAAAAAAATTAATTCATACATTAAATTATGTGATTTGGTTGCATTAATTTGACACTTCTATATTTCTACTAATTTTTTAAATTCTACAATTAGTTTAAACATATAATTATTATATATTAATATAAAATTATTTAATTATTTATAATAAAAGGTATATAATTGCATAAAAATTATTTAAATATTACATATAATATTTATTTAGTAAAAAATATATTTAATTGATACCAAAACTACAATTACTATAATATGATGTACTTGAGTGAAATATTTTGATAGAGGAGTCGTCCCGCCTATTGTAAAAAACTAACTTACAAAAGTATCAAAGGACTAAATTGAAATATTAAAAGTTATTATATAAATTACGTCACATTTTTCTAGCAGTTTTCCAATAAATTCAAAAGCAAAGCAATGGTAGCAAATAAGTCATATAAGCAGGGGTTTAATACCTTAGTTTTTCAACTAGGGCGTTAAAGTCCTTACCTTTGTGTGTAAAGGAATATTTATTGATGGTTGATGTGAAAATTACCATTTGACACAAATTTGAAAAGTTTCAAATAAGAGCTCAGGATTAGGGATGGCAATATATTGGAATCGGTTATATTTAATCCTAACTCAATTAGATCTAAATTTATTATATATAATTGAAAATTAAGATTTTATTTATTTTATCGGAAAGCATTTTTTGTAGAAAAATATCAATTGTATATAAATTAATAAAAAGTTAATATGCCATTTAAATTGATATTAAAAAAGTAATACTTAAAAACTTAAAAATGAGGGAAAGCAAATTCCTTTTTGAAATAAAGGAAGTTATTTTCTCCAAACTCTTTACATTTAACATTAAATAAGTAAAATAATTTTTTTTATATTATTATTTTTATAACTATATTTTACAAAAAATACTTTCCAACGAAACAAACGAAGTCCTGAATTATCATAAGTCCTTTTTGCCATACTTTAGGTGTCCGATTCACAAATAAGGATCATAAATATAAGCTTCTCAAACTCTACCAAATTCTCGAAACATTCAAAAATGATCAAAATACCTCCAAACTTAAAAAAATCGAAGAAAATAGTATGCTAGTTAAGTTGATCCCAAATTACAATCACAAGGCTATCACAATATACTAAATTTTTTCACAAAGTTTCGTCTCAATCTGAGTATGTTTGCCTATCAAACTGTTACAACTATCAACTTGTAACATTCCCCTTTAATTTTAAATGTCAATACCTTCATTAACGTTTCAATCTGACACAGTTCAATGAAAAAAAAATTATTTTATTTTCAAATATTTCTTTTAAATTGTGTTTATCTTGGACTAAAACATGATTTCATTTTATTTATGATTCTTATTTTAATTATATTTATAGTATTATAAAATTTATTAAATTTAGTCATAATTTTTCAAGAATTCATTTCAATTAATCTAAATTACATATTATATAAATGATTTATTCTCTTTCTAATATTATACTTATTATATTATCATCACAATTTATTTTTAATTGAATTCCATATATTTTTTGATAGATTCTAAATAAAAGAACTCATTTACAAATAAATTGAAAATATTATTTTTGGATAAATTTTTAAATAATAGAATTTATTTATAAATGAATTAAAATTATTTTTATTAAAATGAAATGAAATTGATTCTAAAAAATTATGATGTCAAACCAACTTGCTATTTCAAATAGACAAAAAATTTAGAATAATTAATGATTTGACAAGAGCATATTAAAAAATGGATCAATTTGGGCACATTAATTTAAATATAATTTTTATTTTATTGGCATATTAATATAAATATAAAATTTATTTTATAATAAAATAAAAATCTAACTTTATTGATGATAATTATACTTGATAATTATAAATTATATCCATTTTTTTATTTACATTTATTCTCATTTTAATCTATCCATGCTATTTATGTTAGTATTAGGGTAAATAAATATGAGTTATATTATTATTAACTTTTTCAAATGAAGACACTATTAAGTCAACCCATAGATAATTATCTAATAATTTATGTTATTAATTATAAAATAAAAATATTATTTTAAAATATCTTTATAATTTAATATAAATTTAAATATCTCTTAAAATTATTTATTTTAAATAAAAAATTATAATATCTTTATTTGTGTGATAATATTAATTTTCATATAATAATAGACTAACTATAGAATATATTATTCAAATAGATTTCATGTGATATTTAAATCTAAGGTCCATGAGATACAATTGTATGTTATATAAATTAATATTAACAAAAACTTAAAAAGAACTCAAGATTTATTGAATATTTTATAATTAGACTCAAACTCAATTCATTAAATAGGAGGCCCAATTTAAAAAGATTCATTAAATAAATAATCATCGGTTTAGGCAACACTGGATATAAACATGTTTTCCATTCCTACCCACATCAGGATGAATGTTTTTGTCTCAAAAATGGTTTTGGACTCGGAGACTCTGTATTTTGGGTCCCACTGTTTTTTCATTGTTAAGGTTTCCATCTCTTATCATACTATACACCAATCTACTAGATATTGGGCCTCTTGAGGGCTAAAAAAGTAATATTAGTGCCGTAGAAGCAAAATCGGGGCCTATTAAGGGCCAGGGGATTCTCTTGGATGCCTATTAATCGGAGTTGCCACAAATCATGAACGTTTTATTTATTTAATTCTTTTAGAGTTTTTTTTTTTTTGGCGATTTCATGCTGTAGTAGTGGCATCCAATTTTTTAAAATTTTTTTCTCTTGAATATCCTGAATTTAAACTCTCAAGACATTGTATATTTTAAGCGACTTGCTACTTGTACGATATAAAAAAATTGAAAATTTTTACTGAATTACATAATATTTATGTCATTTTAAAATAAGCATAATCATAAACCGCATAGGGATAAGCAAAATTACATTTAATTATGTCTTGAAATGACACAAACATAGCAAAAAGGCATCTAATTTTTTTTTTCTTAGTAATGATAATTAAGAGGGTAATCTCATCAAATGGATGAGATTATGCCACACTATCCAGAGTTTAGAAACCCTGAGGGTACCTTAGATTCTCCCTGTTTTTGTATGTGTGCAACAATTTGACCACTCTTAATTAGAGAGAATCTAAAGTACCCCAAGATTTCTAAACCTTGGATGGTATGACGTAAGTTCATCAATCGGATGAAATTACCAAAAACTTAGGTATGGATGAGATTACACCACACCACCCAAGGTTTGAAACTCCTAAGATACCATAGCCTTCCCCACAAAAACATTAGGATCAAGTTTAAAACGTGAAAGAAGAAGAAAATTTTAGAGTAATATATATGCCACTTGAATCAAAAGTTATCAAACAAAGGGATATAATATTTTTTATTTTTACTTTTTATTATATATTAAAAAACAATAAAATAAGAAGGGAATTGGATAATCCCCTCTAACTTTTTTTTGGTAGTTAATCTTCTCTAGTAAGCTTATTACTAACATGCTAGGTTAAATATAGAAACAATGACACAAACGGGTTTTTGAATAACCTATAATTAAAAGTTTTATACTTGTCATTTTTTTTCTAAGCTCAATTATTTTGAAAAACTTAAATTATTAGAAAAGTATTTATCAATGATTTTTTTTTATAATTTTAAAACACTCCATTATTTTTTGAGTTTGAATCGTAAACATAATATACAACCATCTGTTAAGTGTTAATTATTTTAAATGCTTAAACTGTTAAGGAAATTCACATGAATAATTTTATGATGAGTTTTACTTTTATGCTCCCTCATGAAGAATTTCATGTTTTATGAAAAATTTGTAACTTTTTCACATTAACTGTAAATTTCAATTTTTTCCTAAAATATTATAAATTTTTTAAAAAAAATACAATTTTTTTTCATAAAAATTTCAATACAAACAGTCATACGATACAAAGATATCTAGCTATAAAAAAGTTGAAAATAAAAATGTTATCCATGCTCCTTTTTTAAAAGATGCATGGAAGCAAATCCTCTTTATTATAACTCTATCACTAAAATGATACTAACAAGTATAAATTAGGGGTTTTGATATAGCGATCAAAATAATTTATTATTAGTTAGTTTTAATGTGTAATACTGATTTTTTTTATCTATGACATTTAATAATGATTATTTTTCTTAAAAATAACTAGTGTAAACATTTTTTATAAGAGAAAAATCATGATAAAAATAAATCACAAAAATTAACTTATTATTTAATTATAATTTTTTTATAAAATTTTTTACACCAATTATCTTTTAAAAAATAAATATTAGTAAAAATCATATCATTAATAAAAGAATTATGATTATTGTATACTAAAATTAAGGCTAAATTATACTTTAAGTTCCTATAATTTCTTATTTTTTTTAAAATATATCCCTATAGTTTAAAAGTTTTAAATTGAGTAATTACACTTTTATTCAATTTCTAATTGAGTCCATATCGTTAGTCTACTATTAATTTTAAATAATGTGATAAACAGTTTGGTAATTGGGCTTAAAATATGATAATTTGGAATTACCACATAAGCATAATAAATACTTTAAAGATCCCTATACTTTCATGAATTTTTTAAATAAATTTCTATATTTCTTTAAAATTTTGAATTAAGTCCCTATAAATGGAAGAAAGAAGAGAACAAAAAGAAAAATAATAAAATATAATAATTAAATTTAAATTTTATATTATTAATATTGAGTTTTACTAAATACATATTAAATAATATTTTTAATAAAATATTAATAATTTAGAATTTGATTAACTAAAAATACTATAACTTTTAATAAAATTAATGTTTAGACTTTATCATAAATTGAAGTAAGATATCTAGGTATTAAGTAATTCGAATAAATAATATATTAAAACTATTAAATAAAAATAAATAATTTATTTATTTTTAATATAGATATATTATTTTCTAATCACGTTATTAGCTTTAATACTTATCTTGTTTTGTGTAGCCCTGATACAATAATTACCTATAAATATTTTAGGATATTTTTCTTACTACCTTGTCCAAATTGTATGAATTCACAAATATATTGGATTTGTCTCATTTCTCCATATTCTATACTCTATTATTCGATTGATAAAGTATGAAAAAATTAAAAAAATTATAAAAAAAAGAATTTTTTTTCTCTTTTCTTATTTAGATGAAGATAAAATAAGAAAAAAATTAAATTAAATTAAATTAAATAATAAATTTAATTACCTTTCAAATTAAATTATAAATTTAAGAATCAAAAGAAAAATTATAATAAATTAATTTTCACTCATTTTTCACTTATATGCGCTAAGAAAGTATTTTTGTGAGTTTTACTCCTTTTTTTCCCTCTTCCATCCATTTTCTGCCTTACAATCAAGTAAAAAATTTTTTTTACTCATTTTCTATTTTTTTAAAAAATCATTAACTTTCAACAAGAATAAACACAAGTTCAGAGATGCTTCATTCTTTAATTTCTTTTCATAATTATAAATTAGAAATAGTTCTCAAATTCCATTGAAAAATACGTGTTATATCTTATGAAATCATCTTTAATTTATATTGACATATTTGGGCGAAGAATTTATAGTAAATTTCTCATTAAAAATGATTAAAAATTGTAAGTATTCAATTGAAAAAAATTAAAATTAGAAATGCTTACATAAAAATATTATAAAATTAGAAAAATATAAAATGTAATTTGACCTTTTTTTCCAAAAATGAAATTCATATAAATACTATTTATGAATATAACTAATTTGTACATATAAATATAGTAAGTGAATTTTACCTATATGAATTATTGATCTATATAAATAATATGAACTACCAATAGTATCGATTATATAATATTATTTATAGGTAAAATTGTATTCTAGATTCTTATCTATATGTTATGCTGTTTGTAGCAATTAAGGTTAAGAAACAACATATAATTAACAAAATAGGTTAGATATACCAAATATGCATAATAAATGAATAAATTATTTAGCATAAAAATGTGTTATTTTATCAAATTAAATAACAAAAATAATTATTTTTCTAATATTTTAAATTGCTAAATTATTTTATTAGTTAGCATAAAATATAAATAATTTACTTATTCTTATCCAAAAATTTGGATACATTTTTATTCAAATCACTTAATGCTTATTTAACTTACTTTAATTCATGACAAAGTCTAAACTTTTAATTTTATTAAATGGTTTAGAATTTTTAATTAATCAAAATTTAAATTATTAGTATTTTATTAAAAATGTTATTTAAATTATTTAATATATATTTAGCATATCTTAGTATTAATGATACTAAATACAAAATTTAAATATAATATTATACTTTGGTATCGTTTGGTTCATATATAAAACAAATTCTTATAAGAAATTAAATTTCCTAAGAAGTAATTTCTTATATGAACTTCTTGAGAAATCTTTAATATTTTTTTATTAACATGAATGAAGTCACATATCCCAGAAAATAAATTCTTACATTTTATTTGATTCAACTTTGAATTTTCTAGGAAATAATAATGAAATAATTACAATACTTTCAATAATAATTTAATATATATTAATAGATATCAATTAATTTTAAAGAGGTGATAGCGTTAGATTTTTTTAAATAGATTCTAATTTTATGATTTATGAATATTATATATCGAAATTATTTTTTTTTTAATTGTGGGAATGCAATGGTGAATTAGAAATTTTAAAAAGTCATAAATTTTTTATTAGTGAACCAATTTTTGTATATGATCACTTATTTTTATATGATCTTTCAATAGAAAATAATAAAATATAAGTTTGGTGAAGTCTACTTGATTAAAAATATGTAAATTGAACTCAAAATTTTGAACAATCATAACTTTATACTCAATTTGTCCATTTTAAGTAATTTTTTTTATTTCACATAATTTTTCGAGATTTACGTACTTACAAAAGGCATTTTGCCCATTCGAGTTTAACAAAAAAGGTATTTTTCAATGATTTTTAAAATTTTTCTTTATTTTCTTATTTTTTTAACTTTGATCTTATTTTTATTAATTCAAATTCATTTGAACCCCATATTAAACTTTTGCTCCCTAACTCTTTTAGTGTCTAGTAGTATTATAATAATTTTTTAATAAATAAAATTATGAAAGAATAATTTATTATTATTTATAGGTTAAATAGTAATATGTTATTATTTTATTACAAAGCAATAATACTAATAAAAAATCTCAAATAAATGAATAAATTATGTCTAATTAATAATCAAACTATCAAATAATAATATATTATTATTTATTTTCTAGACAGTAACATAAACAGACAGTAACATGTTATTATTTTATTTTAAAATAATAACACTAATAAAAATTTTTAAATGAATGGATAAATTAACTTTAATTAACAATCAAATTATCAAATAATAGCATGTTATTGTTTATTCTCTAGACAATAAAATGTTACTATTTAGTTTTAAGCCTAATTAATAATCAAACTGTCTAAGAAAGGAATATTATTATTTCATTCCAAAATGATAATATTAATTAAAATTTTAAAATAAATAAATAAATTAAGTATAAAATAATCAAATTATCAAATAATAGTATATTACTGTTTATTTTTTATACAGTAATATGTTATTATTTCTTTCCAATCTTAATTAACAATTAAACTGTCAAAGAAAAGGATGTTATTATTTTATTATAAAGTAATAAAAAAATTAAAAATTTGAAATAAATAGATAAATCAAGTTTAATTAATAACTAAATTACTAAATAATATTATGTTACTGTTTATTCTTTAGATAGTAACATGTTATTGTTTCACTCCAAAACAGTAATATCAACTAAAAATTTGAAATAAATGAATAATCAAGTCTAATTAACAATCAAATTATCAAATAATAGCATATTACTATTTGTTCTATAGATAGTAACATATTACTGTTTTGTTCCAAACTTAATTAATAACTAAATTATCAAAGAAGAGAATGTTATTATTTTATTATAAAATAGTAACACTAACTAAAAATTTAAAATAAATGAATAAATTAAGTTTAATTAATAACTAAATTATCAAATAATAATATATTACTATTTATTTTTTAAATACTAACATGTTACTGTTTTATTCCAAAATAGTAATATCAACTGAAAATTCAAAATAAATGAATAAATCAAGTCTAATTAATAACTAAATTGTCAAATAATAACATATTATTATATATTCTATAGACAGTAATATGTTACTGTTTCATTCCAAGTCTAATTAATAACCAAATTATCAAAGAAGAAAATATTACTATTTCATTATAAAATAGTAACACCAATTAAAAATATGAAATAAATGGATAAATCAAGTTTAATTAATAATTAAATTATCAAATAATTGCATGTTACTATTTATTCTTTAGATAGTGACATATTATTGTTTCATTCCAAAATAGTAATATTAACTGAAAATTCAAAATAAATAGATAATAACTTATTATTATTTGTTCTCTAGACAGTAACTAAACAATAACATGTTATTATTTTATTCTAAAATAATAACATGTTACTGTTTTATTCTAAAATAACAACACTAACTAAAAATTTTAAATAAATTGATAAATTAAGTTTAATTAATAATTAAATTATTAAATAATAGTATGTTACTATCTATTTTCTAGATAGTAATATATTGTTATTTAGTTCCAAATCTAATTAATAATTAAACTGTTAAAGAAGATGATGTTACTGTTTCGTTCCAAAATAGTAATACCAATTAGAAACTATAAATAAATGGATAAATTAAGTTTAATTAATAATCAAATTATAAAATAATAGTATGTTACTATTTATTCTCCAAATAGTAACATGTTACTGTTTTATTCTAAAATAGTAACACCAATTAAAATAATATTCATGAAGTGAAACTTAATAGTCAAGTAAAAGGGTAAAATTAGTATTAATTAATTTTAGTAAGGACATTTTTATCTATGAATTAATTAAAAACATAGGATATAGAATTTACCTAAGGGGATTGGGTAAGTGATTTCTTGTATTTTATGAGAATTACAACTTCTAGGGGAGTTCTATTTCTTCCCATTAGTGTAACCAAACAACTTTATAATTGTCTATTTTTTGAAAAATATAATTTCTTATATTTTTACTGCAAACTAGGGTGGGAATGTTTTCCTAATCCGAAAATACCCGACCGACCCGAACCGAAAAAAGGTCGGTTAGTTTCGAGTGGTATAAGATATCGGTTTAAAACGGATTAAAAAATTAGATAAATTTTATAATTTGGTCGGAAGCGGATTGATTGGATTCTAACTAATTGTAACCGAATTCGACCGATTGAAAATAATTCTCATATGGTATTCACACTTTTATTTCTTTAAAATCCTTCTTAATCTCTCTCCTTTCTCCCTTTTTATTCATTTCTTATCCATGTTTTAAACAACAAATGACAAAATACTTAAACTAAATGCATATAATTCAGTTAGGTTTATTTTATGAATTTAACATGAACTCATCTTTTAAAAATAAGAGATTATTAATGGGTTAATTTAAATATTTTATCTTGTTTTAATATATGGTATCAATTGTGATGCAAAGAAAATATAAGAAAATGAAGATTGCTTTTATTTTTGGAATTCATGTAATCTTGCTTTTAACACATTTTTAAATTTTTAAACCGACCGAACCCGCTTAAAATCATTATAAACCGATTAATCGGTTAATGTCGGATTAAGAGTTTAAAACGGTCGGTTTTAGTTGAAATTTGGATATAAACGATTAGGGACGGTCGGTTGAAATTTATTCACTAACCGATTCTACCCGACCGATTCCCACCCCTAGCAAACCAAATGACACCTTTATTTTTTCATTTTTCTTTTTCCTTGCATTTATTAGGGACTTAATTTAAAATATTAAAAAAGCATAAGAATCTATTTAAAAAAATCATTAAAGTATAAAGATTTAAATTATATTTGTTATGTTATGATAATTAAGTTGATGTATTTTTGAATTATTCATCATATTTTTAAAAATTGATAGTAAATTAATGATAGAAATTCAATTAAAATTAAAATAAAAGTATAAATATCTAATTTAAAAAATTTAAATTATAGAAATTCATTTAAAAAATAAAAAATTATAAAGACTTAAAATATAATTTAACTCAATATTAATTAATAATTAATTATTTTAATTGTTACATTTAAAAAAATTAAAAAAACACTCGATAAAGTAACTCTGCGTGCAAGTACAATTTTCACATGGTTGATGGCCTTGATATCCGAGTGCATTTTTCACACGGCCAAAGTTGCTTGGCTGACAAGACAACGAAGGCCAATTTCATTGGATGAGACTGAAAGTGGGACCCACCTGCCTTATCCAAAATGCATGAGTAATCTCCAACTCTGACGTGGCCTTATCTTCCCCATTTTCCATTCATATTCATATAAAAAACCAAGTCTCTAGTTCACATTCCACAGTTCATAAATTCTTCTAATCTCCCAACTTCTTACATCTACGAACTACATTTCGATGGCTTCACTAACTCCATTTCAGAATATGATTCCTCATAGCAAATCGAATCTTCCATTGATTGCTGGAGCTTCTTCTTCCGGTTGTGTTTCCAATTGCAGGCTGCCATTGGCTGGTTCTAGCGGATTATCATGGAATGGGATGCAGAGGATCAGCAAGAAGAGAAGCTCAGTGGTGGTTGCTGCAGTTGGAGATGTATCAGCTGATAGCACGGCGTATCTGGTTGCCGGTGCTATTGGTGTTGCCCTAATTGGGACTGCCTTCCCTATCTTCTTCTCTCGCAAGGACACGTAGGTTTCTACTTCTAAGCTTCTTCCATGATCTTCCTTTCATCAAGAATTTTGAGATTTGAGTTGCAATATATATAAACACACACACACACACACTTCAGAGCATGTGTAGTTTTGAATTATCTTTGTAATTATTTAGGTTATCTTGCAATTACAAGAAAATACTACTGTTGGAAGACAAATTAAACTGTAATTGCAGAGGGTGCCACAATAAAAATAATGTTCACAATGTTCCAATTACGAATTACAATTTAAAATCACGAAACATACCCCAAAAAGATAGCACAAGAGGTGCATTTTTTTGGCTTCTTAATTTTCTTTTTTAAAAAACAATCTTTTATATTCTTAATAGTAGGGCAAATTCAGAAAATAAGATATGATTGGATATATTTTCATTTTTTATTTTTAAAAATTATTTTTAAATTCAAAAAAGTAATGGATAAATGATGTTCAATGAAATAAATAAGTAAAAATTTTATTTAATTATAAAAATGCCATAAAAATCCAGAAAATATCTAAAAATATTTTTAATAAGAATTTTAAAAATAGATTAGCAGATAAAAATTTTTGTTTTTAAAAATAAATGTAAAATATTTTTAAAATAATAAATAAACAGGCTCTTAGTCTAATTATACTCGTATTCTTTTTATTTTTAGAAATATATCCTCTCTTAGAGGATGTGCAGTAAAATAATAGAAAGAAATCGAGGTGAATTACTATTTTTGAGAGTATAAACATGTGTAAGTATCCTTATACAGTTTATTTTTTGAAAACTAATTTTTGAAGAGAAATTTTATTCTTAATTTATAAATAAATGAGTATCATATATTTTTATATTTTATTATTAAAACAAGATTCCCAAAACTAACATAGTGGAAGAAAATAACTTCGTCTTTCATTTCATTTGTTTCAATATTATTAAATATTAAAATAAAAAAATTATTTTATTTATTTAATATTGAATATAAAAAATTTTAAAAAATAACTTTCTTTTATTTTAAAAAGGAATATATTTTATTCTATTATTATACCTTTATATATATATATATTTTTAAATTATTAACATAAATATTATATCACTTCTTCATTAATATATATGTAAAATAAAACTTTTTTAATAGAAAGTATTTTTTGAAAAAACAAATAAAATCTTAAAAAAAGAAAAAATTATGAATATTAATTATTTTTTACCATCTTAATAGTTTATAACTTTATTTCTATGAAAAATATTTTTCACCAAAATGAATATAGCATAATAGGCCAGAATTATGAGCTTCATTTATTTTAGTGAAAAATATCTTCTATAACAAATATAATTATAAATTATTAAGATAATAGAAAATGGTTGATTTATTCAATATTATATATAATGAATTCCGTGAAAGATAATTTTCTTTTTTTAAAACAAAAGCTATTTTCTTTCACTATTATGAATTTAAATATTACTTTTTTAGTAATAATGTACGGGGATAATATATTATTTTTTTATCCATACAAGAATATCTAATAATTTTCTATAAAAAATGCCTTCGAAAAAAAAAGGAAGAGTATGATTTGCCTGTAAAGTCTTTACAGAGAGAGTTACACTGAGTTAAGCTGATGCACGAATTTACTCTTTCATTTGGAAAAGGGGGGCGGGGTTGGACTACACCTAATAATAAAGGTCTGTTTCATGTCTTTCTTATCTTTTGAGATGGTACTTCTAGAGTGAGGTCAACTGTCGAAAAATTTGGGAAAAAAAACATCCGTTGTCCTCCATAGAATTACTATTGGTTTTTTGGTTGACCAGCGATTGTGCATTTGACCCAACTAAAAAAAAGCAACTTTCTTACACAAAAGTGGGTCTTGTATGGAATTACGAGTCTCGTCTGCAAGAGCACGATGTGTCTATCTTTCCTAGGGTACTACCCATAAAGTATGCAGGAACCCCTCTTCAACTAGAAGAATTATGTTTGCTTCTGTTGTCTGGAGAAGTTAGTAGTACTGGGTAGTAATATGTGATGCTCCATTGTGAACATGGCAGGTGCCCAGAATGTGATGGAGCAGGATTTGTTCGGAAGGCAGGGGTAACCTTAAGAGCAAATGCAGCAAGAAAGGACCAAGCCCAGATTGTTTGTGCCCGCTGCAATGGTCTCGGCAAGCTCAACCAAATTGACAAATAGATGTTTCAGATACTCTTGTATATACAGTGTGCATGTACTTTGAATTAACAGCAAGGGAGAACAAGGAAACATGTTCTATTAATTTTGTGCAGTTAAATGGAACTGGAGAGAGAAGAGGATCCAAGTTCTTGAACCGATAAGAGAGTGAACATTTGGTAAAGTTCAGAGTGGATAATTGGCCTTGATTTGATTGTGTATGTTGTCTCTGTTTTTAAAAATGAATATATATATATATATATATATATATAGAGAGAGAGAGAGAGAGAGAGAAGATTAAAAAAATTAATATTATTAGTTAGTAAAAAAAGGAGAGGAGAGAAGATTAGAAAAAAAATTAAGAGTACTTTTTATGTGAAATTCAGTTTTTTTTTTTAATTTTACATTTGTGAAATATTTTGTATTAATTTTATTATTATGAAATACTGATTTGTTCTATTTTATTTTTAGAGGAATGGAATTGAACTAATTAATATTTCTATGATTACTACTAGAAGGACAAAATTAAACAAATTTATATATTATAAAAATAAAATTAATATAAAATATTTTTTCAAAATAATATTAAAAAAATTGGATTTCACATGGAAAATAAAATTTACTCAAGAACTAGTGCTGTTAGTTGGTGCATATCTATGTGGTCCACAACATGCATACAAGACTTTCTCTATTTGATTGCCTCAAGTTTCTTCTCTGCTTAATCTCGGAAAACTATACTACCATTCATTCTCTTTTTAAATAACAGCTTTCTCTTTGGAAGTTGCCGTATTATCTATTTGTGGAATGTGGGAATTGGGAACACTAGATGCACACGCTATAAAAGAACAAAAAGGAAAGAACGGAGAGATGAGAGGAGATTCATTGGTCGCTCACAAGGAGTACTTAATCTCTCAGTCTTTGCATTTTGCTTTACTCCTAGTATTTCAAATTATTATCTATGCTCTAGAATAGGTTAATTCAGTGTGTATACTTCAAATTGAATTTCTAGTTTATTCCTTTGCTGCTCTGGTTCTAATTGGTATATTAGAGAGCAAAAGTACTTAAGCTTTGGATTTTTTTTAATTATAAATAAAAATGTCTTGTTATTCTTTCAATATTATATATGTAAATAATATTTTTTAATAAAAAATTACCTTTGAACAAAACAAAAGAAGTTTTAATGTAAGTATCTTTTGTTTCATTCCATCTGAATCTATTTCATTCCATCTGAATCTATAGTTAAACAAGCATTGTTGATTTGTTGGCAACTTGCTAAAGGGAAGGAGGGAGGGAGGGAGAGAGAGAGAGAGAGAGAGAGAGAGAGAGAGAGAGAGAGAGAGAGAGAGAGAGAGAGAGAGAGAGAGAGAGAGGAAATATGTTGTAAGTTTAAGAAAATTATATGAGTATGAAATTTTTCAAAGGGGAGTAAAAAAATTAAAAAAATAGAGAGATTATAGTGCACTACCAAAAAATAGTGATGCACCAATATTTCATTGAATCAATAGCTGATATTTTGCCGTACTGCAAGTTTGCTAGTTTAAAAGAAAGGCTATTCACAAGCTTGTGTATTTTTATATGGATCCATCAATGGCATTATATTTAGAAGTAATACGATTGGCAAACCATTGTTGATGCCAGAATCATGGCTTTTCCCACCGCCATCGATCAATTGGGGTTAATTCCAGGTCTAATTATGATCGTTCTATATGCCATATGCACATAATCATCAATTGATATGCTATTGCGGTTCACCTGATCCTTTGAGTCTTCATCATATTCGGATTGTTAGAAATAACTAATTTAGAAAAAATATTAAGAAATGTGTCATGTACTTTTTGCTCAAGAAAAGAAAAAAGTTAGTCAAAATATATTGTAGAAGAAAAGAATTGTGTATTAGGTTTGGTTAACTTGAAAAATATGAAATATAATATTTTAAGTTATAGTTAGTATTGGATATCTATAAATAGATATTCTTCAGCCTTTTGTAAATAGAGCTATTAAAGAAGAGAAAAAAATCTCCAAGTGTAGCAACACTTAGTAAAAAAATGCAATGTTATAGTAGTTTATTTGTGAAATTTTCTGCTATTTGCTTCTCTACGTTTTGGCTTTGTTTCCTTATATTTCTTTTGGTTTTCCAACATGGTATTAAAGCTTAAAGAAAAAGAGAAAAAAATCAGCACATCTTCCTCTTCATAAAAACCTTGAAAAATAATATTTGTTCATGGCTTCAAATAACTACTCTGCTCCATTTCCTCCTATTTCCATGAAAGTTTATTTAAAGGCTTGTGATATGTGGGAAGTAGTTGAAACTAAAAGAGATAACATACGAAGATGAAGAAGAAGCAGCAATAATAGCAACACAAGAAAAAGGAAGAGAAAGATATGATATTGTAAAATCAAAAGAAAAATATAGAGAGCAGAAAGGATGTATAGAAGAAGAAGAAGATGATGATGATGACAACATTCTAGCTGAAACTCCAATGGTCTAGCAACAAAAAACCATGACAAGTAAGACAAATACCTCTCCAAAATAGAAGACATGAAGAAGCAATTTCTTGCTTGTAGTTGGAAGAAAATTTGCAAATGATGCCAAATAAACAGTCCAAGGATTTGTTCCTAAGACAATCCAAGGCTATATGTTTTTTCTAAATTAAAGGAGAGTGTTAAAAATAGCTAATTTAGAAAAAATATTAAAAAATATGTCATGTAGTTTCTGCTAAAGAAAAGAAAAGAGTTGGTTAAAGTGTGTTGTAGAAAAATAATTTGTGTTAGGTTTGGTTAACTTGAAAAATATGAAATGTAATATTTTAAGTTGTAGTTAGTATTATATGTTTATAAATAGACATTCTTCAGGCTTTTGTAAATGGAGCTTTTAAAAAAGAGAGAAAACTCCCTAAGTGCAACAATATTTAGTAAAAAAATGTGATGTTATAATGTTTTATGTGTGAAACTTTTTAAAATTTGCTTTTCTATGTTCTGGCTCTATTTTCCTATATTTCTTCTGGTTTTCCAACATAGGTGTTGTGGTTGATGCATTCGAAGGCATTGGTCAGATCCTTTTGCAAGTTTCCATTGTCATCAACAGCATGGGAATGCTTGATATTTACATGATCATTATTAAAGATATGCTACTGGGGACGTGGTTGAAAGGGGTGCACCATTCAAGGTGATGGAAGAATGGTTCGGTCAACAATAGTGGTCAACATGTTTTGTTTTATTGTTACTTACAATTCTTCCAGTCTTTGTGCCTTTAATGTCATTCAAACGTGTGGATTCATTAAGATACACGTCAGCATTGTTAGTTGGCTTAGGTATTCTTTTTATGGTAATAACAACTGGTGTAGCAATCATCAAGTTTATGAGTGGAGACATTTGGATGCCATACTTAATGCCTAAGTTCATCGACTAGAAATCATTTTGGAAGCTTTTCATAACAATCTTGATCTTAGTCATTGCCTACATCTACCATTATATAATATTCACCTTATCAAGAATGAACTAAAAGACCTTACTCATATGAAATCAATTGTCCGGACTAGGGCTGTCCAAATTTCATTCAACTGACTCAAACCGACTGATTTGACAGTCAAATGGGTGATTGGGGCCGATTGAAAAATATATAATAAATTATAACGGTTAAAATAAATTTTAAAATTTGATTTTTAATGGATTAATCGGATTTAAAATTTTAATTCATTATAAATCACTTCCGACCGTTCAAATTACAAAGATAAAGAAAAGTTGGGTCTATGAAGGCAAAAGGCAAAGAATCGTCTGAGGCATCACGTGAGGCAAAGCAGAAAAATATCTTTGACTCTGACAAAGAAAGGACTTCACATGCTCTGCTCAGATTCAAACCCATCTGAAGTTCGCAGTTCGAATGCAAATAGCAGATGGTGGCTTACCCACTCCCACCCTTCTCAATCTCTTGTCCTATCAGTACGGTACCCACCCTCAAATGGCTATCTTCAGCTTGGCCATTCATATCCCCCACTCCCACCCATCTGAACATATTTCTCTCTTCGATCTTCTCCTATTTCTTAAACTTTGTAAACTCCTCAAAAAATTAGGAACTTTATTCGTGTTTCCATCGTCAGCTGCTTCGAGCTTTAAGGAGGTGTGAACTACGATAAAGCTAACGTAAATAATATTCCTTTTCAATTTTATATTTCACTTGTAAATTTTTAATTTTCTTAACATTTATGCAATGATTTGTTGTTGTTCTGTGTGTGATTTTGAGTGAAGGAAATGATTAACCGAAACAACCCACCCGAACATTTAAATAAAGCAAATAATCAGTTTATGTTGATTATAGAAATCAAATTAGCTTGTATCGGGTTCCTTAAAATTTCATCCATTTGCTCACCAACCAATTAGAATTAGGCCTCAAATTAACAAAAACCGACCAATGGACAGGCCTAGTCCGGACATCATTGTTGTTATGCTCATCTATGTACATAGCAATCGGCATTTTCGAACTCCTTTTATTTGGTGATAAAACACTGGGTGGTATACTTACCAACTTCGATGGTGATCTTGGAATTCCTTATAGTTTGTTGCTCGATGATGTGGTTAGGTTGAACTATTAAATTCACTTAGTGCTTGTTTTTCCTATCATGTTTTACTTCCTTCATCGTAACCTAGATGGACTTCTATTTCTTTATGCGATTCCTATTGTCTTTGATAACTTGAGATTTTATTCAATAACAATACTTCTTATGAGTTTAATTTTTGTTGGAGCCAATTTTGTTCCTAATATCTAGGATGCTTTCCAGTTCACAAGTGCCACAACTTTCGTTTCCGTTGGTTTCATTTTTCTAGTTACCATTGCTCTTAGAGATACCCAAGGAGTTGCAACAAAGAAAGACAAGCTACTATCATGGTTAATGATAGTTTTGGCTATCTTATCTAGTACTGTTGCCATCTTAAGTGATTTGTATGACATCTTTATTAGTGAAGAAGCCATAGCTTAAACCGGACATCATCTTTAAAAATTGCTCTTATACAATTCAAATACAGGCTCTTATGATCAAGTGAAACCTTAGCCTCAACTAATGGTTGTTGTCGTCTTGTATATAACAATAAGTGTTGTTTGTTGTTAGAGAGAAACAGAGTATATTTTTTTATTAACCTTTTTATATGCACTAAATTATCTCATACTTGCTCTTTTACATCTAAAAGCTTCAGATGCCTTAAGAGCCATATTAGATGCCTCTGATGTAGTAAAATCCTCATCCTTTATTAACTTATGTATTCTTTATGCATCTTGCATAAATCCATGATGATTCTTTCAAACTCATCTACTCTTAATTCCTCTTTCCATGCCTTTAAAACACATAGGGATTGAAGGGTTTTTTTTGCAACTCCAACCCTTGCATACATATCACTCAAATTTGCTTGAAGCTTAAAAGAAAGAGCTTCACTCTAACAAGCAATTAACAAATTCTTCAATTAGCAACATATTAATATTAATATACAATTAAAAATCTAGTCGGCTAAATCAAATGTATATTGTATAGTTCAAAAATGGTTTGTTCTTTAACTTTTGTCAATATTTTATGCAATTGTTCATTTGCATCCCTATTTTCCTATTCAAATTGTTTGTAGTTGCACATTAACTTAAAATTTGGTCGCAATATTACTTTCTTTATCATCCATCTAGTTCCTTATATCTTATTCCATACAATTTTTTTTATTCCATGATAAAACACCACAATTGCATTACCATTCAAATCCATGTACTTCTTATCCCATATTGACCTTGTCATTAGCTTTGTTGATAAAGGCCTTCAAGATAATCACTAATTCTACTTTTCAATTCTTTACTCTTAATTCTTCATATGGAGCTACACTTTAGGCTTGAGGAAACCTAATTCCATGTTTATAATTTACCAATTTATTGGGGGTCATTGCATAATGATTATACTTCAAGTTATCTTCTCCTACATCTAACAACTTCATAAATCTTAGCTATTCATTTTCTGTTGCACTAGTGTATTACTTTTTTATTTTTTTAGTGGTGCACCATAGTCTTATCCAAAAAAAAAACTTTGGACTTAAGAGTCCTGTTCTTTTGTAAATGTGAAAGCATGATGTAGAAATTTTGCCTAAGTGAAGTAAATTAAAATAATAGATATAAATATATTTATATTATCAATATTTTATATAAGAAAAATTTTATGATATACTATTGATTAAGTGGTATACCAGTACATTATTAGATTTGATTGTTGATATGTCATAAAAAATATTTAAATTTTGACTTTTTAAAAAAGTAAATTTAATGTATGATCAAATTTGGTAATATACCAATATACCATTAACTAAATGATATATCATAACTTTTCCCAATTTATAAGGAATATATTCTATGGACCTTGATCAAAGCTTAGCCCAATTGCCCCATGCATTAACTTGTAAAGTTTGTTGAAAGTTTCCCCAATGTTGAAAGTTTTCATGGATGTGTTTTTAAAATTAAACCCACTTTTTAACATAGGTAATATGGGTTGGCCTATCACGGACCAGGTCCGCGATAAACCGACCTATATCTATGGAGTCTTTATCCTTTTAGTTAAAGTCTCTGGACCAGCTCGTACCTGTTATAGGTTTTAGCGGGTTTGTACCCTTTAAATTGAACTTATTTTTTAATGCAGTTAATAAAGAACTAATCCATTCCAAATCAGTTTTTATCTGCATGGACTAACCCATTTTATAGCCTTAAACGTGCTCTAAGAAATAATATGACAATAAATAGAAAGGAGAATAGACTACACAGTTATTTGGTGACAAATTTTGGCATTAATATTCCTTAATTATTATAAAAAATGGACCAAGAATTATATTGTTGGTGTGTGTATCCTAGGAGTTAATCATAAGATGATTGTAATAACGCACAATGTATTACATTTTATTTTAAATAATACCATTATTATATTTTATTTTATTTTAATATTTGTATAATTTATAACTTAAATATAATAATTATCCTTGAAATAACTTTATTATTTCTAAAATTTTCATAGTCGAATATTATTGCAAAAGGAATAATAATAATATATTAAGACTATTATGTATGGTGACTAATGATTATGAATCATGAATATATGATATCAAGTCAATATATGGGTATATTATTAGTAAACAAATGTACTGGATTGACTCACTATGAGAATATTGTATGGATTGTCATATATTATTAGCTATTCTTATATGATCACAATGCATGTAGTTCTTTGACCTGAAGTCACTACAATTCCTTACATGAGGGATCACATACTTTAATACCGTCCTGTGTCACTTTTAATTAGGATGATATGTAGGATATTAATTGAGTATGCCACGAATCATGCAGAGGGATGTGAGTGATGTAGATGAGATTTTGTTACTCCTGTATAAAGGAAAGATATTCTAGAGCCCCTTGATTGAGTGAGACTTAGAAATGTATAGTCATGCTGAACTGAATCAATATGTGATATTGATTATTTATTTAAGTTAGTTTATTCAATATCAAAAAATATAAATTAAACATTAACAAGGATAATATATTACATGCCTGAAGTTCAATTTAGATATCATTACAAAGGGACTGTGATGCAAAATGTTGATCACACATTAGATGGATGTTAAATCAAATATATTCCTACTACTTGGGTGGTAGTGATATGGTTCAATGATGGATCATTGTCAACATAGTAGAAACCTATAGGGTCACACAAAAAGATTAAGAATGAGACAGTAATTAATTAGTTTTTAGTTAGACTAAAAAATTTATTAATTGAGCTTGTTATTTTATATATATATTATCAAAGTAATAATATATATATTATTATTCACGTAATATATATTTTATATTATATTATGTGATATTTCTAATATTAAAGTAATATCAGATAATTATATAATTTGATATTAAATAATTATATTATAAGATAATATTATTATCTAATAATATTTAGTTATTAATATTAAAGTAATATTAGATAACTAATAGATAAGTTATATCTCTCCTCACTCTCAACATATTAAGGATAAAGGATTAGTGGTTAAGTAAGATTAAAATTGGATGCGATTTTCTTAATAGGACTAGGAAAAGGCGTGCATTTAGCTTTATAAAAGGAGCTTGAAGGCGTGATTGATATAGGTAGAAAACAAAATAAATTGTCACCTATAAAACCGCATAAAACCCTACTAAAATTGCACAAGACTCTTCTCCTATGTGTGAGAGATGAATCCTAGCAGATTTGTGGAGGTTAAGAAATTCTCATTCATTCCGTGTGGATATTGTAGAGACACCATCATCTGATTGTGCTTGGGATTCGAATCTGAACTTTGAAAGGTAATAATTCTTGATTTATGTCTTTGCACATTGATCCCTAGGAAGGTTTCACATGACATAATTTTGAAAAATTGCTTTTCCACTATACTACATGATGTTTGTGAAACCTAACATATATTTGTCAATTTGAATATACAAGTATTGGCATTGGCTCATAGTTGTTAAATTTTGTTTTTCTTTTCAATCAACTATTCATCCTTCCCATTATAATCATTTTCTTCAACTCTTTTGAGATATTACTCCATTCAACTTTAAAAATTAGATAATTATTTCTTTAGATTTTGTAAAATTTGAAATTAATATTTAGTCATTATCCACTTAATTAACTATTCTATCAAATCATATTTTTTCTTTATGAGTAAATATAATATTTACTCTCTCATTTATTAAGGTAATGACTCTTATGTCCTTCAAATTCATAACTAATACTCTTAATTCCTTATTTTTATCTTTGTTATAATTATTCATACTTCCATTCATTTATAACGTTAAAATGAATGAAAAATATTGAAGTTCATTGTTAAATCTTACTTTAATAATATCAAATATATGCTTGATTTTTTGCTATATTCTTTCTTTTCACTATTTATTTTAGTTTTATATATGAAGGTAGGGATGAGTAATTAAAATAAACGTAAAAATTAAAAACTAATAGTGTTAGTTATGAAATTTGAAGGATATAATAATCATTATCTTAATAAATGAGAAACTAAATTTTGTATTTAATCTTTTTTTTCATAAAGTTTTTGGCTTTTTAGTTATTTTTTCATTTATATATAAAGAATTTTAATTAAATGATTATATATGAATTTGGAAATTATAATCCAAAAAATAATAAATAAACCAATATTTTATAATATTTTGATTCTTGTTTAAAAATTTCATAAAAAATCACATCATTTGATAAAATGATTAATTAAGTTGAAGATAAGTATTATAATTTCCAAGTTTTGTAAAATTTAAAAAAATAATTTCCAAATTTCTAAAGTTGAAGAAGATAAAATCCGATCACTTTAAAATGGAAAAGAGTAATTTGCATTTTCCCTTGTTCTTGCAATATGAAACATAGTTAGGACTACAATTCAGGTTGTCATTTTCCTTTCCCATTCATTTTCTCTAGTTTTGTCGGTCACCTTTTGAAAGCCTATGAAAAAATGTATGCAGGATGTTGAATGAACAACTATTTTTTCCCTCTAAAAACTTGAACAGGTGATGAGATATAAATGAGTAAATCCCATGACTTTAATATATCTACCAGTGTTGGTTGTTTAGTTAAGAAAGATCGTTTTCTTTTTTTTTTCACGCAATATAACACACATAATTACATCTGAGTCACGTCTCCCTTTGATCATTTCAGCACTTAACCGTTTTTTAACTAAAAAACCAACCTAATTAATTACTCAACTAACCAATTACAATAACTAACGAGTTACATTTTGGATTATTCTCTATATAATATGTGAATCTTGTTTGCCTTTTATGGCTCACTAAATTAGATTCTAAATTTCAATTGCAATTATATTATGATTGGCAAAATTATAGATGGATAAAAGAAAATGAAATTATTGTGTAATGAAATTCTAAAAAATTGTGACCATGAAAGAATATGCATGCTTACAACATTGCAGTTGTACATGGCAATACATAACGTTGCTGAGATGATTGTCTTCTTGCTGCTATATATGTTTCTGTCTGACTAATCCAATATATAACAAGAGACCTGTCTGTAAACACTAGAAAGAAGCAACGTCTACGGAGAATTCAAAGTCGTTGATTTGCTAAGCAATTGATAAGTCATCTGCTTTCTATATTCTATGCCGGCAGGTTATTGGTGTTTAAGATTATTGCTTGTGTGAACTTGTTTAGTTCCACAGTTGAACTGTGAAACCTATGGCTATAATGTAAGACATTTGAGAACATATAGCACACAATTCGAATACAATCTGACAAAAGGAAGCAGTAGCAACTGAAGCTAGCCGCAACATTGTTGACAAATGAGGCTTTCTTGGGGATCCTCCCAATAGTTTCTATTTATACATGTAATGGTGTATCGAAATGGGCTGAAAAATATAGCAAGATTCAAAATCGGGCGTCTGATTTTGAGCCTTTCATTTCTTTTGAGCTGCGTACTTATTTTCATTACTTCATGTGTGTGTGTGTGTGTGTGTGTGTGTGTGGCAAGATTCAAAATCGGGCATCTGATTTTGAGCCTTTCATTTCTTTTGAGCTGCGTACTTATTTTCATTACTTCATGTGTGTGTGTGGCAAGTTCTACCACCTTATTTTTATATAATTACTTTGGTTAGTCTTTTCTGTCCAGATGGAAAATTTTAAAGGCCTCCAGCAGTGGCACCTGCGTTCGTCCTCAACATAGAAAGTTATGACACCTAGTCATCTAAATGAAAGTCCTATTTTGGGTCCTTTTGAGTTCATTGGATGTGTGGGACCTAATGGAAAAAGGTTTGCGATAGAAGAAGCAAAGTTAGACAAGGAGCAAATGGAGGAGCTACAATAACTAAGAAACAAACTCAGTTCGAAGATGAATCTCCTTCACTTTCTCCAATATTCTGCATGCTTTTCAAGCAGGTTCCCTGCTTTTGTGTTTTTTTTTTTTTTTTGGTCCCATGTTTCTCTAATTTAATGTTTGTGTTCACTGGATAGGTGGGATTTGGTGGAACAAGGCTTTGAAAAGAAAACCCAGGTCAAGATGCATCGTCCGACAAAGCAAAATGAAGAGTTTTGAGAATTAAGAAAAATGGAGGCACTCTACACGATTTATCAAGAAGTAGATGAATGCGATTTTGAGACAGTTGCTCTACCAAAAACATCCAAAGAAGCAGGTTCCTGCTTGAAATGGCATTTGAAAGAGAAGCGAAAGTTTAGGCAGTCCCGTGTCTAAATGGCCAAAACCAATTTGCTTGCTCCACTTTCATGGTAAGAGCACAGAATAACATTGTGGACTTAATATGAAACTTAAGTCTGAATGACCAAAATATGCTAATATTCCCATTCAACCAGGCCATTGACATTCCCATGGCACGTCTGGATGTAGACTATGGTATGGAACCCCTGAAATCTATCTTTCACATTCATAGGGACTTGAAATACTTAATTATTACACGTCCTTATAATTGAGGCACACGACGGCATTACTAAATAGTTTACTAAGTACCTGTGCATTTTGAGTTTCGCATTCATGTAGGATCTGATAACAAAGCTTCTTATTCACATGAGTGAAAGGCACAGTGTCTCAACTGGAGCAAGTAGTGATGTACGAAAGAGTTCATTAGAAAGGTACAACTGGAGCTGACTAAAAGTACTGATGATATTTGATGACAGCAAAGCCAGCAAAGTCAATATATTACAAAGATATGCTATATACCTAATGACCCAATCTGCTCAAATCCAGATACAACAAAAAGCCAAAAGAGGCTCCCTCCAAACTGTGTTCAGTGCGGAAATTCTTCATTGGATCATCACGATGTATTTTCTTCATCATGTATGCCTCCATATCTTCAGCAGTGACCTGCATCAGATAGATAATAATATGGTTGAAGATTCTGCAACATGCACCTTGGATAAGTAGTCAACAAGTGCGTGAATTCATACCTCATCATTGCATCAAACATTATATGTGCTTTCTCTCATCTTCCCTCTTCCTTTGATCCTCCTGCAACAAGGCGGCGAACTTAACAATTAGGACAACAAACGCACATCTAAACATGCTCAAAAAATTAACTTAAAAGGAATAGCTGACATTTTGAATTGTACCCAAGGTGAAGATATATATCAAAGGCTAGGCCAAAATTTACCTTTTTTGAGTGCTTCATCAAGCAATTTTTCAGCCTTAATAACATTATCTCGAACTCCTTGGATATTGATAGGAACAAATCTGTTCAGGTTCAAGGACGAGAATAGAACCCCTTCAGTTCTAATATCTTGATTGAAGTTCCTGAACTTTCCCACCAGTGCCTTCCACTGTCCTAGCGGGTTGAACTGTCCCCATGTCCCAAGGTAAAATCCAAGAGAAAATTGCCCAGTTGCTGGGGATGAGAAAATCACTTGAACTATATTGTTGAACTGCAATCATGATAGAACCAAAAGCAATTTCACCATAATGAACATTTTACAAAACAACCAAACATAGAAAAGGCAAGCCCTCAGTTTTATTTTTACATACAGCTGCAAAGCCAGTGTGAACTGGGCCATTTCTGGATGGCAAAAGATATTCATTGAAGCATTCCGGAACTGAAAGACCTATGAAGATAAAAAATTCAAGAATGAACACTGAACTATACAGTTGTTTAGATTGCACAATTAGACGAAACCAAGGCCGCTGACGCTGCTAATATCAGAGGAAAAGAACATAAATACAAGGTTTTTGACCATCTAATTAGTTTTGAGGATCATATTACACAGTGTGTGTCAAAATACCGATTTGGATGGTAGATTTATCAATTATTTCCACTAGTTGACATCAAAATTGTAAATTCGGAAGATAAGTCAGACCTAGATCCATACCCACATAGGCAAACAGAACACAATATGAAGCAGCTACAATTGGAAATCGTATTGAAGCAAACTATCCCCCAGTTTCCCTGTCACAGAAATACAGACAGACCAAAATGTTGTAGTGTAAATCATGGCTTCATTCACCAATCAGGACAATCAAGGCTCTGTTTGTTTTGACAAAAAACATATTCTGCAGGAATGTTGTCATTTACTTGTGTTTATTAATCACTCACAAGATATATAAATGGCATGAAAGTCCTTTAGTTATATGCAAGCAAATAATATTTTCTGACAGAATATGTCTTCTTACAAGACAAAACCAACAGAGCGTCAGAGCCTAAGTATTCAGCTGCTTGCAGAAGGGATATCACACACACCTAACAGGGAGAAGAAAAGCATAAAAACTGCAGATGTTTGAACAAGTCTCCAGCTTCCAATATGTTAAACCCAAAATACCTGCATTTTCACTAAAGGAAATAAAAGAAGGTACTATTATATGATGCCTGAGCAGCAAGACAAATTTTTCACCCAAGTCACTGGCAATTTTGAAGTTTGTGACAGTATGTTGACTACAAGGTCTCTCTGTTTTTCTCGTTCTTATGTTCTCATTTTTCACTGCCTTTCCCCATATCCATCCCATAAAAAAAATAATAAAAAACCTGTAGGGACTAGAAGTGTGTATTGAGTCAATAAGATATAGGCTATCACAACCTCAAGACGCGCTAGGCAATCATAAAATGCCATGTAGCCTACAAAATATTTTAGTACACTAATGCATGATCAGAAATCTGGTGACATCTACTAGAAGTTGAACATCAAGCATAAAAAAGCTAACGATATAATTAGTAGATCATAGGTATACTATCATAAGATTTAGATTAGCAAAAATACTCATGTAAATGAATCCTGGACAGAAGCTACACAGATAACTACTGAAGTAATAAATTATTTACACTGATGCAATGGAGGCACTTCCTATGCAAAAATAAAAACTATCTCGAAGAGTCCTTGCATCCTGGAAAATTGTCAAAATTGAACAAATAAGTGTAGTCTATAGGACACAATACAGATGCATATGTAATGTTTCAGAATCACATGGTACCGGCCAGCCAACACCATGGCTCAAGAATGAAGGGGGAATCGGGTTGCACTCCCAAATCTTGATGCTGCAATGATTGTCCCAGTTGATTACTCCCTAGAAATAAAAAAGGATAAAATGCATATCAAAGGAATCCTATACTTTCTAATTAGGAAAAAAAAATGGAGATAATAAGAAAATATGAAAGCTCTATTTGTTTTCTGGAAGATATTTTTCGTAGGAAAATCTCATTTATTTGTATTTTGTATATAAATGAAAGAGTACCTTTGCATCTATAGCTTGTATCTAAAACAGATGGTACCTAGAGCCATGGTACTAGAAGAAAATAGCTTACTTTTTGAAAAAGAGAAAGTTATCTTTCACCAAACTCCTTATGTTTTACATTGAACATAGACCATTTTCTCTCATCGTGATATTTTATAACTATGTTTCTATGGAAAATGTTTTCTGCCAAAACAAACAGACCTTAGATCAACTAAGGATAGAAGGACTTGGCATTCAAATGTCCAAATACCTAGTACACAATGTCATATTGATCATACTAGACAGCATTTTGAGCAAGAAATCAACACAATTGGCATTTCCATGCTATTCTCAGTGCAATTAAATTAATTACAATAGCCATGTCCATATAAGAATGTCAACAAATCAAGACAGTTAAAAGCAAACCTTTATAATTGCCACTAAAGAAGTGGCAATTATTGTAAAAGCATCACCAATGTTGAAAGAACAAATGAAGTCAAATGTAACTGCAGAAAGAGGCTTCAAATCATCAACATTATTACATCGATCAGGTAGCTAAATTCAAACTCCTTGCTTGTACAGTCTTATCTGTAGCTCTTATTCAGGCAATGTATACTTTAAGTAAGGAGCAGGACAAATTATAAGTTATAGCCCCCTTTTATTTCTTGTCTAGTGTATGTACTCTTTACTCATCAGTCAAAATTTTTGGAGAAAAAGATATAACTTTCTGAAGAAGTTACAACTCAAATAAAATTTTAAGAGAATTCACAAGACAACATCAGTGATAGTTGAAATTAGCTTGATATATTTATAAACATCAGCAAAAATACAAACTTAGAGCATTTACTACTAAATCCAAGTTTTTAGAGAGAGAATAACCCACTAAAGAATGGGAAAAAAAAAAATTTTCCATTCAATACCAAAATTTTTTTAAATTTAGCTCTGAATAAGAAACACGAACATAAACATAAACCAGGCATTAAGAAGTTTTATCATTCCTAAAATTCCTCACTAAGTGCTGAGCACTCTAAGGAATTCTTGAGCAATTAAAGCAAGTGCACTTTTGGAACAATGTTTTTACCACGTGCCTTGCCTCATATCTTGAACTATAAGTGGAAGACAATAAGTTACATACCAATTAAGCAGCCATAGAAATATATTTCACTCAAACTGCTGGCTCTATTCTGCATCTTTGTTCTTGTGGGAAATGGATGGAAGATGAACTTCCTCAATTCCATTGCCAGTAACAAGTAGTTCTTGCTCAAGTTGGTTGTCTTGAGGAGATCCTCCAACTTCAATTCCTTCAAGAACATTCACCTGGGGATCTTCTTGGTTCGAGCAAAATGAAGAAGAGCTAAAGACATTATTTGCTTGGGCCATTTGAACAATGTCAAGCAAACCTGAAGAACTTGATGAAGCGTATAAACCAGAATTGGCCCCTATGTCAAAAGGATTCATATGGAGATGTCCATGGTTAAACCAAAATGAAGAAGAGATGGAGACATTATTTGCTTGGGCCATTTGAACTATGTCAGGTAAACCTGAAGAACTTGATGAAGCATACAGACCAGAATTAGACCCTATATCAAAAGCATTCATTAGGGGATGTCCTTGGTTCAACCAAAATGAAGAAGCGCCAAGGGCATTATTTAGTTGGGCCATTTGAACAATGTCAAGCAAGCTAGAAGAACTTGATGAAGGGCATAGGCCAGAATTAACACCGATATCAAAAGGATTCATCTGGGGATGTCCTTGGTTCAACCATAGTGACGAGGTAGGGTCTCACTGGTCCGTATCAAGTGAGTTGCCACCTGTAGCCATTTCATTAAAATCGGGACAAATTCCAGTTGGGCTGAACTGCGTACTGCTGTTGTCAAACTCACTGAACCTGTCACATATTTTGACAAGGAATACAAAATGAAATACTTTGATTAGTGGTCTTTCTGGGATTAACAGAAATTTTGGAGGGAAATGAAAGATTGACTTCTCTTCCCCTTCATTTTCCTCCATTCAATGGCATAGCTAGAAAACTAATTTAATGGGGTCAGTTCATACTAATCATATGTTTTTTCCGAAAAACTCTATATGAGACTGATAGCAAAATAAATATTCTAGTTTTGCAATCTTAATGAATAGGACTAACAATAATCTTGAAAGCAAACACACTAACATTGTACAAGATCCTTTGTCTTCATATTCCCTTACATTATTCTTTCTATTAAGCCATTAATTTGTATTCATTTTATTGGATATCACCAATATAATTATCAATTTGATTTTTAAGAACTAGAAAGATCAATAGATAAAAAAATCATATGAATAAATTTACGAGAAACTTTTGCTTATTAAAAACACAATCCTATGAATTTAAACTTACGGTTATGCCCTAACTATTGGCTTTTCACTGTTTAAGAAATGTTCTTCATTTGTGAAAGAAACATTGAAATAGAAGCCTAGTTAAGGGGAAGAGGTTAAAGATACATATACCGATCAAGCAAGCAGGGAGAGTTCATTTGTATGGAGTCCAGCCATGCATTATGCACTGAAATATCAGTGGGAGGGGTTTGAGAGATAAATTCATTCATTGTGTCAGTTTGAATAAGTGGTTGCAGAGCAAATTCAGAGCATCCAACACCAATTCCACTTGTGCTTGCTCCTCCTAAAAGCCCACCAATATCCTGACATCTGCTGAATTTCTTTCTTTGGAATGGTTGATGGTCATCCATATCCCGACATCTCTTGCTTTTGTTACCAAACCCAAGCTCCAAGTTTAGTTCCACTGGAGTTGTGGCATAGTCCAACTCATTGAATCTGTCATCGTATCAACTAAAATGTTAGATGGTCGTTTTCCCTGCCTCCATCAATTTTTTAACTCTTCGACAATATCATTGGCATTTATACAAACTTTCAAGAAGAAAATAGACTAGCAGAAAAAAGAGGGGACAAATTAAGAACCAAATGCCTGATTTAGGCTAAAGTTCGATAAAAACTACAGGATTTGGGTGTAAAACTTAAATAAGGGATATATCTATGCATCATCTATCATTTAAAAAAAATTCATTAATTTCATGGGATATATATATATATATATATATACATATATATGTACATATATGTATATATATGTACATATATAACTTACTATTTATATTCAGAAACAGTAGATAATTTTTTGTTTCATGTCAAATTTTAAAGTTGTCAGCGGGTGCAGCTAGGAGACAAGCTATCAAAGATCAAAGTACGAAAGTTGAGCTTTATAAGGAATGCTATTAATTTACGAAGGTGTAAAAAGTTAACAGACAATACCGATTAAGCAGGCTTAAGGAGTTCGCTTCAGGCAAGTCCTGCCTTGCATTGAGTATAGAAATATCCTGGTCTCCATGAACAAATACAGAGCTTGTAAATGCAGTTGCATTTGGGCTAGATCCTAGCACATTAAACTGCAAATCCACTTGCTCATCAATATCATCAGTTCTATAGCCCAATTTGATCCCCTCTCTTAGTTCCAAATCATTTATGGAAATGTCATATTCTGAGGCATATATTGGCCACACTCCACACTCTTTAATTGCATCGTATACCCTATCATATTCCACCTCATCATCATTATCCGATTCATCCATTTCTTCTACTACATCAACATAGAATTTACAAGAAAGCTTTTTGGTTCTCTGTCCCTCGGCTTTCTGTCCTTCCATTTTATTAAATAATGTATCGCAATCCTCTCGATCATACCACATACAAACATGATCTGAAATCAATCCAATATCACATTTTTCTTGCATAGGCAAGGGAAAGTGGCCAATTGTGCGAAGCATAGACCAACTGTTTTCTGAGTAGCAAGCACATCCGCATCCTCTCAAGTATTTGCCTCGATGTGGAAGGAATTCATGAGAAAGAATGCAATAGAAAGCAAAACCCAAGAGATGGGAAAGTGGACGAATTTCAATACTTATCCAATTATTTGCTGCCTGATATCCCAACCAAATTGGAACTCTGTTCCCTGGGAAAAAGACATCATTGTCACTGAAATAAGTCCAAGTTTTATCATATTCAAGTGGCGCTCCAGCAGCTGCTTGCTTTATTCTGAAATAGGTAAGTTCCATAATAGAGGAGAGTGAATGTTCATCCAACTTAACACAATTTATCAAAAAGTAAGAAGATCGCTTGTACTGTACTGATTTCGGAGTCATTATGGTTTCCAAGGATGTGCAGTTAATGAAATCCACTGTTTCAATGGATGCTGGGAGTTCAGATATATACGGAAGCTTCTCGCAATCCCGTATGTAAAGATACCTCAGACAGGAAAGATATTTAATATTATCGGGGAATTGAGACAAGTTCAAACAATCTATCAGTGAAATATTTCTTAAAGACACTAAGCTTCCAAGTATAATATCTAAATTTAGGCTGTCAAGTTCTGTGCAACACTCAATTGTAAGTGATGAGAGAGATGTCATCTTGGATAAATCAAAGGAGACATTCTTGAGTGAGTCCCTTAGAGTCAAACGTTCAAGATTCTTACAAAGCCCAATAGATGAATGCATCATATCAACAGCTGTCCCCTTGATTCTCAAATCTCTTATATTCTCCGAGCTCAACGAAAATTCCCTTAGACTCGAGCAGTCCTCAAAATGGAGATGTTCAAGAGATTTCAAATGAACCTCACTTTGAAGGCTCTTGAGTTTTTTGCACCTATTTACATATAAAGCCTCAAGTGTGTGTGAAGATAAAATAGAGGGATGAATATGACGTAAATTTATGCAATCAGAGAGTTCCACCAATCTAAGACTTGATGCCTTCGAGAAGTCTGGAAGCCTTTTTAATTGTTTCGATCCACTAAGGTCCAAACTCTTTAAATTTTCAAGATCCTGTAACAGTGGTAAAAGAGAGGCCTTATATGCGTGTGCATATGTATGTTTGTGTGTGGATGTGTGCAAAAATATTTAAAATTTCAATCATAACAAAATTAAAAGATACACATGCAGCAACATACCTGCACTCCATTCCAAAGTTTTTTGACATTGCTATTTGGCATTTTAAGCTCCACAAGCTTCTCAGCACAGAAGTTTGATGGTACAGACGGTAAAGGAAATTTGTCCCAATGGAGGTATTTTAATTCATCAAAAAATAGTCGAATATTTTCAGGGACATGAATTTTATTAGATTCCTTAAAATTGCTGGAATAGAAATTGAGGAATCTTAGATTAGTCATCTTTTTGAAACTATTAGCACTCAACTGCAAATCTTTAATTTTTGACATATCTAAGATTATGCCCTCAATTTTAGGAGTTCCCTAAAAAATAAAATAAAATAGAAATAGTAAGAAAATTATATCATTTTGGCTCAATTTTCTACAATGGCTCATTTTTTTTGGGAAAAATAACAATATTTTACTTACCTTATTATATTTTAATACATCATACACTTCTTTAGGATCCCATAATCGACTCTGTCTTCCAGGTTCTCGATCAGATTCTTCTCGAATAATTTGCCAGCTCATTTCTTGTAGTAAGTCATGTATTTGCACAATATTTTGGTATGAAACAGTTATTAGAGCCCTATCTTGAAGGGTTTTCATTCCAATGGCTCCACCACCAAAGAAAAAAATGTCTAATAATCTTATTACCTCTTCTTTATCCTTTCCCTTAAAAAAGCATGCAATGTCTAGAAATATTTGTTGATCTACATCATTCAGTCCATCAAAACTCAGCTTTAACACCTTGTCAATATCTTTTTCAGGATACTTCTTGAGTCTCATCCATACACTCTCCCATTCTTTTCTTGTCTTGGAATGAAGAAATAAGCCTAAAATCTTTAGAGCTAATGGACAACCTTGTGTATAACAAACAAATTTTCCTACCATTTCTCCCTGATCCTTTTCAGGAAATTGTTCACTAAAAGCTTTTGATATGAAAAGCTCATGAGATTTTTGCACATCCAACCCTTTAACCTCATATATTTCATGTTTAGCTCTTAGAATTGTAAGCAAATGTTTATCTCTTGTAGTTATAATGACTCTACTTTTAGGTCCCAAAGAATTATATTCCTGTTCAAGATATTCTAATTGCTCAAAATTATTTACATCATCAAGTATGATGAAAACTTTCTTATTGTTGAGTCTCCTCATAGCATGTTTCATTCCTTCAGTTTTGTATAGGTTGATTGAGATAATGTCATCCTTCAATAGCTCACAGAGAAGATCAGCATGTAATTGATTTACCCCTCTTCTTTGTGATTCTTCTCTTACATTTTCAAGGAAGCAACAACCATCATATTGGGAAGAAAGTTTACCAAATACTGACTTGGCAAGTGTGGTTTTACCAATTCCGCCCATGCCCCAGATTCCAACTAGAGGAAATTCTTGCAACAATGCTTTAATATCTTCACAACGTTGATCAATTCCTACAAGGCCCAATTTACCTGGCTGGTAAACATAATCTAGTTTCTGTGAAACGTCTTTGACAATATTGTAAATGAGTTCTGATTCATTCCTATCATGAAAAATTAGGAGTAAGAATTAATGCTTCGTAAGTAAATTAACAATACTTTTTACTCATAGTTACAAATGCTTTATTTTGAAAACCTAAATAAACATAAAATCAATTAAAGCCTTTTATCTCTCTCACTTTAATTAGTTAATTCTGTTTAATCTCTTATAAATGAAATTCATTGTTGAAACTTAACAATAGCAAATTTATGAAAGTAAAAAACAGTTACCGATGATTTCGAGATTGAGAATCCCAGCCTGCTATATTGGCTGCTTCAGTCAGATCATCTTTCCATTTCCGCAACATAGCTTTGCCATTGTTAGAGTCTCCCTCATGTTTTGCTAATGCCTCCCCATAACTTCCAGTCTGTTTGCGTACATCAGACGGATCTATGTTGTAGAATATTGGTATAACAAAGTGTCCTTGGTTTCTACATTCGAGTATTTTGACGAGTTCTTTCAAGCACCATTTTGAAGAAGCATAGTTCTCAGAAAAGACAACCAATGATCCATAAGAATCTTGGATTGCCCGAAAAAGTGATGGTGAAATCTTATCTCCTTTGCTAAGCTCCCTATCTATGAAGGCTTTAATTGAAGATCTGCAGAGAGCGTCATAGAGATGACTGATGAAACCCTGACGAGTATCCTCCCCTCTAAAACTGATAAAAACATCGTATTTTTTTGCTGCAGCAGCAGAAGAATTCAAAGATGAAGAAGTCATGTATTTCTTGCTGGTCAACTAACAAGCGGAGTGGAGAGGGTAGTACAGTATTGGTGGTGATGTTGAAGCAAAATGCTTTTTATGCTAGTTTCCAAAAAAAAATTGAATTTTTACATATCAAATTCATTATCAACTGTAGAAGACACGGTTTCTTGGTTCTGTTGCCTCAACAATTATTGTCTTGCTTTTATTTTTTTAATATATTTGAGATAGAAGGACTTACACCTAATGGCAAAGAACGCGGTATTGCCTAAAAAAGAGAAAGTGCCTTTCATACTGCTTTAAAAAGTTTATTTTTCACGAACACATTGAATCAAGGGAGCATACATTGATAAAACGCTTTAGAAAGTGAGCAAAGTCTTTGGATTGTTAACTATGAGGCTCTGAGACATCGGGAACTTTTTTTTGTTAAAATGAATGAAACAATATTATGATTAATGAAAAGTTTCAATATAAATCTTTCAACGAAATCCGTTCCATTGAGGGCTGCAATTATTGAACATAAATATCCCAGCAGTAAAATTCTTAAAATTTGTATTTATATTCCTTACTTATTTAATGGGGCAGTGAAATTCTTACGATTTGTATATACTTTTTAACATTTGCACACATAAACACAGCTCGTGTTAAATACCAATAAACAATTAATTATGAATGCGAAGTCTTTGGATTGCTATAATTACTCAAAATTAATTTTTTTTAATTATTCATATCTTAAGTACGAATTCCGTTGTTATTGATTATAAAAGTTTGGACGTTGCAAATTTTTTATGAATTCAGTAGTATACATTGCTCTTAGAGCAAAGTAACTAAAATTATTTTTAAAATTTTTATTAAAGAATTATGATTGCAAGTTGTGAAAGTGGATTAAGATTTCCAATATGCCTATGCAGCGTTATCGTTAACGATGAAAAAGGGGCTGCCTAACTAACTTTTGAAAAAAGTGAATGGGCATGGGAATGTGAAAGTAGATTTATCCTTCAGTCACAAAGGAGTTAAAGCCGTGTTTGGTATAAGCATTGCTATATTTAAGAATAAAGTACATTAATTTTTTTATATTTAATCTAATTATATTCGATATATATCATTTTTTTTAAATTATATATATTCACTCTTAGCATACATCCATCATGTGAAATGCAACAATGTCAAACTTTTAAATTGTAATCTTTTCTTTGTTATTATTCCTCGAAACTGGAAAATTATTTTTTTACATTTTTTATATATAATTGTACTTTCTTTTTTTAAAAGGATGAAAACACTCTCTATTTTTTATGCATAATTGTATTGTAATATTTGTACATAAAAATATAAAAAAAATTCTTCTAACAATGAAAAATGACTTTAAAAATGAAGTTATAATTATATGATTAACGTCATTACATATAATGTTTTGGAAGGAATGAAACTATGGACGAAGAATATTAATATTAAATGTAATTGAATCAATCTCATAAAAGATTAATGTGGTTTGCTCATGTTTAATTATCACCGCGTTCAGAATGTAGATTTATCTCAAAGAAAGAAAGCGGTGGAATAAGATGCTTTATTCTTCCACTCTTTCTTCGTGATTATGCAGACTTTTCTTTCCTCCCTCAGTTGTGTTGATACATTACTGTTATTTTTCTCCCTTGACTTTTAGTCCAAAAGCTAATATGATTTTTTTAAATCTTTTTTTAAATAAGCACAAAATTATTAAGTGCAGTAAGATGTAAAATCTCTTTGCTAACGTCTAATAGGATCTTAAAAAAAAAAAAAAATCTTATATCTGTCCTTTGCTAACATGATCCTTTTCTTTTAATTTATTTTTTATTTTTTCTCACATTAAAAACAAATAAAAGAATTTTAATACTGAAATACAAAATCCTTTATTTAAATATATAATAAAATTAAAAAAATTTATACCCATCTCTTATAGATATAACAAAAAATAATCAAATAAAAAAATTCTATCACAAAACCATAATTAAGATAAACGTATGGGAGTACCATAATTCTCTTTCAATCACAAGCCATTTATAATCATAAATATAAGTTAATAAAAACTAGTAACGTACGTCTCTCTCTCTCTCTCTCTCTCTCTCATTTTAATATATCAATAAAAGGAATAGAATATTAATAATTTTTTCTTTTTTTAAATAAAGATCATATTCGAATTTCAAATATTTATCTATTAATAGGTAAAATTCACATGCAACTTAGCATGTCTTTCACTAAACTAAAATTCTGCTGGTGTGCATTATATTTTTATAAACCTTCCCTTTTTTTTTTTTTTTTTGCCTCTTTGATAATAATCCTTTTATGGGAAGGATTGCTAGGATTTTATAAATAAAAATTATGGTTAGATTCCCTCTTCACTTCTCACATATATACACAGTTTCTACTAATTGAGAGCTACCACCAAGGAGAAGAGCAAATAGGAAGATCTAATTGAGGAGAATTCATTAATTTCTACTAAATTTAATTATGACTGTAAATTCATCAGGTAAGCAAATATTAAAATTTTATATTTATGGTGTTCTAATTGTCATACATGAGATTCTAAAATTAAAATTTTTTACATGTGATATTAGAACTTACATGCATAATATTAGAACCCATCATAACTAATTATATTTCATATTATTCTAATTCATGATTTATGATGAATTTTTATACATATGATTCTTAAAATAAAATCATACAATTAATTTATAATATTTATTTTATAATTTTTTGATCCATCAACCAGTAGAATATATATATGTATTCTTTTAGCATTCTATTTAGAATCTGCATAAAGGATTTTACTAGTTTCATTAAGTGTTTAAACTTTCATATATATGCGTATCTAAAATGAAACTTAACTCTTTGACATATATTTATATTAATTGGATTTGCTGTTGAATCTCGTTCTGGCTTAGCATGATATATATATATATATAAGGCCGCTCCTGAATCTCATTTTAGTTCAATTTAACGTGCTGCCCTTCTATATATATATATATATATATATATATATATATATATATATATATATATATATATATATATATAATTCAATATATATCTATCCAGATAAGGAGAAATTAAACTGCACACCAAATGAGAAACAAAGAAATTCTTATCTGGACAGATATATATTGAATTATATATATATATATATATATATATATATATATATGAATTTAATTAGTTTTTGTTTGGCATAACTGTTTGTGCCAATTTTCAAGATAATGTGAAGCGTCCTTCGCGCAAATGTGAAGTCACGCCCTGGTGAATGTTAGTACCTTGATTATCTCATATATATATATATATATATATATATATATATATATATATATATATATATATATATATATATATATATATATATATATATATATATTTTGATATATTGATTGATGGGACAGTTCCTTGCAAAGATCAAGGTTAAGGTGGCTTATGCCACTAACTGACCGGGCCACACATGCCTTTTTGCATTATTATTATTATTATTATTATTATTATTATTATTATTATTATTATTATACACTTGTAATATGTATCACATGCAAGCATTTTCAAAATTTCACTTTATTTTTCCAGAAATTTCATAATCTTATAGTTTTTGAAATATTTTCTAGGATTTTAAAATATGAAATTTTCTACAAAAATAGAATGAAATGCTTGTGATCCTTTAAAGACATTCACTCTTACCCAATTTTTTAATTTTAATTAAATTCTTTATTTTGAAGAGTTAAGATAGTTAGATATCATAATTATATTAATTTCAAATTTTGTTCAAGATTTTATTATACAATACTATTTAAGAGTTATTGAGATGTATTAAGTTTTGGCATCTCATTAGGAATGACCCATTGTATACATATGATTGAGTATATAAATTGAGATATTAGATAATTTATTTTTTTCAATCTAAGAAATTTTTTTATTAGTAACTATAAATGTTTGACTGCTAAAGTGGTTCATTTGTAGTGATTAGTGAAATATCTTCTTATTTATAATCATGGAATAGTATTAGAATTATCTTATATAATCATGTGCCCAAAGGAGGCTATTATGTAACATAATTTTAATATGCGTCATAAGACATCACGATTGAAAATATATCAATTTACAAAGTCTATCTGTCCAAAGGGGATGGATTTTTGAAAGTTGGATATTTTCATATTAGTCTTGTGAGAAGGGTACTTACTAGCATGTCATATTCTCTGCCCAAAGGAGAGAATATGATGATATTTTTGGACTCTTTAGTATTGTAGCATATCAAGAATCATTACTATTATATTCTTTTAAATTATCCATTAGTTACTTGTTGCAATTTTGTCTTGAATAGTGACTTTTGCTATAAATAGCAATCAAGCTTACCATTGAGATCCTACATGGATCAAACTATAAGAGATGAAATGAAAACTTGAATTTTGCCTTAGTTATGAGCGACATAGACATAGCTTTACGTATCGATCCACCTGTTGCCATCATTGTCCAAAGTACTACTAAACAAAAGGAGTTGTTTGCTAAGTGGGATAGAGCAAATTATATATGCCTACATGCTATTAAGAGATCTATCTCTGAGCATCTTCTAAATAGGTTGAATAAGATTGAGAATTCTAAAGAGCTCCATGATGTTGTTAGTCAAATGTACTAAAAATCCAGCAAGTTTGAGGTTAGGAATCTTATAAGTGAGCTAATGATTATGAAGTATGATTTTATTAGAAATGTTAGAGATTTTATCATGAAAATAGTTCATATAAAAAATAAATTATCTTCCCATCAAATCACCCTACCTAACAAATTCATTGTTCACCATGCCATCAATTATCTCCCTTATGAATTCACCCAAATTAAAACTGCCTAAATACCATGAATGAAGTTTAGAGTATTAATGATCTTATATCCAAATGTGTTTCTGAAGAAGAAAAACTAAAAGAGAGAAAAATAAAAGTGCTTTACTCACTATCAATTCCAAACCTAACCACTAGAAAAATTACAACAAGCTTAGGAAGTTTTAGGTCAAAAACTCCTAATAAATTTCAGGGAAAAAAAGGTCAAGGCAGTAAATAAGATAAAAGGGATAAGTGGTCTTAAAGTTGTTATTAAGAAAGATGATAAATGTTTTTTCTGTAAAAAGAAAGGCCATAAGAAATTTGAGTGCCACAAATACAAATCTTGGTTAGAGAAAAAGGGTAAGCAAGAAGGTAAACCACTGGCTTTTGTTTATTTTAAATCCCATTTTGTTAATGCACCATTAAACTCATGGTGGCTTGATAGTGGTGCAACTGTTCACATTGCTATTATATTGCAGGGGTTCAAAAGCAAACAGGAGCCAAATGAGAAAGAGATTAAGCTTAGAGTTGGAAATAATGCTAAAGTTGAAGTCATTTTTATAAGAACAATAAGTGTAAATTTAGAGTCTGGTTTTGAACTTATTTTGGAAAATGTAATCTATGTACCATCCTTTAGGAAAAATTTGATTTCAGTTTTTATTTTGGATAAGTATGGTTATCATTTTATTATTAAAAATGGAAACTTTGATTTGTTTTTAAATTCTAAAATTGTTAGTGAATTTAAGCTAGTTGATAATTTATATAGATTATGCTTAGCCCAAAATAATGAATATAGTGGTATGAATGTTGAAAACATAGTGTCTAAGAGAACTTTAGTTAGTGAAAAGTTCTTCTTGTTATGGCATAAAAGATTGGGTCACATTTCAAATGAGAGAATTAATAGATTGGTAAAATATGGTTCTTTA
This sequence comes from Sindora glabra, assembly GCA_020226215.1. Lineage (NCBI taxonomy): Eukaryota > Viridiplantae > Streptophyta > Magnoliopsida > Fabales > Fabaceae > Sindora > Sindora glabra. Next base: position 40,835,374 of record CM035234.1, read on the forward strand.
CCTTCTCCTAATTCTGAAAACTTAGGCACATGTGTTGATTGTATAAGGGGTAAGTTAACTAAGACTAAAAGTAAATGTGCTACTCGAAGTTTTGACTTTTTAGAAATTGTATATACTAATATTAGTGGACCACTTACTCCTACTCTATGTGGTAATAAATATTTTGTTACCTTTATTAATGATTTTTCTCATTATGGTTATCTTTACCTAATTAAGGAGAAGTTTGATACTTTTGAAAATTTTAAAATGGAGGCAGAGAAACAATTAGGAAAAATTATTAAAATTGTTAGGTCTGATCAAGGTGTTGAATATTATGGTAGACATGGCACAGTTGGATAGCATATGGGACCATTTGCCAAATACTTACAAGAGAATGGGATAATTGTCTAATATACTATGCCTGGTAGTCTTAAGCAAAATGATGCGGTTGAAAGATGAAATCACACTCTTAAGATGTGATGAGGAACACGATGAGTAGAACTAATCTTCCTGAATCTCTTTGGAGTGAAGCCATGAAATATGCATTATATATATTGAATAGAGTACCTAACAAATTTATAACAAAAACACCTTTTGAATTATGGACCAGTAGAAAACCTAGCTTGAACCACTTTCAAGTTTAGGATATATCCTGTAGAAGTTAGAATTTATAATCCTTTTGAAAATAAAACTAAACCTCTTATAGTGTACCCAAATCATTCTAAAGGGTACAAATTCTATTGTCTTAAATGTGGAGCTAAAATTGTAGAGTCACAGGTGGCAAAATTTTTAGAATGGGATATTGTAGATAAAAGCATCATAGAAGCTGTAAATGATAATGAACCTGCAAGATATGTCACTTTCCCTTTGCCAAACCCATAAAGTTTTGCAGTACCAGTAGATATTGGAAAAGAAGATAATATGCAGTAGAACACAGATCCTCTCGCTCTTGCTCATCCTCTTAATCCAATTCCTGATCTTGTTGATGTAATTTAAGCTCAAGAGAATGAAGTTAAGTTGCTTTTGAGAAGATCTACTAGACAAAAAAGATCTGCAATCTCTAATGATTACTTAGTTTTCCTTGCAGAGAGTGACTATGATATTAGTCATGTTATTGATCCTGTGACTTTCAAAGATGTAATAAATAGTCCATAGTCTAATATGTGGATGGATTCAATGAAAGATGAAATAAATTATATGGTTCACAATGGTTTTTGGGAGCTTGTTGAGCTTCTAAATGGATGTAAACCTATTAGTTATAAATGAGTGTACAAAATTAAGAAAGACTCTAAGGGAAATATTGAAAGGCTTAAAGCTAGATTGCTGGCAAAAGGATTCACTTAGAAAGAAGGAGTAGACTATAATGAGACCTTTTCACCAATGCCATCTAAAGATTCTTTTAGAATTATCACGACCTTGGTAGTATACTATGACTTAGAGCTCCATTAGATGGATATAAAGATAGCCTTTTTGAATAGGAATTTAAATGAAGAAGTTTATATGGTATAGCTAGAAGGTTTTTAAGAACCTAGAAAAGAATACTTAGTGTGTCAACTTAAAAAGTCTATTTATGGACTTAAATAAGCTTCAAGGTAATGATATTTTAAATTTGATGGGGTGATCATTTCTATTGGCTTTGAAGAAAATAAAGCTAATTAGTGCATATACCTAGAAAGAAGGAGTGGACTATAATGAGACTTTTTTACTAGTGTCATCTAAAGATTCTTTTAGAATTATCATGGCCTTGGTAGCACACTATAACTTAGAGCTCCATTAGATCGATGTGAAGATAGCCTTTTTGAATGGGGATATGAAATAAGAAGTTTATATGATACAGCCAAAAGGTTTTCAAGAATCTGGAAAAGAACACTTAATGTGTTGACTTAAAAAGTCTATTTAAGGGCTTAAACAAGCTTTAAGGCAATGTTATTTTAAATTTGATGAGCTGATCACTTCCATTGGCTTTGAAGAAAATAAAGTTGATCAGTGTATATACCTTAAGATCAGTGGGAGTAAGTACATTTTTCTTATCTTCTATGTGGATGATATTCTATTAGCTAGTAATGATAATTGATTGCTACATGAGACTAAACGATCATTGTCCAAGATTTTTTATATGAAAGATCTTGGAAATGCTTTATTTATTCTTAAAATAGATATTTGCAGAGATCGATCCAAAGGTTTGTTAAGACTTTCACAAAAGTCTTACGTTGATCGTGTACTTACTAGATTTAACATGCAAAATTGTAAGGGTGGGGATGTATCTATTATAAAAGGTGATAAACTCAGCCTTAGTCAATATACCAAGAATGATTTAGAAACAGAATCAATAAAAAATATACCTTATTCTAGTGCAGTAGAGAGTCTTATATATGCACAAGTCTGCACTAAGCCTTTGCAATAGGAGTTCTTAGTAGGTATCTTTTTAACCCTGGTATGGATCACTAAGTTGTTGTTAAGAAAGTGTTAAGGTATTTGTAAAAGATGAAAGATTACATGTTGGTTTACAAAAAAGTTGACAATCTTGAGATTGTTGGATACACAGCTTCTAACTTTAGTAGTTGTCAGGATGATATAAAATCCACCTCAAGATACATTTTTATGTTAGCTAGAGGAGTTGCATCTTGGAAGAGTGTAAAATAAACACTTTTGGCTTCTGCTACTATGCAAGCAAAGTTTGTTACATGTTATGGAGCAGCTACGCAAGCTATTTGGCTAAAGAATCTTATCTTTGGTCTTCACATTATTAATTCCATCTCTAATCCATTAATAATTTACTATGATAACAATATGCTATGTTATTTTCCAAAACGACAAAACTACATGTGGGTCTAAGCATTTGGAAATAAAATACCTTAAGATCAGATATTTTGTGAAAAATGGTATTATTACCATAAAGTATATTGATACAAATAGCATGATTGCTGATCCTCTGACTAAAGGATTAAGACTTGCAGTTTTTTAGCAAACATGTTAGAAGCATGGGTGTTTTAGGGTCTTTTGGTGTATTTAGTTAGTGGGAGCATATTCCTGTATTTGATACTTTCATGTTACAATTTGTTATGTTAGACCCTTTTTTTATAAGATTTTTAATTTCATTAATGACCATTATAAAATGAATATTCTATACTATTATATATACTTTTACTTGTACATGTACTTATAGGTATTAAAATTTTTTATTTATTAAGAATGGTGTTTGTCTTAAGTATGACTTTGATGTCAAGAAAGTATGTCTCATAGAATGACACCATTGAATGATCTCGAGAATATGAATGAGACATACATACAATATAAGGATTTTTCATCAACTATAGAGAAATCATGGAGGATTGATAATGAAAATAGCACATTTGATCGCATTTGGTGCTATTTTCTTACTACACAACCATACTAAAATCCATTATCAATAAAGTCATTAGCACTTGTAACCATGGATCGATCCTATGTTAATAAAGGGCATAAAGGTCGCTATAATTTAGTGTTAGTTGGCTATATTAGATAGAATTATTATGATGTTGTCTCAGAAGGCTAAATTATTATTTTTTTAATTATGGCCATATAAAAGTTTTTAATCAATCAATTTGGAGTCTTGTTTTCAAAATATATTTTGCTAAAACTCTTATAAAACCCAATTAATATTGCTCAAGTGGGAGAATATTAGAATTTTTCATAAAATGAGATACTATTAATTAGTAATTTTTAATTTAATAAAACTAACTAATTAAAATTTAACTCAATTGTGAGACATGCATGAAACCTATTTAAAATTAATGATCTTAGAAATATATGCTTAGTACATCTACATAATTTAGTGTGATTTGACAGTTGTGTAAGCCTAAAGACTCAATAATCCTTTTATAGGTAGGATTGTTAGAGTTTTATAAATAAGGATTATGGCTAGGTCCCCTCTTCACTTCTTACATATGTACACAATTTTTACCCATTTAGAGCTGCCACTAAGGAGAAGAGCGAAGAAGAAGATCTAGTTGAGAAGAATTCACTAGCTTCCACTGAATTCAATTATGATTGCAAATTCATCAGGTAAGCGAATATAAATTCTATATTTATAGTGTTCTAATTGTCATATATAAGATCCTAAAATTGAAATTTCTTACAGAATAATCTCTTATATTTTAAAAGGATATTTCATTGACTCAATATATTCAAAAAAAATTATTTTAGAATTTACATAATTAAAATTAAATCTCAACAGCATTACTTATTGATTAATACTTTTCTTACCTTTATATTCTCACTTTTTACATCTTTTTACATTAATTATCTAAATTACATGTGTAAATATAAATATATAAACAGAACCTTTTGGTTTCTACTATAACTCTGATATTCTATCCTAATTTCCTAATTTAACAATTCCTACTATAATAAATAAATAAATATAATTTTATAAAAGGAAAAACATGCAGTTCTTTTTATGGTGATAATGCTTAATGAGAGTAACAAATATCATGTCTATTTTTGCAAGAATAATATTTATATAATTTACTAAAAAATGTTAGAATAATCATTTTTGTGACCTATTTTAAATAATATACTTTTACATTAAAACTTGTAATTTTGATAATAAATTGTCCAAGTTGCATCTTTAGTTTACAAAAAATCTATAAGAAGTCAAAATTTAAAAAAAAGAAAAGACAAAAAAAAAAAACCAGATATGCATTGGACATAATTTCTACTTCTTTAAATTTTGACTCAATTTACTTCTTATTTAGCATTAATATACCTCTTATAAATTTATTTGCCACCATCTATTTAACAAGCCATGGAACAAATTGCTAGAGATAAATTTCTAAAACAATTAAAGATTTTTTGGGTATAATTTGGTTCTAAGTGTTAAATTAAGTTAAAATTTAAAGAGGAAGAGATATATGTTTAATGCATGTAAGTTTTCTGTTAAAATTTGGATAGAAAATAATTTAAGTAGATAAAGTGCTAATAATTAAAAAATCAGATAAGTGAATTTTAATGCTTAAAACCATATGTGAATACACCATTAAAAAATAAATGTTTAGCAACACAAAAATCAGTTGCTAATTTCTACGTTGCTAAAAAAATTTACGATAAAATTAGTGATGGACTTGAAATCGTAAGTAAATAGTATGTCAATAATTCAAATTTGAAATTCATAGCTAAATCCATCACAAAATTTGACACCCACGATGAATTAAAATGAACAACATATGACTAACTATTAATGACAATAAATTTGGTCACTTATTGCATTTTTTTCAATTTTAGCAATGAGATATTTTATTGATAAATTAAAATTCATTGCTAAATTCATAGCTAATATGTAAAAATACATATAAATTGTTTGTAATTAGCAATGGAATTTTCAGTTGTTAAATCCATTGCTAAATTGAAATTTTTTGAAAAATTGTAAGTGTCATTCTTTCTAAATCCGTGGCTAATTCCATGGTTAAACCAAAAACTTTTTTGGCTATTTTTATAGCAACTTAGGAAAACAAAACCTTACATAAATACAATTCAAACAAAAAACACACAAATTCAATAAACAAATTTGCAAAATAAAAAATTATAATATTAAATGACTATCATCTATTTACATTATATAAAAATTATAATATAAAAGAACAAAACTTTTATACATGCAAAAAATCGAATCCAATATTTCCAGAATATATATATATATATGTGTGTGTGTGTGTGTGTGTGAAGAAAACCTTATAATATATAGGGCTTGTTGTCACTCTTCTCAACTTCGTCATCATTCTTTTAGTCCTATTAGGATGGTAGCTCAATTGAAGTCTAAGAAGAATGCTCCTTAAACATCTTAGAATAATTATCCTAAAAATTAAAAATTAAATTTAAACACTTTTCATAAACTACATATGGAAGAATGCTTAATATACAAGTAATGAAATCAAACACATTGAAAGGTGCCTTTCTTAAAATGATTGTGCAAAAATAGATCGCATTCAATTGGTATGCATCCTGGACTTGCTAATTATGAATTAGCATATAGTATAAAGCAACAATAAGTTGTATAGTTCATATGTGCAATTAGTTACAAGAATAAAACAAAATAGATGTCTCATCATCTTTTTTCTTGTGCTCAAATGTGGAGATTGACCTGCTAGTTTGCAGGGACCTCCATTAATGAAGTCAATAATAAATTCCAATTAGTTAAAATTCATCCTATTATACATTCATTTCCAATTTTTAGGCACATTAATTTGCAAATTTCACATTTACCTTGAAATACTATATTAATTATCATTTTTCATAAGAACTAAGCAAAGTTATTCTTTTCTAATTCAATAGTTGAAATTGAATTGTCAAAAATTTAAAATTTTCAATATTTTCTAAATACTTTATCCAAATGTCACTTTAGTATTACTTTTAGAAGTTCCTCAATTTCATTTTAACTTTGCAAAAAAATAGGCTTTAATGCCACTTCTAAAAAGTTTCTTTCTTAATGAAATTTTACGGGATATTGATAAATATAAATTTACTTATTCTAATGCAACTTCCATGAACTTTCTCAATATTCTTTTCAATTTTAGGGAAAAAAAGTCTTTAATATTTCTTCTAAGAAATTTCTTAATGTTATCGTGATTTGTTTCGTGCTCCCTTAAAAAAATTGAAGCACTGCACCAATACCGTTTCTTACAACATTTTTATAAAAACATGTATCTTTTTTTTTATGAATTCTACAATTTTTGTATAGAAGTGTACGATTTTTTCATAAAACTCCAAATAATTATGATTATTTTATAATTTTTTTATAAAAAATTATACAAACTTACAAGATTTTATGAAATTATTCCAACATCGTGCTGTCAATATTTCCAATTTTCTATGAAAAAATTATGATCTTTCATAAATTTACACAACTCCCTATGAGAGAATATGAATTAAGGTGCATTTGGATATATTTTCATTATTATATTTTTAGAATTCTTTGAAAAATTGTTTTTTTAAAAAATTATTTTCAGATGAAAGAGAAATAAAAAATAAGGAGTGACTAATATTACAAATAAAGAAACATTTCATTTAATTATAAATTGATATTAAGAACTTTTAGAAGAAATGTCTTCTTGCCAACACAAAACATCGGAATTAAATCCAAGAGCAACATAATAAAGTACATAGAGAATTTAATGTGAAAAATCCTAAATTTTAGGAAAAATCACAGATGAGAAATAATTCATTAATTATTAAAAGATTACAAAATAATGCATGCAAAATTTTTTAAATACTCATAATTTCCTAAGCATCATCCCTACATCTCTAACATCTATGAGGTCCTTAGATAATTTCATAAGCTCTT